>OU015490.1:20395603-20490603 GCA_907164885.2 Dolomedes plantarius
ATCAGATCACCGGACTCATCTTCACACATTTGTATGTATCTCTCTCTCTATATATATCTATACATATATATATATATATGTATATATATGTATATATATATATATATATATATATATATATATATGTATATATATATATATATAATATATATATATATATATACCGGGTGGCCATAGTTAAACTGGCAGTGCTCACAGTGTTCTGTAGCGCGATCTATTTGCGAGAATGACGCCACATTTTGTAGGAAGATTAAACAAAACGGGGGACTAAGGATTCCGCGAAAAAATAAATTAGTTACAAAAGTCACCGCTAGTGCATAATAGAAGTGTGCATAATAGAAGGTAATTTTATTCCGTATTAATTTGCATTTGTTAACACTCTATTTTCTATTACACAGCGCCAAATATTCCCCTAGCGGTGACTTTTGGAACTAATTTATTTTTTCGCGGAATCCTTCGTCCCCCGTCTTGTTTAATCTTCCTACAAAATGTGGCGTCATTCTCGCAAATAGATCGCGCTACAGATCACTGTGAGCACTGTCAGTTTAATTATGGCCACCCGGTATATATATATATATATATATATATATATATATATATATATATATATATATATATATATATGTCGGACTTAACTTCTACTCCCATACTATTTAATATAAATCCGAACCTCTTTTGTATCATGATGCAGTCAGTGAGCCGGTGGTGACGCTTATCCTCTAAATATTTCCATCAAACAGTGTTATGTCGACACAAGCCATAAAATAGTCCAATTGATGTTCCCAAACATATTTATTAATTTTCTTTAAGAATCTCAGCTCCATCAAACATTAATTAAGAACCCCACCCAATTTGAATCCGTGCGCCTAACAGCACACGTCCTTTCCATTCCCTAGTTATCCATGACTCTGCCGATTTTCTTTGTTTCAACTTTAAAACCAACGCTTAGTGACGCTCATTACTTATGCGTGATGTCATGTCGGAATATTTTTGCTAAACTAAGCATTTTCTTAGCGCCAGACTGCAAGGCTATACGTCTACCTAAAATTCTCCTCAGTTCTTCGGAAATTGAATCAAGTCGAACCCATTAATTCTATTTTCACTGCAAAACCTGATGCCGCTTATTTGAACTCCAGACATTTAAATTGTTAATCCTATTTTTTAATAACTAAATCGCGAGATCGCTCCAAGCAATATTGCTGCCACCTCTAGCGCTCGTGGATTAGCTCGGAATATGGATATGTATTAATAAACAAAGTATTTATTAATACATAGAATTGTCAAGTTTATATGATTCAACAGAAAATTTAAAAACATGGTATATAAAAAGTTCTTTTTATTTTGTAATTATTCCTTTTTAGCTAAAAGTATTGTAAAGGATCTTTGTCCCAGAAAGAAATTAAAATTCGTGTGATAAAACTTGAGTTTTATTTAAAGCAATAATGTTACCAACATTATGTAAAATAATTTTTATTTTGATTACACGAAATTAATATCATATAAAATAACCTTAATTTGATTTATTGATAACTAATATTTTCAAGGAGTGTTATCAGGGTCGATATCTTTAAGATCTGGATCCGAATTTTCGATATTAATTGCTGTTTTTAGTTCCAAGTAGAAAGGATGGAATATTGGTGGTATCAGTGGAAGTAGGTCCAACAGATCTTTCTTTTCTATCAGTTGAAATCGGAACGGTGTCCTTGTACCTTTTTACAAGAGAAGTTTGTGCTAGATTATTATTTTTACCACGTCGCTGAGAGCTTACTTTCAAAAACTCGGCGTCTTGATGAATTACTTTCTACTGTATATTAATTTAGAGAGTTTTAACACTTCTTTACCCTTAACTTTGGGTGTATATAATTTGAAGTGGCACTCGAATGAATTAGATTCACAGTTCTAAATTAATAAAAATGCTATTTAAAACTTTGTCTTGAAACTTTGTCATAAATTTGCTTTTCAGCATAACTACAGCGTACTACTAGTACGAGTATATATAACATTCATGCAAGCGATATTATTCCCCTATAGGTACTTTGCAAGAAAATACAGTTTGCAATACTCACAATACTTGAAAGTCAACCAGCAGTGCTGCTACGTAAACTTTAGGCCACTGAACGCTAAATAACTTTCGTCTAACACGAACACGCGTAGGTTAGCGTCAGCCTAGCTAAAAACCCACTAGCGTCTGCTCGCAATACTCCTTTCACTTCCTTTTGCCTCCTCCCACTTCGTCTCTTTAATCTATCTTCTTGGTATTTATACCAACCGCGTATGCCGCAATTAGCATATCTTAAGCGGCTTCTTTAGATTTATTCCCCTAAAAGTTCGATTATTGTGAATTGAATCTTATGTAAACCTCACAACTTCTTCGATTCTCGTATAACATAGCTATTGAATAAAATGCTACTTAAAAGGCTCACCTTCGGAGTTTTTTTTTCCTATCCACTAAACTATCTTTCAACAGTCCAGATAAATTTTAAAAACCTTCCTGTATCACTTCATAGACGTCAAATTGCTTTTTTTCTTTTGTCTGTTCCTTTCACTAGCTGATACCAATTGAGTGATTTTTTGTTACTGCATGTTTCTCATTTGCTTTTCTATAAGAGCATGGTCAACATCACGCTCCATGCGGGTGTGACCAGGTACCAAAAATTTGTGATCAATCGTCGACAAACGAGAGAAATCGTTGCTTTCAAACACATGGCTGAAACACAACTGTTTCGGCTTTGGCCACCACATGTATCTGAATAATAAGTAAGATTCAAGAAATCGTTGGGTAAAGGCTTTATGTGATGGTACAGACGAGAGACTATCTCGTCGGCCGGCAATGGCCTCATGCCACATGCAGTTCGTAGATTTGCAACTTGTAGTATCGTGAACTGTTAAATTGCACGTCCAAAGTTTTCGTTTGTAAAATGAAACTGACGAATAAACACTACTGGAGATCGAACGTGCAACATTTTTTTGTTGGGACAATTTTTGCACTCTCTTTGTCTATTCTTTTCGATTCATGTGGAAACTCAGCTGCTTCGTGGTGGATTTTAAGTGAATTTTCAGCTTCACTTCTAGCTACATGCTCAACTGTTATTTTCATTTTTATAGTGTCACATTTATGACACATGTCGACCTTAGGCTTTTCAAAATATAATTTCACTTTATGAAACTCTGCCTTATAAATATTTCGAGAGACAGGTTTTTTAATTTTTTTCAGTATACAGCTCGTACATAATTCTCAAATTTAAATGAACCCGCAGATATTTTTAATAATTAACTCTTACAGTCTAATGACTTTCAAATGATTTAAAGGACTTGATATGTAATCTCACTTTAGTAAGTTCTACTCCTGTTTTTTTTGTTTGTTTGTTTGTTTGTTTTTTGGCAGGAAGAAATTTACCCCATTTATCAGGAAATGTGATGCCCGAAGTACTGAATGATTTATTCTTCAAAACATTTCTTATAAATTTTTCTTTTTCGGCTAGGGTTTTACAGAAACATTCCTTACAAACAATATGTCTTGTACCATTTATCTGCAGAAAATACTAATAAGTAATGTTCTTCTTTTTCGAAGATTCGGGGTTTCTCTTTCTACTAACTTAACATTCTTTAGAAGTAACATAGGTATCTACAAATGCCGATCTTTTATCTCTAGAACCTATATTCTGCTATTCCTTGAAGATTGCACATCGTATTTCGTCATATAGCAACGTATTGTATTTTCAGCAATCTCTTAAAAGCTCCAATTCTCTTTGTCCAATTAATATACCGCTGCTGTTTATATACGCTTTTCCAAAATTTATTTTTCTTTTCTATGTTTTCGGACTTTTCTAGACTATATATCTTATTATTATTTCCATTTGAAACCTGATTTTCACTAACACTTGAAAAGAAATGTCTTTTTCACCAATTATACAACTTGTTGTAACTCTGGTCTGTCCACCAGTAGTTTGTGGAGCAACAATGTAAAAAGATACAAGGTGACTTAAGCCTTTTATACCAGTCATGAATGTTTTACACCAAGCAATCAAAAAGGCATAACTTGACGTGTGGTTTTTATACCAATCTATAATTTCGACTATAATTTCGACCAGAACTATAATTTCGACTTAAGTCTTTTGTACAAAGAGATGTAATTGTGTATACAAAAGTGATAAACGTAAACTTCTTATACCAGTCAAAAGATTTTCGTTTTTATTATCAATACTAACAATTATCTAAAAATCACTTTTTTTGACTTATGCCCTTTATACCGGGCATTATATACATATATATATATGTGTATGTGTGCGTGTGTGTGTGTTAAGAATTAATTAGGAAAAGAACAATAATTAAATAATTTACAGGGGGGCTTCAAGGTAGTTAATTTCGTGGCGTAATTCGCCACTATTTTCATATCATATTTCGAAACGCGCCGCGAAATTAGGGGAATCCCCGTTTTTAGGGTTGGATTTCATTGACAGCTATGACTCCGCCTTTGGCTCATCTTCGGTGCAAACGTCACGAGCATGCGCAGGAGTTTTAAAGGCTTTTGAGACAATAGAGAATTAAGCAGAGCGCGGGATTAATTCTTTGATAGTAGACGTGCGCTAGCCGGGTCCGCGGATTTTGCAAAATGGCGAGCGTTAAAATGAGCGATACTTGGAACAGTGGTCGTAATCGGATGAAGAAATAAATATGGTTGAATCGAACTGATGCGTGTTCAATGTATACTGGATTGCTTCTCACTACGCCACCGGATTACCATGACTGCCACAAATTTTAATATGGCGGGCGTAATTCTACCCTCTTTATATATATATATATATATATATATATATATATATATATATATATATGTAAGAATAGTTGGTTGTCTAGGGGTTTTAGGGTTTGTCATCAACTTCTAAATCATTTCACGACTCAAAAATTACTATTAACAATCAGACAAACAATTGTATTTGACGAAACAATACATTAAACATAAAACAATTAGAACTAAACATAGTTATCTTCATAACATAAATTACTCCTTTGTACTACGTCGTTATCACAAAACAAAAGTCACCAAAGCCGTCATCTGAGAACGTCTTAACACTGCGAAAGTCAATTCTATTTTGAGTGGTTCACGGAGAGTTCACAGACGGCGCTGGCCGTCATGTAGAAGCGTCAGCAGTGGTTGTCAGAAGCGAGTGCCAGAGGGCGTTCCCACATATATATATATATATATATATATATATATATATATATATATATATATATATATATATATATATATATACAATTACAAAATAAAATTGTAACTCTGCACTACATTCACTTTACCCGTAGGATAACATGGGTATCTGCATTTCCTCATTAGAAGCACTGATATCACTTCCTCAGCTCTATCCGTATATCTATATCTACCCCATGAAGACGTGTGTGTATCCGCACGTGAAGAAGCTACACAATGTATGAGCTCGGGCCAAAGAACCGAGCGCAAAAGCACATCGCGTGCAGTAAATACCCTTCGCAAAAAAACAGGAAATTAGAATGGGAAAATGGACTTCCACCCACTTAATATCGCCCCGTTCCCCATTCCGCGTGCATGCGATCGGGGCAATAACTTGATGAGTTACCCCCCCCCCCTCCGCTCTCCCCTCGTCTGGAATATCAATCACGGTCCATTCTCCATTCCTCCCCCCTTTCATCTGGAGGGTCGCGTGTTTCATGGTGACCCCCTCCCCCGCAATGATACAGTGCCTACACTCCCCCCCCCCTTTTTTTTTTTTTGTCGGTGGTAGAATACCCACTCCTGTGTTTTCGATCTTTTTAATGGCGCGAATTGTATGGCCGCATTAGTTAAATGAAATGTGCCCGGCGCGAAGTCGCTGGTATGGGGGGCTTGTTGCCTCTGCCCTCCTGCCAGAGGGTAGGGCTGCGGGAACAAAGCGTCTCTCGAGAACAGAAGACACGGTTTCGCGAATATCGACGGCAGACAATTTTGGCGTTCGACCGGTCTTTCGTCTCACCCCTCGCGACGGAACATTGCCTAACCCTACTCATTCTTGTTAATTGGCAGTGTTTGTCTAGTGGTGTAACTGTAACACACCCTATGGTTACTATTGCGAACGTTTACTAAAGTCGCTCTCTTTTCTTTGACGGAAAATAAGTGAGGATTTGTTTTTACTAACCTCTAGGTCATGAGAAGCTGATGTCACTGGATACCAATATGTTCTGGCGGCTATATTCTGCTGTTAGTTAAGGATTACCTGCATTCTAACTGGAAAACTGGTGTTGCCGTTTGAATATGGGATTGATTAAAAGTTCTGGCGACTATATTCCGCCATTAGTTAAGGATTACCTGCATTCTAACTGGAAAACTGGTGTTGCCGTTTAAATTTGGGATTGATTAAAAGTTTTGGCGGCTATATTCGGCCATTTGTTAAGGATTACATGCATTCTAACTGGAAAACTGGTGTTGCCGTTTAAATTTGGGATTAATTAAAAGTTCTGGCGGCTATATTCTGCAATTAGTAAAGGATTACCTGCATTCTAGCTGGAAAACTGGTGTTGCCGTTTAAATTTGGGATTGATTAAAAGTTCTGGCGGCTAGATTCTGCAATTAGTTAAGGATTACCTGCATTCTAACTGGAAAACTGGTGTTGCCGATTAAATTTGTGATTGATTTTCAATATGTAGTTTGATGATCTAACTACAGTTAGTTTGGTTGTTTTGAACGGAGAAGCTACAAAAAGAGATACTGATTTTGATTGTCAGCTTTTGACGCTATTTTGGAGAGCCAATTAGGGAGTCAGTGCTAGTGCTAATAACCTTTCCACCTTTAAGCTTGCGTGAAGACTAACTCTCCAGGTTGCTTATTTAGGCAAAGAGGCTCCGGTTTTATATAATGTCACCACAAGTGTCGGAGACAAACTGAGCCAGGTGACACCTCTATTTATCTCTGACTCAGCACCCTCAGGGATGACATCTGCGGGGATCGTACCCTTTCCCACCCTCTCTGACCTTCTAGAGGGACTTTCCGGTTTACGGACTAAACATGTTCCGGCCTAGACACGAAGGTATTTAGTTGTACGTGTCGGGATTCGATCCGAGCACCCTCAGCACTGAAAGCCAGCGTGCTACCACAAGGCTACCTCGAGTGTATGATATATATATATATATATATATATATATATATATATATATATATATATATATATATATATATATATATATATGCACTATCTACCAATAAATATTTAGACACCTGTGATAGAGAAGAAAAAAAAATTCCTTTATATTTAATAGTTGGTAGACCCTATACGAGAAGCAATTACAGCCTCAACCATCCGGGTCATGCTTTCCACAAGTCTTTGTATGACGGCTAGTGGTATTTTCTTCCAATCGGCTTGGAGAAGGCATGTCAGTTCCTTCACCGATTTTGGACGGTTGTTGCACCTTTTAATTCGGTGATTCAACTCGTCCCAGAGGTTCTCGGTAGGTTTCAGGTTTGGGTCTGGGCAGGCCAGTCCATTCGGTATATATATATATATATATATATATATATATATATATATATATATAGTTTCCGTGGTTCAGTCGAGGAAAATTGATTTTTTTCAAATCGTAATCCACTTCATTCAAAGGCAAGAGCTCTAAGACCAGCGGTCAAGGGTGAAACTACCCTGTAGTAATAATTGGCGCATGCGATAAAACCGGATAATTTAAACTTCCAATCCTCTCGAATTCCGACTGACCCACTGCAATTAAAAATTGAAACAACGTAAATCGATGTTAGGCCATACCCGTGTGATGAGGCCAGGAATTGACTTCGAAGATAAATCACTCCGTTCAATTACACTTTCATTTCAAAAGGGGTCGGCGTTAACAAATTATTAATACTGTCCGCTCTCCAAATTGATTGGAATTCAGGCATCCGGGCATTCACTACAGAAACCATCAAAATATTTAAGCTCCAAATCTATTGACCATGTTAAGAATCTAACAAAGTAAAATAATTCACTGTAGCGAATATACTTCATGAACGAAAGAACCATAACATCTATGAGATGCATATAAAAAATTCAGATTGCAGTAAAATCATTGAAATTTGCAAAATACACCTATTTTTACATCAAAGTAAAATACGATAAAGCAGTTTTTAGAGACACAAATAACGTCAGCGTATCAGTAAACTGAAAAACTCAAATGAATAGATAAATAATTCCTATAAAGTTCGTGATGGCAAACTCGTGAACAATCAAGTCCACGAAAGTCAAGGTTATATATATATATATATATATATATAAACGATATATGTAAAAACGATAGCTCGAGATTCCTCTCTCTCTCTCTCTCTCTCTCTCTATATATATATATATATATATATATATATATATATATATATATATGTATATAAACGATATATGTAAAAACGATAGCTCGAGATTCCTGTCTCTCTCTCTCTCTCTCTCTCTCTCTCTCTCTCTCTCTCTCTCTCTATATATATATATATATATATATATATATATATATATATTATATATATATATATATATATATGTATATGCATATGTATATATATATATATATATATATATATATATATATATATATATATATATATATATATAGTGGAGTCTCGATCTAACATTTTTCAAGAGACCTACTGAACTGAAAGATAAATGCGGGAAAACGAGAGATGCGGGAGCATAACAAAACAATATGATACCACTATATATATATATATATATATATATATATATATATATATATATATATATATATATATATATATATATATATATATATATATATATATATATATATACAGTAACCACCGCTTATAGTGATCACTGGTGATAAAAATCGACCGTTTATAAGAATCAATATCGCGAAAATAAAAACAAATGTATTATTTCCATGTTAAAATTTTCGCTTTAAAGAATCAATCCACCGGTTTTAAGAATCAGTTTACACTCTTGGATTTCCTTTCATTTTTCAAAAAAAGCAACTTAAACCCTCAAAAGGCACGAAGTTCTTTCTTTATTTTAATAAAGATTGATAAGATGGGATGGAATATAGTCGTAAAATTCACTCTTTTCTTTATTAGACATAACATAATAGTTTCCCCTTAAACGGTTTACCACAACACTGTCCTATTAGCTTGACCCGGGGGCATCTTTACCCGTCCGAGTCCGATTTCACTTTTCTCCACTGATAAACAAAAATAGGGACTCTTTTTTCCCACCTCCCACATCCGGGTTGCGGCTTCCTGGACCCTGAAATACATAAATCTTCGGCGAAGTGTCCACTATCATTTAGGCAAACGTGACATTAGTAGATTCAGCATGTTATCAAACCGTAAAACGTAAGCGAGAAGGTGAATCTTCGTCTGAGACTATTTATATTGAGAGAGGTATAAACAGCCTCCTGAAAACTTCATTACGTCAAACTACCACAGAAAACTTTTTCTTGCTCCCTTCCTGTAGTTGAAATGTTAAAACTGTTAAGCAGGTATGTTGTAACAAATATTGGATTTTTTCTTCTCTCACTATAATTATGTGTATTTACTTGTATGTCTAGAAATTAAGTTGTATTTTTTAAATTATAAAAATAATTTTAATAAAAAATAATTAACGTAAATGAAAGAGTGTTTTATGGTAAATTATCTAATATATGTATATATAGGTGTGTGTGTGCCTGTCCAAAAACCTAAATTTCGGCTATAAGAATCAAAAACAGTAATAACAAATGTGAATTTTATAAGCGGAAATCACTGTATATGTATGTATATATATATAAATATATATATATATATATATATATATATATATATATATCCAAAATTAGCTAATGAATAGTAGATTCGTCTTCAATGAAGTAAATATTTCATGAAGAAGAGAAATTGCAGTCTTTAAAGTAATAATGTACAGATTTGCAATTTTTCGTGAAAATTAAACAATATGTAATGAACGTACATTTGCGAGCATCGGCTGTTCCCTTTATTAAAGATTTTATCAAACTTTGTTGGAAAATTAAAACTATTTTATGAACTGAAGAACTTTATGAAGCTGTAAAATTTAGAGGCATTTTACTTTATTAATCATAGAGGATCTAAAAAGTTTAAAAACATCTTTGTCATTCTGATTTTTGTTTTTTTGTTTTTTTGTGCGTGTGTAAGTGTGTGAAGTGAAGCGACGAGAAAGAATTTATGCTGTTGAAAAGCTAAACGTTAACTGTGAACTGCAGTTATCATTGGATATCGAGTGATAAATTTTTATAAAAAAAATCAGTGTTTTATCACTCTTTTGGTATATTTCAGTGATTTTGGGGAATATTGTAAAACTTGTACTTTAGAACACAGGTAAGTGGCCCAGTAGCCTATAGTATAAAGGAAATTAAAATATATTGAGTCAATGGAGTGTTGGGTTTTAGGCGTAAGCACTCAAATGTGCTGAAAATGTATAAAAAATTTCCTCTATTTTAAAGTGTTATGAAATGTTTACCCAAATGATATTTGTTTTCGTGATAGGCAAACGATATCAAGCTCTGAAAGTAGTTTCAAAACTTTGAAAGCTAAAAGAAAGTAATGGAATTTTAATATCAGTAGAATATTTAGAAGTGGCAAAACAAAATATTTTTTTGTTTCAAAACGTTCTAAATTGGTCTGTAATATAATATCAATTTATAGACCAAATTTATATATATATATATATATATATATTTATGTGTGTGTGTGTGTGTGTGTCAAATGGCATGACGTCTTGAACAATATCGCACAAAAACTTCCTCAAACGAAACACCTCTCAATGATTAGCAAGTTTCCGTCGCCAAAATGGCCGAAGGGACATGAACGAACATCGCAGATAACGTGTTTCGATGAATGAAAGATCAGGGAAATCCCTCGTCCAATCGCCGTTTGACATTTAAGCTTCGAATGTTTCGGCGGACTGTTAACGGAAGCTAACTGAAACGAAACTACAGTCAAAGAATGAAAAACCCAAGAATAGAAGCACAAAATATGAGCAATTTCTCACTCAATTTTACCGTATTCTGGCAAGGTTCCAAAAATTTTCAGTTTATCGACTGCAGAGATTCTCGCAATTTAGATACAGGACGGCTCCGCCCCTTTTCCTTTCGGCCCACCAATCGCCGGTCTCTGACGTCACACCGCAGCAGAGGAGAATGTCGCGAAGTTTTGATGGCTTTGTCTTGCTCCAGCGATTGATTTTGCCGTCGTCATTTGTGACGTAGGGCGGCCATTTTGAGGAACGTTAATCGCTTCGTCCGAAGAGAAAGGTCTCGAAAACTCGTGAACTTTTTTTTTTCTTTTTTGGAACTTCTTTTCGTTCTATCGGCAACACGTGACCACCGTGATCGGCCAAAAAACTCGGAGGCGTAAACTTTTCCCTAAACGGTACTATTTTGAGAACTGATGTAGAGGCGTGTTTTGTGGAAGTTCGCAGAAAGTTGGTGGAAACAAGTTGTGGCACCCACGCATGTCTTAACGGACCTACGGTCGATTTTACAATCGATAATTGCGTAACTTCGCAAACATTGTGCCTCTTCGGTTAAATTTAGTTCGTTAACGGTTGTGGAAACGGTTTTTGGGGAGATGCGAATTAACGAATCAAAATAAAGTGGTTTTTTTTCTTCTTTTCGCATGCCATTAAAAACTATTATGAACTAAAGATAGAATCCTGAATTTAACATTAATGAATTCATCGCTGATAATAAAATGTAACGTCTTTAATTGTGAGTACATTCTTGAAGGACATTTTTTAATTGATCGATCTTTTCGTCAAAACTACATTATTTCACGATAGGGAATAAAAATTAAGCCGATGTGTTTAAGTGTTCAAATAGAAAAAAAAGACGAAAATAGTTTTAAATGGACACGAGAGTAACACAAAATCCTCTCTCTCTCTCTCTCTCTCTCTCTCTATATATATATATATATATATATATATATATATATATATATATATATATATATATATATATACAGTGGAATCTCGATCGTTTTCGGATCCATCGTTTTTCCGTATGTGTCATTTATTTTATCCAGTCCCAACGATGATATTGCTTTGTTATGTTTCCGCATCTATCGTTTTCCCGCATTTATAGTTCATTTCAATCGGTCCCTTGAAAAACGATAGATCGAGATTCCACTGTATATATATATATACATACTCGTACAGTCAATAAATTCGGGGACTTTATTTACTACAACAACGAATACACTTACAAAGTCTTTTGAACACAATCCCCTTCAAAATAATGTCCTTCCGCAACTATAAACTTCTGCCAGCGTTGCTACAGCTTCTATAAAAAGTCCTGGAAACCGTTGCGTGATAGCTGTCGTAAAGCGGTTGTCGCTGTTGCCATCACTTCTTTGGCATTTACAAACCGATTGCCCTTGAAGCGATCTTTCAGTTTCAGGAACATTGCGGATAGAAATCGCAATGAGCGAGGTCTGGGGAATACGGGGGATGTGGCAAAACTGTGGTGCCGTGTTTAGCAAGGGCTTCTTGCACCATCAGGGATGAGTGCGCCGGGACATTGTCATGCAACAACATCCACATGTTGGATTTCCAAACGTGTGGACGTTTACCACGGATTGCTTCCCGGAGACGACAAAGAACCTGTACATACCATTTGTTGACGATGTTACCTTGTGTTTGGCGCAGCTTATCCTTTCTCGACCTTGCGCCAATAAACATCAACCAACCAAACAACCACTGCTCCTACCCGTTGGATGTTCGCCTCCGTTTCGCGGATCATCTGCAACAGCATCTCTCCCATTTTTAAACAAGCTGTACCATTTGAAAACTTTCGATCTGCACATAGCTTCGTCTCGATACGCTTTTTGCAGTAACCATAACGTTTCTGCAGTGGTTTTTCCTAATTTGTAGCAGAATTTAATGTTGGAACGTTGCTCCAAAAAGGACATTTTGCTACATCGACATCACAGGCTGACAGTCTGCAGCCAAATGGTGAGCTGCGCGCCTTAGCAGTTGTGAAAAACGTCATGTGACGTCTCACGCGTACGCAGATAACCAAACTTGCAAACCACATCGTTATTTCGGTTCCCCCACACACCGGGCATGAGGGGAGAGGGTAGTCTCCGAACTTATTGACTATACTGGTATATACACTCATGGACAAAAAAATTAGCGCACCAAGAAATAATTGCGGGATTGTAACGAAACTTGCAATGAAGGTACATGTCGGGGAGATATGCAAATGATTAGAAGCAGCGTGATTGCGCATTACGTATAGCCGGTGGAGGGCGTTGAACATCGTACTCTATGGAGTATAAAACAGGTACCCAAAGCTTGTTTGAGTGTGCTGAATCATTTACAAAGGAAGAGCTGAGATAGACATGCCATTACGCCGTGTTCGAAGACAATATAAGCAGTTGTCGCAGTTTGAGAGGGGGAGAATCGTCGGGATGATGGAGGCTGGGTGGTCAGCTAGGCGAGTAGCTCGTCAATTAGGCCGTTCTGATTGTGTTGTGAGGAGGTGTTGGGACCAGTGGACCCGAGAGATGTCATGTACACGAAGACCAGCTCAGGACGTCCTCGACAGACCAGTCGTCGAGAAGACCGCCACATCGTAAGAAATGCACGCGTACAGCCAACTGCTTCAGCCAACTGCGGCCTCTGTGTCTTCTCGAACCATACGAAGGCGCATGGCTGAAGGACAGTTGGTATCGCGGCGCTCATTACGTGTGCTGCCCTTGACGCCCACCCATCGACACCTCCGTTTGGAGTTTTGCCGCGCACGAGGAAACTGGACTGCAGCGGAATGGAACCAGGTCGTCTTTAGCGACGAATCCAGATTAAATCTCGGCAGTGATGACAATCGTGTTCGTGTGTGGAGAGCCCGTGGTGAACGCTTCAATCCTGCCTTTGCTGTACAGCGACACATCGCTCCCACAGCTGGTGTGATGGTATGGGGTGCCATTGCCTACAATACACGGTCACCCCTAGTATTGTTCCGTGGCACCATTACAGCCCAGCGGTATGTTCATGAAATCCTGCAACCACGTGTGTTGCCACTCATGCAACGGCTCCCAGAAGCCATTTTTCAACAAGGCAATGCTCGGCCTTATACGGCAAGGGTGTCACAAGACTGTCTACGCACTGTTACTACCCTTCCTTGGCCTGCCCGATCCCCAGATTTGTCTCCAATCGAGCATATCTGGGAGCATTTGGGACGACGAGTTGGGCATCCCACGAGTTTGAACGAACTAGAGGCAAGGTTACAGCAAATATGGAACGAAATGTCTCAAGACATCATACAGAACTTGTATGACTCAATGCCCGATCGTATCGCATCGTGCATTCGCGCTAGAGGGGGTCCAACGGAGTATTAACTCCTCCGTTCTTTTGCCTTTTTCTCTGAAATAAATTATCCCTTTTCTTTGATTTTCTTATCATTTACTTATATCAAAGTAGTCATTACGTATGTAAAATTTCGTTTCATTTTGACGACTCCTTCTTGGTGCGCTAATTTTTTTGCCCATGAGTGTATATATATATATATATATATATATATATATATATATATATATATATATATATATATATAAAACAGTTCCGTAACTGACTGACTCACTGACTGACAGACAACGCTCCGATCAAACCGCTGGACCTAAAGGGCTGACATTTTGCATGGCGATTCTTCTTATAGTGTAAGGGTGCACTAAGAAAGATTTTTGCAAAATTCTTCTTAGATTTTTAAAATTAAATTTTTAAGCTATTTTTTAAACTTTTTTAAAGTTTGCATTTAAAATAATAATTTGAGTGTAATAAAATTTATATCACGAGAAAGATCATAAAAATTCCTTTAAAATGAAATCTTTTTGAATCTTTACCTCCATTTTCTGTTTTTTGGTGAATTTTTAAAGATTGATTTTTAGAATTTAATTTATTAAATGTTGATCACGTGATTTCCTATTCTGGTACTTTCAATAAATTTATCGTCACGTGCATAACGATAAAATTGACAAAAAATTTTTTTTTCTTGCTAATGCGGCAGACGATTGAACATTGTCAAAAAAAATATTAAAATACAATAAAAGATATTATGTTCCTCAAACTGTACTATATTAACTGTACTATATTCTTTAGTATGTCTTATTACATTTAATTTGAAAATTTTCTTCTATACTATTTTGTCTATAAAAATATCCCTTACGATTTTTTTTATAAATATAAATATATATATTTGCCATTAATTGTATGCATTGACCGTTATATTTAATTTGAATGTACTCCGTAGCGAAGTGCGGGTTTTCAGCTAGTATATATATATATATATATATATATATATATATATACAGTGCTTTTTTCTCTTGGGTATGCGGGGATACGGCGTATCCCCACTTTTCTTAAGTATTATTTTGGCTAAACTTAACTGAAATTTTAAGAAACTTACGAATCAGTTGTTAATATATAGCATAAAGAATTTTATTTAATTGCGAGTTTTTAATTCCCTTCTGACATATTCTCGTAAATTAATATTTATTTTTTATGTTTCAATCACTGTTTCATGAACAGATTAAGATTTCCCGCGAAAAGAAACAATTCAATGGCGTATGACAGATAAGTATAGACGGCAGTATGGTTGCAAAGGCATTGACCCTTAGGATTCCTTGCAAGGGGACGTGCAGAGTAACGGGATAGCGGGAAAATCGGCAGAATGCAGCGATCGAGAGAGTATGTCATCTTCCAGGAGGTTCCCATGTACAAGAAAGATAGAAAGGAGGTACCTATCAATATGTCCTATTTAATTTTTGCCATGTTTTTATTAACTTGCTTTCTTGTTTGTTTGTGTGTATGTTTGTCCGATACAAATCCTGCAATCGATTTTTAACTAACTTCCCGACTAGCTAGACATTTGAAACTTTTAGAATAGCTCGGAACACGATGACAGTGCATTTTTTAAATTCTTTTAGCCATTTTAAGCAGATTTTTACCATGTTTTTATTATTTTCAGTTAATTTTGTTTTGTAGACTGGTGCAGCCATCTGTCGGCCGGGACGGGAACGAAAAGTTAAACGCAAGTTAACTTCCAATGAACTTCATTTTCTTTCAAGTGGAAGGGATAATTCATCAAAAAGTTTTAAAAAGTATTTATTAATACATAGAATTGTCAAGTTTATATGATTCAAAAGGAAATTTAAAAACATGGCAAATAAAAAGTTCTTTTTATCTTGTAATTATATGAAAATATCTATAGAAAAGTGATTACTAGCTGATGAAGAAGCTGATTTACATAAATGGGCCAGAGTGCTAGATCCAAAACAGTGACTAGACGATGATCTAAAACATTTGACGTTTGGAGAGACAAATAAGGAATTTATCATGAGGACTTCGTTTGGATGAAAGGGTTTCTGAGAATACATGGAAGAAAATATAATTCCAGAAAGATTATTTCAATTAATACACCATTTCGATATGATTCCGATACCTTCAATTAAATGTGAAAGGGGTTTTTCACAGATGAACCTTATTGTAACCCCTTCAAGAAATTCATTGTTGACTGGAGCAACATCGGCAGTGATGTTCATCAAAATTGTTGGGCCTCCTCTAGGTCTGTTCAATCCAACAAAATGTGTAGAATCTTGGTTGCTTTTTGGACATCATTCAGAAATAGACGCAAATAGCAAAGAAATAAATCGAGTAATTAAACCTTCTGAAGGCATGAGTCAGATTTGGAGTTTATTATGGAATTAAAAAAATTTTTTTTTTCAGTATTCACATTAAACCTTCTGAAGGCATGAGTCAGATTTGGAGTTAATTAAAAAATTTTTACAAATTTTTTTTCAGTATTCACAAAATTATTATTTTAAAATTTTGTTTAGCTTTCCGAATCAATAAATAAAATTCCAATTTTTAGATTTATAATTTTATTTTATCCAATGTCTCCAATAACATTCAAAAGGAAAAGAATTTACCTTTAACATCTTACTAAACCATAAATTTCTTTTGAAGTTTGAAACACGGTGCTAAAAATACACACCTTTACTTGAGAAAACACTATACCCAACTATTTTTTAAGAAAAAAGCCCTGTATATATATATATATATATATATATATATATGAGAGGAGGGTATCATGGAATACCATTTAGATTTCTAAAAATAACTTTACTGGTTTTTGAATAAAAATCCCCAAATCATTATGAGTACATACTATAACTAATTGTAATGAACTGTCACTTGTAAAATAATACTATTCATCTTGTTGTTATATAAAAAAAATTATTTTTTAAAAAGTTACAAATGGAGGTTAATATCAAATAGTCGGGTAATATGGAATAAGTGCTTTAAACCATTGAAAAACTAATTAGAATTCATAAAACATAGTTATTTTTAAGTATAAAAACCATATTTTTAAGATTATGTGCATGTCATTTCTGCTTCTAGTCTATTTACAAAAGTCACAGATATAATCTTTGTCTGCTCTGGTACAGTCAAGGTGCGCCCGCAGAGAACAGCTGAAGCATTGAATCCAAATATCCCCTGATTGATATTCGGAGAATTTTCCGTTACACATGATATATTCAGCGTCTTTGTTTTCCGGTTCTTCAGTTGATGGCATGAAGTCCATTACAGATGATACATGAGAATGGAACGATTCATCGCTGCTAACACAGGAGTCATCTCTAGTAGGTTTAGGTCTAGAAGGTCGGTCTAAGTTTAATTTCATATCAGGGGGTCTTTGAATGTTCGGTTTCTTTTGTTGTTTTGAAGCTTCTGGTTCCTTCTTTATGTCCTTTTCTTTCAGTTCATCCTCTTAACTCTTTTTTTTATATGGGGAGTAGGTCATTACAGAAGATCCAGCTTTCCTGCTTCTAAGGGGATTATGGAATACCTAGTATTCCATAATACCCGACACGCCATCATGGAACATAAACCTTTAAGCTGATGGACAAAACATTGTCAGCTAAAAAACGACCACAGTATAACAAACTACAATTCTTTTAGTGTACATTATGCTTGACATCGATGTTCAAGTCAGATGTATACTAGTAGGTTAAAATGTTTGAAACTTACCTGCAAAAACTCTTGAAAATCACAAAACACATTTTGTTCTCTAGCGAGGGGTACGACAACAACAAGCGGTTAACTCTCAGTGCACTGCATCATGGGAGTCTTTCTTGAGTAGTTCATGGTATTCCCACATAATAGCAGCACCAAACAGAGCCGAAACCTCGGTATTCCATATTTCCCGACTATTCCATAATACTCTCCTCTCTCTCTCTCTCTCTCTCTCTCTCTCTCTATACATATATATATATATATATATACAGTAAAATATAAACAATTCAAATAAACGAAAATAAAAATTCAAGCATAGACTGCTAAATCACTTTAACATAAAACATATCCTGCAAAGAAAACATTTTCAATAGAGGATAGCGCAGAAGCTTCATATCCCCAAAATGGAAAAAAAAACAAATAAATAATCCAACAGAGATAGATAAAAATAATACGAATATAGACAAAAAACAAACAGAAATCAAGCACTCTGGGCATCCACGCACCAACGGCAAGATTCTGTATAAGTGCCGGAACTGAACCATAAAACAACATAGAGGTAACCGACAGGTCTCATCATCAGGGAGCCTAACCAAATCAGTTCCCTCAAGGGGGAACTTTCTGAATAGGATGTAGGTAAGCCCAAAAGACATCCCAAGGCCCCGAGTCCCCCAAGGAAGCAATAAGTCAAAAAGAAAATGAAAAGACAAACACAACTTACAGTATGGGCTCAACGCACCGTACATGCAAGCACACAAATAATCCTAATGCAACGTAAAAGATGCATACACACCCCAATTCCGTAAGTGACGGTTATGGCAAAACAGCAGCCAATTCTATCCTAGAAGTTACGTCATTGTAACATTACAACAGCGCCACCCCCCATTTCAGCTTAACCAAATGAAAACATAAATACTATTCTAAACATCTTTAAAAATTCCTGAGTCTAAATGCCATTTTTTTAAAACTTTTAAATTGCCGAAATTTTTAGGGAAATTGTTTTTACTTAAGTTTTCCTCGAAAATGTTACATGCCTCCAAAAAATCCCCAGCGTTGTTACATATGTTTTTTATTCTGTAAAGTTGTGAGTAAAAAATATTATAATAAATTTTATAGTTTAAGTCGCTATGGAAATTGGTAAACGTGATAACCTCAAAGTTAAAATCTAACTATTTATCATATATCCCTATTTTTATTTCTCTATTTTGAATTTTAATTTTTAAATCCAGATAAGTCGCACAAAGATTATTATCGTTAGTCCGGTTTAAAGTTAGTTCCTTTGGATAGATTTAATTAAGAAATTCCAAATCGTTGCAGTTAAAAATTATGAGGTCATCAATATATCTAAATCCGGTAACATTATTTCAGTTAAGAAATTTGGTTTCGTAAAAATGTAAGAATAGGTTTGCAAATGCACTAGAATAGCTATTTCCCATAGGTATACCCTTTATCTGTTTAAAGAAACATAAGCCATTAAAGAGGTAGTTTTCAAAAATATTAAATTTACATAAATCAATCCAGTCACATTTTAAGATTATAGTACTATCTAGATAAGCATCATAAATTTCTAAACAGATAATCATTAACAGATTGAACAGATCATTAACAGATTTAACACATTGAACAGATAATCATCGTTGGTGCGTGGATGCCCAGAGTGCTTGATTTCTATTTGTTTTTTGTCTATTCGTATTATCTTTATCTATCTCTGTTGGATTATTTATATATACAGTAAGTCCTCGACTAACGCGATTAATTCTTTCCAGAACATTCCGCGTAAGTCAAAATTTACCATCATCGACATCATCTGTATATATATGTCACGGCCCTTCGCTGCGTACCTTTTAACAAACTAATTACTCTAAATTGCAGTCATAAAAAAATAGCCCGGTGGAAGAACTAATGCTTAATTAACATTTAAACAACTTTATTAATTAACATTAAGTGAATACCCAAATAACCCAGCTAAATCGCCATTTTCAATCATCTCTCAGCTCACGACAGACGCACGTTCCATGTTAAAAAAAGTTCATCAAAGAGAAAATATATATATATATATAAATAAATATATATATATATATATATATATATATATATATATATATATATATATATATAAATATATATATATATACATATATATAATATATATATATATAAATATATATATATATATATATATATATATATATATATATATATATATATATATATATATATATATATATATATATATATATATATATAAATATATAAATATATATGTATATATGCTCTAAAAATTATTTTGCTGATTTCTTAAGCTTTACGTGATATTGTCTGTCAGCACGGTTATTGACACTATCGACCTTGTTTCCAGACGAACTTTGTTCGTCGCTGAGTCTCCACCGATAAAACAAGTTCAAGAAAACGAACTAAGATGTCTGTTGGCAACAGGAGGGTGCACTGGCGATTTTCCTGTCGAATTGAGGCGGAAGATGTCGATACCTGAATTTTCCAGTGCGAGGGATTTTTAGAGTAGAGAAAATCATAACAGCCTTTTTTTTCATGTGAAGTTGAATAAAATTTTTTAAAAAATTGTAACAACGAAAGCCGGCTGGCTATCTCGCTTTGGAAAGAAAATTTCGCTGAACAGAAATTTTGAGCTCTAACTGAGCTTAAACATAGAGTAACTTCGATGGAGGGTGTGAAGGTTCTAAAGTTGTTGGATTTTGCCTATTGCTCATCGGAAACGGTCATGTCTGCAGCGTCATATTTAGGGGGGGGGGGAAGCATGACTCAGAATGGAACAAAAAACTTGCCACCGCTCTCAAATTTTAACGAAAAGTTTACCGTTTTAATTCTTTTTATTCCTACACATATATTCGACCTCCTTTTCACTTAAAATTTTTCTTAAATAAGCCACTAAACAATTCCAAATTTTAATCAAAATTTTTCCGCGATAAATTTTTATGTTTATTTTGCTGTTAGTACAGTTCAAAAATGTGACCTTTAACCTAAAAATATATTTGCCAATGCAAACTTAATCAAATTTTTCTATGGGGTAAACTTTTATGTAAATTTTTCCATTTGTTCAAATAATACATATGACCTCTCCTCAGAAAAAAAGGAAATGTAGCCACCAACACTCTCAAACCTTAATCAAAAGTTTTCCGTGGTAAACTTTCATTTTTATTTTGCTTGATGTTCGAGCAGATCATAATAAATATGACCTTTAACCAAAAAATATAGCTGCTAACGCTCTCAAATTTAAACCAAAAGTTTTCAGTGGTAAACTTTTATGTTGTTGTTTTTTCGAAAGCTGCTGGTCGGAAGTATTCCAGACCAAGTCCCTATATGCTAGCGAGCTGAAAGGTGCAACTCTGGTTTATAATGGCGTCACAAAGGCAGGAGCCCCCCCCCCCAATTTTGACTGAGCACCCCATGGGTGGCATCTGGGGGTTCGAACCCTCTCCCACATTCTCTGACCTCATAGAGGGACTATCTGGTCTACGTGCCCCTATCCGGCTTAGACATGGAGGTACTGAAGAGCGCTTATCGGGATTCGGTCCAAGCACCCTCAGAGTCGAAAGCCGACATGCTACCACTAGGCTACCTAGGGTCCAAACTTTTATATATAAAACAAATAATAATAAATGTTATATATAAAACAATTTTATATATAAAACAAATAATAACCCCCCCCCCCCGTCAAAAACGCACAGCTGCCAACGCTGTCAAGTTTCAACCGATGTCCGACATCCCGTAAGATTATCCGATGTCATGAATTTCAAGGTAATTAATCGCTACTTATTTTGTAAAGAGTCGCGGCTAAGTTGTCGTCTTCCAGAAATTCGTAGAAAAAAAAATTTACACCTTTCTCCTTACGGAAGATAAGCGAAATTCCTCGTCTTGGGAAAGCTGCCGTTCGTAGCTTTTTTAAAACACGAAGAGGATTTATTTAAAATTCTCCTCCTCGATATTCTATTACGTTTTGTTCAAAATGGGCACTTTTATGTCGATAAACATTAGGCTAAGGAAAAATTAGTGCGAAACATTACTTTCAGTTTCTCTTATTTGCTTTCACCGGATGCTGTTCCCGTGTTGCTGTAAAAGTGGATTTTTCTTTTGAATTTTACAGGCTAAAAGGTAGAAAGATCGGATTGTATCGGGTCAAGCTAATAAACGAACGGTCACGAGTGATTGTAAAGTTCGCTTTTATATAAAAACTTGCGTTTAAAACTTGGCGATGGAAACAGTCGCCAGTGATGAATATACACAAGTTGGTCGAAATATATATATATATATAAATAAATAAATATACATATATATATATATATATATATATATATATATATATATATATATATATATATATATATATATATATATATATATATATATATATATATATATATATATATATATATATATATATATATATATAATTGTGTTAAAGCTATTTGCTCGCCAAGAAATGGTGCTGTGAGCGCTGGGAATGTGTAAAAAAAGAGCAGATGTAGTAACGACACGAGAGAGAGCGGTCATGCTCTAACGTTATCCAAATAAAGTATTGTTTTATTATTAAATAAGTTTCCTTTTTGAATTCGCACGTACACGCGAAAAAGGATGGTCACGCAGGTTCATACGACAGTGGAAATTTACAACCTAAGGTATAAAGGGAAGACAACAATTGTGCCACCACGCACTGAATGATAAAATCAGAAAAAAAAATTTCGACATTTGTAGTTGAGGCCTAGAGGAATTCAAGTGTGTATGAAGTTTTCTAACGTGTTTTGTTTTGCAGTGGCAAATGGAATAAAAGTAGTTTAAAATGGAGTCTGCAGGTGTCCTGGGTGCTGTGACTGTGGAATATCAATGATCGTACAAAGCGAGGCAAAACTCCAACAGAAATTCACAATGCTTTGTTTGAAGTTTGTGGCGTTGAAACAGTGAACCGCGGTACAGTGTGTCGCCGGGCTACACGTTTTCGCAAGGGACGTGTCAGCATAGGAGACGATCAAAGTTTAGGAAGACCAAAAACATCAACAGATGATCGAATTGTGTGACAGACTCTCTGGGAAGAAGATCGTCGAGCGACATGCGAGGAATCAGTTATAAATATATATATATATATATATTATATATATATATATATATATATATATATATATATATATATATATAATATATATATATATATATATATATATATATATATATATAATATATATATATATATATATATATATATATATATATATATATATATATATATATATATATATATATATATATATATATATATATATATATATCAAAGTTCTGGAGGAAAGAAAAGTTTGTGCTCTTTGGGTTCCTCACTGCTTGGCATCTGAACAAAAACAGAAACGCATAGACATTACGCGGTTGTCAAAACAACGATTTGACGTTGAAGGACAGCGATTTTTACCATGTTTTTAGTGACTCACTTTCTTGTTTGTGTGAGTGTTTGTCCCTTACAAATCTTAAAATCGATTTTTAACTCACTTCCCGACTAGCTAGACATTTGAATCTTTTAGAATAGCTCAGAACACGATGACAATGCATTCTTTAAATACTTTTAGCAATCTTTAAGCAGCATTGAATTCATTTTCGGTTAATTTTGTTTTGTAGACAGGTGCAGCCATCTATCGCCCGGGACGGGAATGAAAAGTTAAACGCAAGTTAACCTCCAATTAACTTCATTTTCTTTCAAGTTGATGGGATAATTCATCAAAAAAGTGTTAAAAAAGTATTTATTAATACATAAAATTGTCAAATTTATATGATTCAACAGAAAATTTAAAAACATGGAATATAAAAAGTTCTTTTTATCTTGTAATTATTTCTCTTATATAACTGTATATCTATACAAAATTTCATTAAAATCCGTCCATTAGTTTCCAGAAAGTGGATAAAATGTGAAAATTCTTTTAATTTCGAACATCAGTGATCAGTGTATATATATATATATATATATATATATATATATATATTAGGGCGGAGCGTAAAAAAAAAGTTTTCGATTTTGTTTTTGCCCTAGTGCGGAAAAGTTGGGTACTTTTTAGTAGGTCACATATGCAAAGTTTTGGGAAAAACAAAAAATATCTTCCGTCTCCATTTCGGCCGTTATTTTTAGCAGATTTTTACCATAGAGTTACAAATGCGTATTTCCATTGTTTTGTATGCAACTCGTCATTTTGTTCTTAAATAAAATACAGAGGTAATTCGAAACTTAATACAGAAAGGCAGCAGCTGACACACTGGATTCAGAAAGGTAAAGAAATATTTTGGCATGAAAACATTGTCAACAACAACTTTACAAACGAAGCTTAAAACCTTCGCGAAAGACTCACGGAAATTGTTCGACATTTCTTCATGTAAGTGTGTTTCTTTTAACAAATGTTCTTGCCCAAAGCATAATAGGATCCCTGAAATGGAAAGAACTTTTCTTATAGACCAACGGGCACTTAGGCAAATGTCCATAGACGCAGTTGACTTAAAAGAAACTGAAAGCTGAGGAAATGAGCCGATAGCAAGCAGAAAGAGACAGAAGCATTAAGTCTTAAAATAAACGTTTCGCCATCTGTTACTCCATGTAGGCCATATTTCCTGATCCAGATTCTGACGTGGATCCACATAACTCCGATAGTGACACAGATTACTTGAAGTCTTCCACATCCCCATCCAGGATGACTCAATCTGAAGGGAAAAAGACGTTACGATCAAGTCGATACCCAGCAGTAGCTATAGCTTCTGTCAGAACCGGAGTTTCAGATTGGGCTGGAGCCATCATTGCAAGCACTGTTTTGGAAGTTTTGGGGATGATTACCGAAACAGACACTTTAATTGTAATTGATAGACATAAAATAAGAAAAGAGAGGGAAAAAATTCGGAAAGAATATCAGCAAGGAAATGAAAGACAGCTGGAACCACTGAAGAGACTTTATTTTGACGGAAGGACAAAACTCTAATGCAAGAGAGCGTAGGGGGAAAGATGTACCAGAAAACAGTCCTGGAAGAACATGTTACAATGATTAAGGAACCTGGAAGCAAGTACCTCGGACACATAGCACTAACCTCTTCATCAGCTTTGAGTATTTCTCAAATGATGCTGCAATTCATGGAGAATAAGAATATTGACATTCATCATCTAGTAGCAATAGGGTGCTAAGGTAGGGTGCTAAGGTAGGGTGCTAAGTAGCAATAGGGTAACAGTCGGTAATACTGGCTATAAAATCGGCGTGGTTCGCCTTTCTGGGGAAGCCATTGGGAAACCCTTGTACTGGTTTATCTGCCAGTTACACGCAAATGAGTTGCCACTCCGACATTTAGTACAGCATTTGGATGGTGGAACGAGTGACCCAAATGCATTTTCTGGTCCTACTGGGAAAGCATTTGCAAATTGTAAAAACCTCCCAGTTGAGAGATTTGTAGAGATTTCGAGCGAATTTCCGAAAATAGACATAAAGTATCTTAGCACACACAAGCGATAGCTTTGGGATATTTGTCAAGCTGTCACAAATAGAAACTGCTCATCAAGTTTGTCACAAAAGCACCCTGGGAAAATGTCTCATGCACGTTGGCTAACAACTTCAAGTCGAATAAAGCGTTTATACATTAGCCCGTCAGAGCCTTCAAACCAACTTCAAACCCTGGCAGAGTTCATCATGAAAGTGTACCCACCTATGTGGTTTACAGTTAAATTAAATTCATATCGCACGCATGGTCCACGAAATTTGTGGAAGACAATAAACGTCTCAAGCTATCTTAAAAACGATTTAAAGACTTTGGTCGATCCCATTATCCAGAGAAATGGCTATTTCGGCCACCCGGAAGCAATAATCTTGTCAATGATCACAGACGACAGACAGTCCATTCGAGAACTTGGACTACGTAGAATTTTACGAGCAAGAAAGGAAAAAAAAGGAAGGAATCAGATAGTACAACATTCCGTCACTCAACTTCGAGGAAGTTTCATATATAGACCTTACTGATTGACAGAAATGTTATTTCACGGAATCCCCAATAACATCTTACTTGACAGAAGATGATTTGAGAAATTTGATTTCCAGTGAAGTCTGTAGCTCAACAACTAGGAAGCCTAAAATTTCCTTGCCACACCCAAAGTGTTGAACGTTTCGTGAAACTAGTAACAGAGGTTTCTGCTGCTGTGTGTGGAGAAAATAAGCATGACGATTTAGTTAGAACCCGAACAGAGTCGAGAAAAGCTATACTATCATTTGAAACCAAATGCGAGTACCGAGTAAATCCGGAAAAACTGCAAGGGCAAAGGAGTTAAGTGCCGATATGGCTGGGTGGATGGGTGGGCACGGGTGAAACTCGCAATGCAGCCGCCTCCCCGTGGTGAGTTCTGGGTTTTTTTTCTGAATTTTATTTCAGAAAAAGCGAAAAGCTGCATAGAAAACAATGGAAATACACATTTTTAACTCTATGGTAAAAATCTGCTAAAAATCATGGCCAAAATGGAGACGGAAGATATTTTTTTTTTTTCCCAAAACTTTACATACGTGACCTACCCACCAGTACCCAACTTTTCCGCACTAGGGCAAAAATAAAATCGAAAACTTTTATTTTACGCTCCGCCCTAATATATATATATATATATATATATATATATATATATATATATATATATATATATATATATATATATATATATATATATATATATATATATATATATATATATATATATAGATATAGATATATATATAGATATATATATATATATAGATATATATATATGTATATATATATATATATATATATATATATATATATATATATATATATATATATATATATATATATATATATATATATATATATCGCCGGTGTTATGTAAAAAGGGAGAATATGTATGTAAATCTCTATCGGCATTTGTCCTTTTTACAGAACACCGACGATATATATATACACTATATGGCTCGAACATTACGGGATACACTACAGGAACGAAAAGTTAAACGCAAGTTAACTTCATTTTCTTTCAAGTTGATAGGATAATTCATCAAAAAAAATTTTTAAAAAGTATTTATTAATACATATAATTGTCAAGTTTATAGGATTCAGCAGAAAATTGAAAAACACGGTATATAAAAAGTTCCTTTTATCTTGTAATTATTGTATCTTACAGTCGCTATCGACGAAACGTGGATTAGGGATTTGGAACCTGAATTGAAATCACTATCGAACGACTGGACAAGCGCATCCTCTCCGCGACCGAAAAATATTCGACCAGCCCAATCAAAAGTGAAACGGACGATGATCTTTGCCTACGACCAGACAGGAATCATTATGACTGATATAGTTCCACGTGGCACAAGTGTGACCACAA
The DNA here is from genome assembly GCA_907164885.2 of Dolomedes plantarius. NCBI lineage: Eukaryota > Metazoa > Arthropoda > Arachnida > Araneae > Dolomedidae > Dolomedes > Dolomedes plantarius. The sequence continues at coordinate 20,422,982 of OU015490.1, forward strand.
CGTATTATCATGAATGGATGCAAACACCGACGGGAACTCCTTCGTCGTGGGTCGCTCATTTTGCACGATAACGCACAGCCAAACGTTGGAAAGGTTATGACCGATTTGCTGGCGAAATACATTTGGGAAGTGTTTCCTCATCCATCATGAAGTCCGGACGTGAGTCCACCTGTCTTAACCTTTTCCTTATGGGGTGGGACAGCATGTATCCCAAGAATACGGACCCAAGAATGAATATATATATATGTGTGTGTGTGTGTGTGTGTGTGTATGTATGTATGTATGTATGTATGTATGTATGTATATATATATATATGTATATATGTATGTATGCATGTATGTATGTATATATATATATATATATATAGATGTATGTATGTATGTATGTATGTATATATATATATATATATATATATATATATATTATATATATATGTATTTATATATACATGTATGTATATATATATATATATATATCTATGTGTGTGTGTGTGTGTGTGTGTGTGTGTGTGTGTGTATGTATGTATGTATGTATGTATGTATGTATATATATATATATGTATATATATATATATGTATGTATGTATGTATGCATGTATGTATGTATATATATATATATATATATATATATATATATAGATGTATGTATGTATGTATGTATGTATATATATATATATATATATATATATATGTATTTATATATACATGTATGTATATATATATATATATATATATATATATATATATAACTCTCTTAATGGCCGTTCTTATAAAGGGGAAATTTCCCGTTCTAAAGAAGGCATCAGAAAAATGACCTCCGTAAGCTAAAGGTTAAGGAGACAGTGGACTTTCAAAATTGTGAAATTTGTCCAAAAATTAGATTTTTATTTTTTATTTTATTGAATTCTGAAAGTACGGACGAGTAGGAATGTGTCGCAAAAAGAATTTTTAATTTCCGTGATTACTTTCCTAGTTATAGCCATTTGTATTTAATTTAGATATTATGTGGTTACTAATAGCAATAACTTTAAATGTGTTTTTCTCAAAATAAATATTTTCATGTCATACGAATATTGAAACTCCTGCGGGCGCATTTCTAATGATCGTATTGCTTTGAAATTTAACATTTGTATACTTAACCGTACATAAAATACATCTTATTCAAAATAATTATGCTTCGTAGCTCAGAATTTCTATATTTTGAACTTGTAAAGGTGATTTATAGGTATTTTGCGTCATAAAAAGGGTGTTTTCTCTATTATTATTTTTTTCTCTTTATATTTTTAATGAATGTTTAAAATAAGCCATAAGTTTCATTTTCAGTCCTATAAGGTATCCTGTAAATAAAAATGACCATGTTATATGCAAAAGAAATACGCATGGAACATTTTTAATGAGGCCAATGTTTGATATAATTAATAATTAATAATTCATAAATTATTAATATTTCATAATTAAATTTTAACCACTTTTACATATCTATTGTACTAATCACATATTCAAATTTCAAGCAAATCCATTCAAAACAAAAAAAGTTAGGTTCGAAGGTCCACTGTCATCTTAAGTGACCATTTTCCAAAATTGGAAAAACCTTTGCGCGGTCAACGTTTTTGCATCTTCGGGGAGAAATGAAATGAAATGAAATGAAAACCGCGGACGGGTGATCCTTTCAAGCGATGTAATAACCTAAATCATTCTGCATCTGCAATTACAGATGCGTTTCTCATTCTTCTTACGTGTGATAGCTCACAGTTACTATATTCCCCTTCCTGAGTGATCAAATCTGAATTTAGCGCCGCCTGTACGTACGCACTGCACGCCACGCGCCGGCAGTGTTCATTTCCCGTTTTATTGCATTCTCGCTCCCCCCCCCCCCCCCCCTGTTTATCTGGCTCAGTCACAAGAGTGACTCAGGATACGGCAAATATTGAACTTGGCGCGAGGTTCAATTTAGGGCGATTTTTACTCACTCTCGCCGAAGATTAACTGGCGATAGATGTGGGCTTTTGAAGATAAAACTCAGTTATTTTATGTACAAAATATGACTGCAAGATTATTTTTCTCGAGTCTGTACGAGATTAAATGAAAAAAATAATTACAAGACAAAAAGAACTTTTTATATACCACGTTTTTAAATTTTCTGCCGAATCATATAAACTTGACAATTCTGTGTATTAATAAATACTTTTAAAAAAAAATTTGATAAATTATACCATCAACTTGAAAGAAAATGAAGTTAATTGGAAGTTAAATTGCGTTTAACTTTTCGTTCCCGTAACGGCCGATAGATGGCTGCAACAGTCTACAAAATAAAATTAACTGAAAATGGATTCAATTATGCTTAAAGATGGCTAAAAGTATTAAAAGAATGCATTGTCATCGTGTTCTGAGCTATTCTAAAAGTTTCAAATGTCTAGCTAGTCGGGAAGTTAGTTAAAAATCGATTGCAAGATTTGTAAGGGACAAACACACACACAAACAAACAAGAAAGCAAGTTAATAAAAACATGGTAAAAATGTTTTTTTTTTTGTATGTCTTTTAAGGCACGTTGAAATGGTTGTTTTAGGGTAATATTTCGATTTTTTTTTTAATTTGCTGTATTTCAAAGACCAATCTTTTGGGATTCTAATACTGCTTTACTTTCATTCGTACGATGATTGGATGAGAATTTATGGCCCATTTAATGACTCGAAAGCGATGTTAAAACACCGGAAGGAGCCTCTTTAAAGGCATTTTCTTTGAAACTCATTTTTCAGTGACTGTCATAAACGAGAAATCGAATCATTTAAAAGGTTTTCGATATACAGGGTGTCCGGGCTAAAAGTATCCAAAAGTTATGGCTTATTTTTATGGAACTACCCATTAGAATTTTTAAATAATTATTTAAATAGAAAGAACATCTCACCAAATTTTAATGTCAATCATAGATTTCGATCATCTATATATATAAAACAGGTCCGTAACTGACTGACTCACTGACTGACATACAACGCACAGACCAAACCGCTTGACCTAAAGGGCTGAAATTTTGCATGGCGATTCTTCTTATAGTGTAGGGGTGCAATAAGAGAGATTTTTGAAAAATTCCTCTTAGAATTTTTAAAATTAAATTTTTAAGCTATTTTAGTAAATTTTTTAAAGTTTACATTTAAAATAATCATTTGAGGGTTATAAAATTTATATCACGAGAAAGATCCTAAAAATTACTTTAAAATGAAATCTTTTTCGAATCTTTACCTCCGTTTTCTGATTTTTGGTGAATTTTTAAAGATTGATTTTTCGAATTTAATTTATTAAATGCTGGTCACGTGATTTCTTTTTCTAGTACTATAAATAAATTTATCGTCACGTGCATAACAACTAAATAGACAAAAAATATTTATCTTTTCTTGCTAATGCGGTAGACGATTGGACATTATCAAAAAAATATTAAAATACAGTAAAAGAATTGTTCCTCAAACTGCACTATATTAACTGTACTATATTCTTTAGTATGTCCTATTAGATTTAATTTGAATATTTTCTTCTACATTATTTTGTCTATAAAAATATCCGATACGATTTTTTTATAAATATATTTTTTCGTTTTTTTTTTACATTAATTGCATACATTGATAGTTGTATTTATTATAAATATATTTATACATATTTTTGGAATTAATTGCATACATTGACCATTGTATTTAATTTGAATGTACTCCGTAGCGAAGTACGGGTTCTCAGCTAGTAGTATCATTGATTTCGATGTGTGCACCTTTTTTAGCACGACAAACGTCTAAATGGTCATCCAGTTGTCTTCAAGTGTTTCGTAGCATATCAGGCGTTATTACACGAATTGCTGGAATAATACACTTCTTCAACTCATCCCCAGTTTCAATTTGTTGTCTACGGATTTAATCAATCCCCGAGCAAAAAAGTCTAATAACTCGTGATATGGTATACGGAACACTTGGAGACCACCGGATTATAATTTAGACGTTAGTCGTGCTACAAAAGTTGCACTCATCGAAATCTATGGTACTATGATCGAAATCTATGATTGATATTAAAACTTGCTGAGATATTCTTCCTATTTAAATATATATTTTTTAATTCTAATGGTTGGTTGGTTGGTTGTGTGGAGTTTTATGGCACTGAATCGAGAAATGGACATATTGTGCCAAACACAGTAAATTCTAATGGGTAGTCCCGTATAAATAAGTCATAACTTTTGGATACCTTCACCCCGGACACCTTGTATTTCGTGAAATTTTGCGACATTGTTTTGCTTATGACTAACTATGTTTTGACCTAAATTCTAAGCTATATGTGTTACTTGAATCATTCTGCAAGTACCTGCACTTATAAAAGATATATATATATATATATATATATATATATATATATATATATATATATATATATATATATATATATATATATATATGTATATATATATATATATATATATGTATATATATATATATATATATATATATATATACAGTCAAACCTCCATATATCGAAGTAGCAAATTGCGTGAAAAAAAATTGATACATAGAAATTTCGATATATAGAAATGAGCTTAGTCTTATCATAATTCTCCTAAAAAAAATAAATAAAGCTAATTTTCGTATACGAAACTCCATTTCTAATTTATATGTGAATCCCATTAAATGAAAGTTAATAACTAAAAAATAAATTAATGTGAAAGATTTATTGATTACTACATATCTTTAAAAAAAGACAATAATGCAGACAGTGGTTACAATAATCACAGTTACATTCTTTAAAAAAAAACTACGAATATCTTGCTGAACAGTTAGTTTTGCGAAAAGTTCAAAGATATGTTCGCATGTATTCAGTCCACTAAAAACTTAATCAGGGACATTTTCCGCGAATTGAAGTCCACGACGTATTGTTTCAAATGCCAAAAATTGGGAGATTTTATTCTAAAGTGGAATAAAATCTCCCAATTTGTCCTGAAAAATATTTCGATATATAGAGATTTCTTCGATATATAGAAACAATTTTTCTATGTAATGAACATGGAGATTTGCTAAGAGTTCTATATATAGAAAATTTCGATATAGGGAAGTTCGATATATGGAGGTTCAACTGTATTTTAAAACAATCAGTGTTTTTTCACTTTGTTCTGGTATATGAAATTATTTTCGTTAGGTATAGTTTTAACAATTTGGTGCTTTATATAGAAAATTAACAAAAAAATTAAGTCCTTATTTATTTATTATTTGACTTAAAAAGTTACAATATAAAATATTTTTGTATTCACATAAGGGTAAAGCCTTGCTGTAACATTAATCATTAATTATTATTTTTTTATAAAATTATTAGATTCATAGATACCATTGTAATTTTTTTAAATTTCACTGTTGGTATTTTTATTTATGTAAAGCAAGCACACACACACACACACACACACATCTCTCTATATATAACACAGTTCCATAACTGACTCATTCACTGACTGACATACAACGCACAGACTAAACCGCTGGATATATATATATATATATATATATATACATATGTATATGTATATATATATATATGTATATATATGAATATATATTTATATATATATACATATATATATGTATATATTTATATACAGTGGCTCCCAAAAGTGTTCGTACACTTACGATTTTCAATGAAATACGGGTCTATTCATTGATTAAAATGAATATTTCAGAATGGGTATTTAATAATAAGATATATAATCTATTCTTAACAAAACTACATGAAATATTTTGAAAACATAGTAAAACTTTATTTTTAAGAAACCAATAATCCAAAAGTAACAAAAACTTTATCTCACAAAAGTCATCGTACACTTGTAAAAAAATCTCTACATATTAGTAAATATTCTAATTTTTCGTTAAATTAATATTTAGTAGGATATCCTTCAGCATCCACAACAGCTTTTAAACGTCTGGGAACAGATTGCACTAGTTCTTTTGTAATTTCTGCATCAATGTTCATCCATTCTTCCATCATAATTGTTTTTATTTCGCTTTTCGTGTGAATGTCCTGTTTTTCGTACTCGAACCTCCAGTTCTCTCCAAATATGTTCCATTGGGTTTAAATCTGGCGATTGAGGTGGTGTTTTCAAAACTTGTGGACAATTATAGAGACACCAGATGCGAACGTTGAGAGCCGTCTGCTTAGGATCGTTATCTTGATAAAAAACAAATTGTTTCCAATACCCAAATTTTGAGCTGATAATTTTAAATTGTCTCTTAAAATATTTATAAAAACAGCATGATTCATTATGCCATCCATAAATACCAAATTTCCTAGTCCTGATCCTGACATGTACCCCCACACAAGAATATCTCCACCGGCATGCTTAACTGTTCCTACTAAGTTCTTGGGATTAAGTTCCTCATTTTTCCTTCTCCAAACAATTATACGCCCATCGGAACCAAAAATGTTAAAACTTGCTTTCATGGGCAAATAAGACATTATTCCAATACTTTTTGGGCTTATTTATCATTGATAGTAAGAAGGAAAGCCTAAGCTTTCTGTTTTCTCACTCACAAAAAATTTTCTACGGGCAGAACGCCCATGTAATCCAGCTGCTCTGAGAACTTGTCGAACAGTTTCAGGTGAAATTGAAGTAGAAAATGTTTCATTAAATTCTGCAGAAACTTTTACAGCACTCAAACGTGGATTTTTCCCAAATATTTTAATTTTAAATCTCTGATCACGTTTTGTTAACTTTGCCGACGGCGTTTTCTTACCATGTTTTCGGTCCAATTTTCTTCTTTAAAGCGTTTTATCACATACTGCACAGTAGAATGGGATTAATTAAGTAATTTAGCAATATTCCGAACTCATTTTCTACTACTATGCTGACAAATAATCAATTTTCGAATACTGTTTGTAGTCTCTTTTCGACTACAAACCATTTTTAAATAATAAATAGAATATTACGGAGTAGGCGAGGAAAAATTAAAGCCAAACGATATTTTAAATGCCACCACAATTCAAAAATAAAAATAAAGCGCCATGCGATAATTTTTATTATGAATTTTTCTGAAAATATTTCAGTGTACGATGACTTTTGTGAGGTAAAGTTTTTGTTACTTTTTGATTACTGGTTTCGTAAAAACAAAGTTTTACTATGTTTTCCAAATATTTCATGAAGTTTTGTGAAGAACAGATTATAGATCATATTATTAAATGCCCATTCTGAAATATTCATTTTAATTAATGGATAGACCCCTATTTCATTGAAAATCGTAAGTGTACGAACACTTTTGGGAGCCACTGTATATATATACATATATATATATGTATATACATATATATATACGTATATATATTTATATATATATATATATATATATATATATATATATATATATATATATATATATATATATATATATTTTAAAACAATGAGTGTTTTTTCACTTTGTTCTGGTATATTCCGATGATATATGGATATATTTTAAAACTTTCAGTCCAGAACACAGGTAAGTGTCCCAGTAGTCTTGGGATAAGGGAACTGAGTGGAATGGAGTGCAGGGTCAGTAGCGTCAGCACTCCAAAATATAACAAAAAATTCCCTCTATTTTAAAATGTTATGAAATGTTTACCAAAATTATATTTGTTTCTATGATTTTATATACCATTTGAACTATACATATATGCCTTTATTCAGTACTGTCTATTTAAAAAAAAGTGCTCCAAACTAGTAATGCGACATCGATAACAAAAAACATCGATGTTTTGAAACATCGATATTCAATATTAAAACATCGATGCTAATAAAACATCGCCCAAAAACCATCGATGTTTTTAAACATCGATGTTTTAGAACATCCATTTTTTAAAACTGGTTTAGTAATCTCTAACATTAATGTTACTTCCGTTAGTCGTGGGGGGAGGGGGTGATTTAATTTTACTCTCTGATTGGGCAGGCACAAATGACAAAAACTTGGTTGCTTTGGGCTTCATTGATGACTCAAAATTCTCATTGTAAATACCGCCAAGTTTTGCCTTCAAATGTCCAGATAAATTCGTGGTATTGTCAGAAGTTATGAGGGTCTTAAGGCAAATATTGCATTTCGCCAATTTGTCAGTGGTTTTGTAAAAATATTTCCAAACGGTACTTTTGGGAGGCATCTTACTAATAATATTAACGTCAACTTATATAAAACCAGAACAAAACAAAAACTTAAATGGATGCACTCGTGTATATACTATTTGTAAAATAAAACCCCATGGAAGGTTCTGGAGTGTCAGGAACATTCCAAGCGATCTGATTGGTTCATTGGTTGTTGATTGCCATTTGTCTGTTTGCTAAGGAATCATTCCCCGTTTTGTATTCGTCCTTTTCAGAATTCAGACTTACATTTACTGAGTGTGAAAATTATGCTACGTGGGAAATTTTTTTTATTACGGTACTTTTTCATTAAAAAAAAAACATTGCGACAACGTTAAACATCGAGCACAAAACATCTATGTAAAAAAAACATCGGCTTCAATCAATCGATGTTTAAAATATCGATGTTTTTATCAAAACATCGATGTTTTGAAAACATCGACATCAATGTCTTCAAAACATCGATGTTTTGAAAACATCGACATCGATGTCGCATCCCTACTCCAAACGTTGGGTTCGTACCTTAAAAGTAAATTTTATCGCCAAAAGACTGTATTTCGATCTGCGGCGTAGCCGGAATTCGAAAGATGGTAATGTGAATGCACTTTGTTTTTACTTTGTCCGTTCTTTTCTGTCGCAGTCTTTGTGTTAGTTTTTTCCTGTTTATACGTATCTGTGAGAGTTGTGTAACTTCACTTGAGCGGTGAAAGAGTTCTATGACTCAATACTGCTTCGCCCGCATTGAAATGGTTAGACTCGTCCTATCGTGACTTCCTCGTTAAGTCCGGTCCGTGGGTTTCCCACAAATTCTTTCTGGTCCCGTTGGAAATGATCAGAACTGGATCCGAGATTGGACGAACTTTGTACGGAGAAGCGTATCTGAACTGCTTAAAGAATCTTTAAAGAATTTGAAACGGCATTTTCTATCAAATAATATATGTATATATGTAATATGTATATATGTATATATATATATATACATATATATATATATATATATATATATATATATATATATATATATATACATATATATATATATATATATATACATATATATATATATATATATATATATATACATACATATATATATATATATATACATATATATATATATATATATATATATATATACATATATATATATATATATATATATATATATATATATACATACATATATATATATATATATACATATATATATATATATATATATATATATATATATATATATATATATATATATACATACATATATATATATATATATATACATACATATATATATATATATATACATACATATATATATATATATATATATACATACATATATATATATATATATACATATATATATATATATATATATATATATATATATATATATATATATATATATATATATATATATATATATATACAGTATGCCCACTAAAGTCCCTTCCCACCCTCTTAACTTCGGAACGGCTGCTGTTATATTCATAAAAGTGGTGTCTAGGTATAGTAAAGTACCCATGCGCTACTGAATGAAACCACCTACAGCGCCACCTAGTGGAAATCTGCGGAGTTAGTATTCCTATCTCGAAAACGGAACGAAATAGGGAAAAAAGTTATTTACAAAGTTGTAGAAAATCATCGATTTAGTACGAAAAGATACCTTGTGGACTTTAATGCAAAGAATAGAACGGTTAAAACGCGCAATTGTTTTGTCGTGATTTCCTACACTGTGACGTCACGAAACTTGAACGAAAGGAGAAATGATTATCTTTCGGGAAAAACACGACACCGCAATGTGCACAGTGGTATATCGCTTTTGATCCCCAATCAAAAGGACCGCGGTTCAAATCTCGAGGGTTTCATCCTTGTACTGATTGTCTTTATAAAGAGAGTAGACAATACGTAGATCGTGTAAAACAGTGTCGCATCAACTCAACGCAAATTGCGCTTGGTTTTCGAAATTTTTGCAGTAAACAAATCCGTAAGAAACGTCCCGCCTGTTCACCTGAGACAGCTATAAAAGAGACACATCTTCTTGGGGTTGTAGTATATTGATGCTCGTGGTCATGGCTGAGTACTCGAAAGCTGAGACCTCCAGTGAAGCAGTACCTCGTAAAGGAATTCGGAGACCAAATAATTGGGTATGGCGGTTTCGAAGAGTGGCCACCACGTTCGCCTGATCTGACTCCACTGAACTTTTTCCTGTGGGGATACCTGAAACAACAGGTGTATGCGACCCCTCCACGAACATTGCAGGACCTTAAACGACGCATTACGAATGCTTGTGCCAACGTGTCTCGCTCTATCCTCCAACGTGTGCAACGTGAGATTCAAACGAGGATCGAAATGTGTATTGCAGCTGACGGTGAGAAGTTTGATCATCCCAAATAGTATATTGTTAAAATTAGTTGTTTTTCTTTCTCAGATCCTTTTGTAACGTCACGGTGTAGGAAATCACTAAAAAAGAAATGTGCGTTTGAACCGTTGTAGTCTTCTCATTAATGTCCAAAAGGTATCTTTTCGTACCAAATCGATAATTTTCTACAACTTTGTAAATCACTTTTTTTCCTTATCTCGGTCCGTTTTCGAGATAGGAATGCTAACTCCGCAGTTTTCCACCAGGTGGCGCGGTAGGTGGTTTAATTCAGTAGCGCATGGCTACTTTACTATACCTAGACACCACTTTTATGCATATAGCAGCAGCCATTCCAAAGTTAAGAGGGTGGGAAGGAACTTTAGTGGGCATATTGTATATACACATATATATATATATATATATATATATATATATATATATATATATATATATATATATATATATATACACTCATGGACAAAAAAATTAGCGCACCAAGAAATAATTGCGGGATCGTAACGAAACTTGCAATGAAGGTACATGTCGGGGAGATATGCAAATGGTTAGAAATGCAGCGTGATTGCGCATTACGTATAGCCGGTAGAGGGCGTTGAACATCGTACTCTGTGGAGTATAAAACAAGTAACCAAAGCTTGTTTGAGTGTGCTGAATCATTTACAAAGAAAGAGCTGAGATAGACATGCCATTACGCCGTGTTCGAAGACAATATAAGCAGTTGTCGCAGTTTGAGAGGGGGAGAATCGTCGGGATGATGGAAGCTGGGTGGTCAGCTAGGCGAGTAGCTCGTCAATTAGTCCGCTCTGATTGTGTTGTGAGGAGGTGTTGGGACCAGTGGACCCGAGAGATGTCATGTACACGAAGACCAGGCTCAGGACGCCCTCGACAGACCAGTCGTCGAGAAGACCGCCACATCGTAAGAAATGCACGCGTACAGCCAACTGCTTCATCGGCCGCCATCCAGACACAGGTAGCACCTTCACTAGGGGCCTCTATGTCTTCTCGAACCATACGAAGGCGCCTGGCTGAACGACAGTTGGTATCGCGGCGCCCATTACGTGTGCTGCCCTTGACGCCCACCCATCGACGCCTCCGTTTGGAGTTTTGCCGCGCACGAGGAAACGGGACTGCAGCGGAATGGAACCATGTCGTCTTTAGTGACGAATCCAGATTCAATCTCGGCAGTGATGACAATCGTGTTCGTGTGTGGAGAGCCCGTGGTGAACGCTTCAATCCTGCCTTTGCTGTACAGCGACACATCGCTCCTACAGCTGGTGTGATGGTATGGGGTGCCATTGCCTACAATACACGGCCTACAAATCACCCCTAGTATTGTTCCGTGGCACCATGACAGCCCAGCGGCATGTTCATGAAATCCTGCAACCACATGTGTTGCCACTCATGCAACGGCTCCCAGGAGCCATTTTTCAACAAGACAATGCTCGGCCTCATACGGCAAGGGTGTCACAAGACTGTCTCCGCACTGTTACTACCCTTCCTTGGCCTGCCCGATCCCCAGATTTGTCTCCAATCGAGCATATCTGGGATCATTTGGGACGACGAGTTGGGCATCCCACGAGTTTGAACGAACTAGAGGCAAGGTTACAGCAAATATGGAACGAAATGTCCAAGACATCATACGGAACTTGTATGACTCAATGCCCGATCGTATCGCATCGTGCATTCGCGCTAGAGGGGGTCCAACGGAGTATTAACTCCTCCGTTCTTTTGCCTTTTTCTATGAAATAAATTGTCCTTTTTCTTTGATTTTCTTATCATTTACTTATATCAAAGTATTCATTACGTATGTAAAATTTCGTTTCATTTTGACGACTCCTTCTTGGTGCGCTAATTTTTTTGTCCATGAGTGTATATATATATATATATATATATATATATATATATATATATATACACACACACACACATATATATATATATATATAGTGAATCCCCGATTTTACGTTTTGTTGGGACCAGCGGTAAAAAATGTACGAAACGGGAAAACGTAAAATCGGAGTTAAAAAAAATCTAAGCATATTATTCAAAGATTGACACTTACCCAATGAACTATTGGAAAAATGCGTAATCTTTACTTGTTTTTTGCTTTTAGATACAATTTCAACTACAGCACGTTCAATACTAACAATTTTTTGCAAATTTGCTTCTTGGTTTACATATTGGGATATTTTAACATTATCGGAATAAGCAATTTTCCCGGACCAGCAGAAAATGACGTAGGAAGCGGGATTACGTACGAAACGGACAACGTAAAATCGGGATTCTATTGTATATATATATATATATATATATATATATATATATATATATATATATAAATCAGTGATTTCCCTTTTCATTTTCCAAATGCCACTTGTTAAAACTGAAATTGTCGGAAAATGGGTAGCCTTTCAATCAGGAGATATAGTCAGCTTATACACACTTCGGGAGAATTATGCGTTTCCATGGTTACCGAAGACGCCTTTATCCTCCAGACCAAAATAATTACCGGTTTTGACCGACATTCCGAAGCCTTCCAATTGCCACCGTTATAAACTCGCCTACTCTTTGGACCCCTAAATGAGCCATAAACAGGGGCTCGCATTTCCATTCTTCCACCGAGGAGTTTACATAATTTGTCACTGCGAACCAGCGCATGACGCCAGAGCGTCATCCTCCGCTCAGGGAAGAAAAAAACGTCAATTGCTCTCAATCGATAACTTTCTCCTCTCCTTCATCGTAATCTTATCGGGATCCGAAAAGCGGAGGCCGGATTAAGCCCGACTGACAGCTTTATTTCAGCGCCAAGCCAGAGAAAAACATAAAAGATCCGAGATACTCTCGGTTTAGTGTTTTATTCCGGTTCCCTGTTGTTCTCTGATTGGTTTATCGAGGGATTTAGCTTTTATTTATTGGCAACAAAGGAGAGCTGAGAGGTTATCTGTTATGGCGAGAGACGGAAATTCACTCTTAAGTCATTTCATTAGCCGGCCTAGAGCAGGTCTCCCTCAAAACGTCCCTTTCCGAAAAAAATGCTTTTTTTTCACCTACTACAGTACTGTACAAGTACAGTTCTTTTTTCTATACCTTTCCATGACTGTTTGGATGTTTTTTCTTTTCTAGTAGGTCTTGCAACCGAGTTACAAGTACTGTGATATTGCTTGACTCTCATTTAAAAAGTGGATGTCAAACTTGCTTTCACATTTCCTCTTTATGAGAAACATCACGCAACAGGGGGAATGTTACGTTGAAAATACTTATAATATAAACGTTAGCGGGCAAATTTCATAATATCAATATATATATCAATATATATATATATATATATATATATATATATATATATATATATATATATATATACAAACATATATGTATGTATATATACTGTATTTTTCAAACCATAAGACTCAGTGGCAGATAAGACGGACCTCAAATTTATGTAAGGATAAGGATTTTTAGAAATTAATATTTTGTATTTATTAAGGTATAGAAAAATATTTTCAATTTCTTACTTAATAAAGACAAAATGCATATATAATAAATAATATAATATATATAATAAACATATATAATATAATATTCATTTTATTTTAAAGTTACCTGCAGACCACATGATGCACCCCCATTTCAAGTCAATTTTTTTTATGTAAAAAGGCGCGTCTTATGGTCCGAAAAATACTATATATATATATATATATATACAGTAGAGCCCCGATTATCCGCGAGCGGATTATCCGCGAGAGCGAGTGCCGCGAAAAGAAAATTTTAATTACGAACCTCAAAAAAGCCAATTTTAATTTTTAATCCAAGCGAACTTACAAGGGAAATACAATAGACCCTGTACGGAGGTGTACGATGTTTAAGAAAATAAGCACAGTGGACTGTAAATAATATAACATAAATTTAATAGCGAGGCATTGTTTGCCATAGTAAACTCCGCTTGTTGCAGGAGTTCCGTGGTAGACAGATACAAAGTTCGTTCTGATGCATTCTTGCCGCTAGAGGACGTACATAGACAAATAGGTGGAGACGTTACGACATACATTACGTAACAGACCCTGCAGTGCGAACGTCGAAAATGAAAATCGAAGGTGAGAATGTCGACGAAGAAAACATAGAAGAGTGGCTGGAATGCGACAAAATGAGTCGGGGTTTGAACGACTGACTGACATAGAGATAACGAATAAAGCAATGGGAGTGAACGAGAATGAAGAACAAAATATAGGTGAAGACGAGGAGCCTACGCGGATGACACACGAAACTGCTTTGCAGCACGTAGACGGATTGCTTCAATATTTAGAGGAACAAGACGACGATGCACAACTGGCAGAAAAAATCATGTTAAGGAAAGTACAATTTAGAATAAAGAAAAAGTGTTTTCAAAGCAAGAAGCAAAAACGAATGACTGATTTTTTTAAAAAGGTGTAACTGAACACTTTTTGTACATACAGTATGTATGTATTGTTTTTTGTTTACCGTTCTTTATATTAGTGATTTAGACATAGAGCAAATGTGTCTGCTGTACTGTACATATGTATTTTAAAAGTTTTATTATGTTTTTGTACAATAAAACAGAGTTTTTATGTTGAAAATTTTTTTTTCGTGTTTGCACCTCATTTTTAGACATTTTCGGGTTATCCGCGAAGCCCTTGACACCCAATTCCGCGGATAATCGGGGCTCTACTGTATATATATATATATAAGGCGTTGGGTTTGCCTGCTATATCACATCTTAATTGCAGTTATCATGTCCATTAATGTCGTTGGCGAGTGGAAGACACATAGATCAAATAATCAGTCCAGTATTCGAATAAGTTGATTTATTTCCATTTCATGTTAACCAAGTCTCCAATTCGGCGCGTTTCAGCGCTCGCCATTTTCAAATTCAGGGACCCGGCAAACGCACGTCCATCAGCACCGATTTTATCCCGCGCTCTGTGTAATTCTAGATTAAAATAGCGCGTCTACCCTGTATGGCACATGCGCAAAGTTAGGAAAATTTTACATTCTTCATGGAGCTTGAGATGGTCGAAACTGAAGTCTTGAAAGATACTTCTGCGTCACAAGCAGATGCGTTTTCAGTATTTCGAGAAGTATATGGCAATGGGCGACAAATGGAAGAAGGTCATTTTCCCCGATGAAAAGAAATTTAATTTGGATGACTCCGATTGTTTGAAGTATTACTGGGGGGACCTCCGAAAAGAACCAAAATCTACAATCAGCAGAAATTTTGGTGGCGGAAGTTTGATGATTTGGGCAGTGATTGCTTATGATGGCAGAAGTGAAATTGTATTTTTAAATGGTCGCCAGAATTAATTTGATTAAAGCTCAGTTTTAGAAAGTTCCCTTCTTCCATTTGCATGGCAATATTATAGTTTAGATTACATATCCATGCAAGACAATGCAAGTATTCACACTTCAAATGCAATGACAGATTGGTTTGACGAACAGAATATTGATCTTTTAGATCATCTACCTAATAGTCCTGATTTGAACCCCATCGAAAACGTTTGGGGACAGCTTGTTAGAAAGGTTTATGCAGATTGGATGCAGTACACATCAAATGTAGAATTGAAATCTTCAATCTGTCAAAACTGGAAATATTCAACACAAGTGTATTCAACACAAGTGCATTCAAAATCTTGTTTTATCAATGCCGTAATAAAAGCAACTTTGATGAAGAAAGGCGGCTTTGCTATCTATTAATGGGAATGAAATGTGATATTTCATAAATCAATTTCCATGTTTGTATGTTGCGAAAATCTAATTTTTTTTCCTTACGCTTTTGTTTATTTTTAAGTATGAAATTTTATTTTTGTAACTCATTTGTTATACGTAGCATGTATACTGTGTGAAATTTCATTCATTTTTAATGAATATTAAAAATATTTTTGTTAAAAAACCGTGTTTTCATAAATCAATTTCCACCACTGTATATATATATATATATATATATATATATATATATATATATATATATATATATATATATATATGTATATATATATATATCATATATATATATATATATCATATATATATATATATATATCATATATATATATATATATCATATATATATATCATATATATATATATATATATATATATATATATATATATATATATATATATATATATATATATATATATACCATAGTTTAATTTAATTTCCGAAAGTAAAATGATGATGAAAAAATCTTTTAATTTCGTTTTCAAATCCAATTGGTAAATCAAAACAATGAAAATAAACGCTGTATAAATTCGTCCCGAAAAGAATCCTCATCCTGTTTTCAGATGTGCTAAAATTTTACAATATTCCCTCGGAATAAAAGATTTGAACTTGTTAAATTGCATAAGCTTTGTGAAACTGTGCTTACGAAAAAAAAAATCATAACAAAAAATGAGTGTCGATAGAATTATTTATTTATGCAGCTGCGGCGGAAAGTATTCTAAATCAATTTGCAGACAATCTGACGCTAGTGTGAAAGAAGCGCCGGCCGGAAATAAACGGAAATTCGCATCGTGCGTATGCCGCGATGGAATATGCAAATGATAGCGATCGCAGCGCACGAGCATGTCTTGTCCGACTGCAGCGCTCCTCACAAACTGTATATGAAGAGGGGAAAGATAGCCGTTTTAAGGGGACAGTGAACCTTCAAACCTAACTTTTTTTGTTTCGAATAGATTTGCTTGAAATTTGAATATGTTATTAGTACCATAGATATGTAAAAGTGGTTAAAATTTAATGATGAAATATTAATAATTTATGAATTATTAGTTATTAATTATATCAAAAAATGGCCTAATTAAAAATGCTCCATGCGCATTTCTTTTGCATATAATATGGTAATTTTTATTTTTCAGGACACCTTATAGAACTGACTATTAAACTTGTTGCTTATTTTAAGCATTCATTAAAAATGTAAGGAGAAAAATATAATAATAGCGAAAACACCCTTTTTATGACGCAAAATACCTATAAATCCTCTTTTCGAGTACAAAATTTTGAAATTCTGAGCTACGAAGCATAATCTTTTTCGATAAGATTAATTCGATATACAGTTAAGTATATAAAACTTAAGGGAAAGGTGGACCTTTATTTGAGCAAATCTCGTCATTGTAATACTGATTGTGTTATTGTAAAAAATATATATATATATCTGTAGATTATTAGTGCCAAAATAATTTTTGTCAAGTATAAAGTCATTTATGAAGCTTATACAAAGTAATTTATAATGGGTAAGTGTACTAATAAATTTTAAATCTAATTTTCTCAAAACAGATTTTTCAAGGTTTTTCGATTTTTAAATGCTCCATGCTACTTAATTTTTCTTCAAAATTCATGAAATTGATAAGGAAAAATCCTGATGCTGTTTACAAAAAAAAAATGGGTGTGCATTTTACAATTCGACTTCATTAAGGTAGTTAAATTTGATTTATAACTTTTCAAAAGGTAAAATTTTGATGAAAATCGGGATGGAATTCAGAAAAAAATCTCTCAAAAATTAACTATTCAAGGGATTAAATAATTGATACCCAGATTTGTTTGTTATACAGTTTAGAGATTAAAAGGTAAAATCGAGGAAATATCTCAAAAATTAAGCAGCAAGGAGCATTTTAAAAATTTGTTTATAAATTTCAAATTTTTTTAAAAAAATCTTAAAATTATAATGAGATTGATTATAATGAGAATCTTGGATGACGCCACGCAGATTTGAAAAAGGAAGCCATTTAATATTTTCCACCGGAGGCCTTTTAGGACTTGGAAAGCGAAAAATGGAAAGCGAAAATTAGCTCGTACGCCCAAGGGAATTTAGAATAATTTTAGAATTTAAAATGGTATAGGGTTTTTAATGTTATATATCTATATATATATATATGTCAAGGAATTAGTAGGAAAGGAATAATTAAATTAAATTTGAAGGGGGCTTCGGGATTAATTTATTTATTGGCGCCGAACGCCACTATTTTCACAGAGCATAGAACAAGCGCGCGTCAGAGGTGAGAGATCGAAACAATGGCACGGATTGAATCGGGTTAATTAATAGTTATTGAATAAATGATTTAGATGTAACTTAATTGTCTTTAATTCCACAGGCCCACGATTGTACTGACTGCATAGATTTAAAATAAGTATTAAGAGGGAGTACGAGAATTTAAGCTCGCCATATATACATATATGTATGTATCTATGTATCTATGTATGTATCTATGTATCTATGTATATATATATATATATATATATATATATATATATATATATATATATATATATATATATATATATATATATGTATTGAAACTAATAATTAATTTTTCATCTGCCTTTTGTATGCCCTCAATGGCTACAAATTTATTAATTTTCAAGTAAAAAACTAACTCTATTGAAAATTTCCATTTTAAGTCCAAATTTTCCTTGAAGTAGGTAATAATTTCTCACAATTCCATCAGATCTATAGCGCCGTCTAGTCTAGGAGTCAACATAAATACAAAGCTTTCTTCCACTCGTATTAATAGCGGCAGATACAGCTTTGTTATTAGATGATCTTACGACCACTATAAATAGGTTACGAAATCTTTAAGCTTATTTCAGTATCCAGCCGAAAAGATAAAGTTCCTTAAATACTTCTTCATAGGATTCTTAATTATTTTTTTTGGCCTCAATTCAAAATATAAATATCCATCAAACAAAAGGTTTTTGCTCCGGAGTAAACGAAAGATTCCCCTTTCGGCCGACAGAGGGCAGCAATGCAATCTAAAATGAAATCATAGTCATGGTAATCGTAATCAGTACGATGATATAAAAAATTAAATTTATGTATCTCAATAATACTTTTCTTAATTTTAATTAAACTTGTTTCATCGTATCACTTGTTTCCATTAATTTTAGGGAAAACCTTTGTTACAAAACTGCTTGACACGTCGGATGTTCTGAATTACAAAAAAATTAACTGTGAGCCATTTAGGTCATCAAACCATATATATATATATATATATATATATATATATATATATATATATATATATATATATATATATATAAACAGTTCTGTAACTGACTGACTGACTGGCTGACATATAACGAACAGACCCCTTTTTTATTTTCTTATATAACTAGGAAAGTAAGTGCGGGATTATTGTACCAACTTGATATCCTTTTAATACACATATTTTACTATATATAACAATGACAAAAAAATGAAAATAACCTTTCAATTTTCTTGTATGAAATGATAAACACAAGTGTTCCAATTTTTTGGGTCTGAAAAAAGTATTCCTAATATGAGAACCCCATTCTATAACTCTAAATATGAATTAGAATTACTGAAAAGTTCGTATATACAAAACTGTACACAATAATTAGATAACAGTTACCTATATACACTAATAGGTGAAAAAAAGGGACATTTTAAACAAATTAGTTGGTTTACACTACAGGTTTTGTTTACTTTTTGTTTTATGATTCAAACTTTTCGCACTGCATGCAAATAAAAAGTTCGTTAGCTCCACAATCTTCATGGGCCCACCTGAAACACCTACATTAACACCCCTGCTCTCCCCGTTTGTCTTCTGGAAATAAACAACAACAAAAAAGGCATTCAGCGTCGTTTTCATCAATGCTATCATCAATGCTGTCATGGAGAGAAAGTTTTTCATCATCTTCAATTGATCTGAGATCATCATAGCTATTATTAGGCTTATTCGTTCTCTGTTTTTTAACTAGTGTTGTATTTTCATCCATCCTTAATTTTCCAATTCCTGTAGGGACCCCTTTTCCTTTTCCCGTTATTGTTTCCTTATCCTTTACTTTTTATCTTGATCTCCTTTTCTTTGTTTATCCTTTGATTTCTTATGTTTTAGGTCGATTCCTTTTTTTTCTTGAAGGAAACAAAGTTTTTTTCGAATATGCTGCAGTTCTTTTATTAGTGCTATCAATCAATTTATTTTTATTGGGCGATGATGAGATAATATCGGCTTTACGGGCACTTCTTGATTTCGATGCGTTTTTCTCAGGTAACGTAGGCAAGGGATTTATTTCTTCAGGAGTCAATAAGAACTGGTTTGAACTTGTTTGATCAATACTTTCCACATTGTCACTACTGTTACATGGTTGTGGATTTCGCTTGGGCGTCATTGCATCTGCAGCTTCAGAGGAAACAAGGCTGTGAGAGTGAAAACTAAAATGCCTGATATGAGACACTATCTCATATTAGGCATGCTTTGGGATTTCATATTGGGCACGACGATGGTGTTGAACACGCCAGTGAATTTTTTAGGTAAGGATTGACGTTAGCTTAAAAACAAACAGGCGTGTTTACACTCCACATTTATAGCTACATATCCAATACTAACAGTTTTAATAAGAGTCTTACGTTGAATGTGAAAACAGCCAATAAAAATGGTGATGCAAAAAAGTCGACGAGCACACATTCAGGAAAAATAATACTGCACCTTTGTATGTGCTTGCAAACACTCGACTGACTCACCGATTACTAATGATGTAACAGACCAGTGCTCCGCAACCGCTGTGCCATGGCACACTAGTGTGCCGCGAGGTGATCTTGACTGTGCCGCGGTGATTTTATCGATTATATTAGTAAAAAATTAACCACAGCATTAAATAGAAATTTTTCTAAGTAAAATATTCCTCTAACTTTTTGTTAATATGGTTTCTGGGTCGAAATTATGCACAAAACAAAAACATGTTGTTAGCCATACATTGTATGTATGCTCGAGTGTCATATTTCTGAATTTCAGTTAAGAAAGAATATCCACAAATTTCTGACAAGGCCATTGCAAATTTGCTACAACATACTTATGCGAACGAAGTTTTTCCACACTGGTTCTAATTGAAAATGACAAACGATCCTATTTAAAGGGCCTTGACCATGAACTGTAACTCTCTCTATTATAGAGCCAAATATAAAATGTGCAAAAATAAAATGCACATTTATCAAAACAATCTCCAATATCTCATTAATAAATTAGTTATGTTTAAATTAACTTTGATTTATTAGGCTTAAGTAAAGACCAAAAAAACAAATTTTAATATAAAAATTTAAAGATAAAATTTTTTTTACTTGTAAACTATAATTTTATATTTTTTGTTCTTGTGTTGGTGTACAGTTCAAAATGATTTACATAAAACTTAAATGATTATAATTATCTTGATACATAGAGCTATTTTGTTGTGTTTTTTTATCTAATGAAAACATATACGTATTTATTGTAATTTATATATTTGCAAGCTTTTTCTTGTGGTGTGCCGTGGAATTATCGAAAAAAACGTTGTTGTGTAGTGGAGGATAAAAGGTTGCGGAGCTCTGCAATAGACTCAGGACCCGACTTTGACCCAATGGTGCCCTGGGCAAATCAGACTTTGGAGGCCCCCCGTCCAAGGACAGATCCAGAGTGGGGCACATGCCCCACAGATTTCCACATGAACATGTGGGACACAGTCCCATTTTTCAAAAGGGAGGAAATTTTCAAAAATATGTACAACTTAATACTAAATAGTGGGGGCCCCATAATTTGGGGGGCCCTGGGCAAGTGCCCCACTTGCCCATGCGGAAATCTGGGCCTGAATAGACTACTGTTTTACGCTCCAGTCGCCAGGCGGTAGCCCTTGATACGTCTTGTAAGCTGGGGTCTCATATTAGGCATACTTACCCTATATTTTTTTGCATTAATTGCATAAGTTGACCGTTGTATTTAATTTGAATGTATTGCATAGCGAAGTACGGGTATTCAGCTAGTATATATATATATATATATATATATATATATATATATATATATATATGTATATATATATATATATATATATATATATATATATATATATGTATATATATATATGTATATATATATATATATATATATATATATATATATATATATATGTATATATATATATATATATATATATATATATATATATATATATGTATATATATATGTATATATATATATATATATATATATATATATATATATATATATATATATATATATACAGTGGTACCTCGACTTACGAGTTTAATTCGTTCCATGACGGATCTTGTAACTCGAAATACTCGTATCTCGAATCAATTTTCCCCATTGAAATGAAAGCAAATGCCATTAATTCGTTCCGGGCTCCCCAAAAACATCGCAATTTTTTGTTAAATGTGTATAAATAAGAAAAATGTGATTATAAACGACGAACATTGCGTAAAAACGCAATACAATAGAATGTACTGCAATGAATTTGTTTTATTAAGTGTAATGTACAACATTTACCTTGGAGATCAGACTTGAAGATGCTGATGGAAGAGGAGGAGAAATGCTGAACTGAAAAATTAAATCTTATTCGTTGATGTTTGACCTTTTCGCCCCACTTTCCTCAATTTCGCTTTTATTACCAACTACTCTCTTAAAGTGAACGATCGAGACACGGAAGCTGGGCGATTGTTGCATCATTCACTGTGGCTGTAATGTCCAGATTCTTCTTTCTGAGAATCCGAAGAACGTTTTATCAAAATCCGTAGAAGGAGGAGAGCTTGCGATCCTAGGACCAAGGCCATCCCATCCTCTATATCCCATGGGGAGTTCCAGAGTGGGGGGAGGAAATTGAAGCTATCTCGAGACAGAGGTTGGGCGCTGTTCGGTTTCAGAGGGCGACTCAACTTTGGGACAATAATATGTATACAATTGTATAATAATTATACATAAAGGTTGTAAATACTATATGCTTCTTGTGTTCTGATTTGATGAGCATGTAACATGGCATTCGCTGCTCAAACTAGCGGTGGGATATCTGAAGTTTGCTCGTAACCCGAATTTTAGCTCGTAACTCGAAGCAAAAAATCTACCGAGAGAATGCTCGTATCTCGAAAAACTCGTACGTCGAGACACTCGTAAGTCGAGGTATCACTGTATATATAATTATATAATTATATATATATATATATATACAGATGGCTCTCTCTTTAACGACGCTCTACTTAACTACGATCTCTATTTAAAGACGATATTTCCCAGTCCCGGCCTCTCCGACGTTATGGGAAATGTTATTTTTTCACAAATTATGTTTAAGGGCGATCTCTACTTAAGGACGATTTTTCACGGTCCCTTGAATGTCGTTAAATGGAAGTAATAATAATAGAACCAACTGTATATGTATATATATATATATATATATATATCTTTAAAAGGAACGTAAGTAATATTTTTAAATTGGAATGATAGGAGGAAAAAATGGGCATTTCAAACGCATTGTATGGGTTTGAAAACGCACTGTATTTCAAACGCACATCCTTTCCTTGGGTGGGCGACATTTCTAATTTGAATAAGATAGCATAGTCGAAAATTGCCCTCTCGCAGGGTATAATTTAAAAAAAAACCTTTCAATCCAAGTGGATGAGCATTGAAATAATTATATTCTGAGAAGAGCGAATGAAATAGGACTACTGCACAGCAGACCATAGGGCTATCTCATTACGATAACTATAGGTAACAGGATACCAAACTATTCAGATATCTTTTAGCTACACGGAACAGCAGTCCTAAACCACGCCATAAAAATGAGTGAAGCGTAGATCCAAATAGGCCAACACCAATTAGCTCTGTATATATAATACGAGCTAAATATCATTTCAACGAGGAGGATCTAACCTGTCGAACTGCACGGCTATCGGATTCTAATGTAGAAGAAGAATAATAGCTATAAATACGGGGAAAATCGACGCTAGGATCAAAATTCGCACGCATCGTATAGCAATACGAAGAAATAATAGTCATAAGTCCTCATTTGGAGGGAAGATTAAACATAAGCAAAACCTGACGGAAACCGGTTCCCACTGTGCGGAAATAACCGACATGAAGGGAGGAAATAAGCGTGGGCTAAACTATATATATATATATATATATATAATATATATATATATATAAAACAGTTCCGTAACTGACTCACTGACTGACATACAACGCACAGACCAAACCGCTGGACCTAAAGGGCTGAAATTTTGCATGGCGATTCTTCTTATAGTGTAGGGGTGCACTAAGAGAGATTTTTCAAAAATTCTTCTTAGATTTTTTAAAATTAAATTTTTAAGCTGTTTTAGTAACTTTTTTTAAGTTTGCATTTAAAATAATAATTTGAGGGTTATAAAATTTATATCACGAGAAAGATCATAAAAATTCCTTTGAAATGAGATCTTTTTCGAATCTTTATCTCTATTTTCTGATTTTTGGTGAATTTTTAAAGATTCATTTTTAGAATTTAATTTATTAAATGCCGATCACGTGACTTCTTTTTCTGGTACTTTAAATAAATTTATCGTCACGTGCATAAAAACTAAATAGTCCAAAAAATATTTTTTTTCTTGATAATGCGGCAGACGATTGGACATTATTTTGTCTATAAAAATATCCCTTACGATTTTTTTATAAATATATATTTTTTCCTACATCAATTGTATATATTGATCGTCGTATTTATTATAAATTTATATATATACTAGCTGAAGTACCCGGCATTGCCCGGGATTTTAACAATATTTGTTAACCAAAATCAACACAGTATAAATAACATAGAAAAAGTATATGTGAAATGTTATACACATCTCAGAATTCAGGAATTTCAGCCTTTCATCATTGAAGCACTAAAATCTGAAAAGTAAAAATGTCAAATTGTCTGATGTTTGCTAACCAAAATTAATTTAAAACTAAACACGTTATAAATAACATAGAAAAAACATGTGAAATATTATACACATGAATAAAATGAAAACCCAATAAAAAAATATATAAAATTATGATAAAGTCCTCAGAATTCAGCTAGATTTAGCCTTTTATCATTTGGGCAAAAAAAGAAGCTGAAATTACAGGTTTAGCTGAAATTTCCAATAGAACCATGATATGACTCTAGCGTTGCCTCTTAAAAAATGAAGTGTTTGATTGAGGGCTGCAAACCATTCAACTCCTCTCCCCATTAAACTCCTATAAACATCCTCTACATATTAAATTCCTTTTCTCTCCATAATAAACTCCTCAGAATTTTGGTAGATTCAGCCTTTTATCATAGTACCACTAACACCTGAAACATCCTCTCCAGAAATATAAATTTATTAATTACAATAATTAAACTCACGCAAATGTATGAATTACATAAGTTTTTTAACCAACATTTGAATAATTCGTAAATGAAAAAGCATATGAAAATAAAGATAATAAGAACTTCCGGAATCGAAATTAATTACCCTTAAATTTTAATTAATAAAAAACCAACATAATATGAATAAAAACGATAGTTGTTTAAAAGCATATGAAAATAAAGCTATTATAAAGATAATAATAAAAAAAGCATATGAAAATAATGCTCGCGTATGAAGTTAACTTTATGATATAAAGATAGTAATAATAATATAAACCGCGTGCATAAAATATTTAGCTTTTCAAGCGAAATAAATTAATTTTTAGAAAAAAACTACTTTTAATCGAGAAATTAAATACATTGCACAAAATTTAGATTTTACCAACTTTCTACCCTACAATTTACACCCTACTTCTTTGAAGTTGGGTGTTGAAACATCCTCTTTGAAAAATTTACACCCTACTTCTTTTAAATAGGGTGTAAATATAAAGTTTTAACAGCGAATTGAATGCCAGTTAAAAATTATTGTTGTTTAAAATCATATGAAAATTACGCTATTATAAAGACAAAAAAAAGCATAGGAAAATAATGCGTGCGCATGAAGTTAACGTTACGATATAAAAATAGTAACAATAATATGTATATATAAAACAGTTCCGTGACTGACTGACTGATTGACTGACTGACTGACATACAACGTACAGACCAAACCGCGGGAAATAAAAGGGCTGAAATTTTGCATGGCGATTCTTCTTATAGTGTAGGAGTGCACTTAGAAAGATTTTTGAAAAATTCTTAGATTTTTTTAAAATTAAATTTTTGAGTTGTTTTAGTAACTTTTTTTAAGTTTGCATTTAAAATAATAATAATTTGAGGGTTATAAAATTCATATGACGAAAAAGATCATAAAAATTCCTTTAATATGAAATCTTTTTCGAATCTTTACCTCCATTTTATGATTTTTGGTGAATTTTTAAAGATTAATTTTTAGAATTTAATCTTTTACATGCCACACTATGATCAAGGAATAAAGTACCATATTTTGCTGCGTAACTTTGGTCGATAACTTCCAGGAAGTCGGTCCAACAGGTGTACTCCACTCATTCCTTTATTATATAATTTTATAATGTAAGGTTAAGGAAAATAGACTTTTATTTTAGCTCGGACATATCTTTTTACTCTTCCTAATGGTTCGTGAGTGATAAAATTTGATGTAATAGTTACAACAAAACTATCGTTCCAATGGCACATATAAACTTCTCCATCGCATCGGTAATCAAACTCTCCACGTTGAAATTTCGATATTTCTTTTGCTGTTTTAAGAGAACATTGTCCCGTTCTGGAATCTCTCACTGTGCCGATTGCCTTAAAGCCTTTGTTAGATAAATCTGTCAGCAGACTGTAAGATGTAAAAAAAAGTTATCAAAAAATATTTTGCGTTTCTCTGGATTGCCAATAAAAGATAATAGTTCGGAGACAACTTTTGATCCAAGTGGCAAATTTTCATTTTTCGAACTTTTTCTACCGTAGATAGACATAGCATAAGGATAACCATTTGCTGAGCAGATCATCCAAACTTTAAAACCAAAGCGAATTGACTTTCCACGTATGAACACCTTAGCCGAAAGATGCCCATAACACGGAACCATGGATTCATCGATACTCATATTTTCATGAAAAAATCCAAATTGACGAAAATTTTTTCCAACCTCTTTATAAAAGGGAGAAATTTTTCCTAATTTATCACCTGGTTCCAATTTACTATTATCAACAATGTGGAAATACTTTTTTAACATCCGAAATTTATTTCTGGGCATTGTATTGTTAACAATTAGGATATGCAAATCTTCCTGAGAGCTCCAATATGTATTTTCATCAGGTACTGAGTGGTAGCCACTAAACAACAGTAATCCAAGAAACTGCCGAATGTCATTTGCGTCGACGTCTAAAGAGTCTCCTTTTTGTAGGGCATACAGCTTTGTAAGTTCGGCTGAATTTTCTAAGTAATCAGACGGCAGAATCACTGATTGACGGCAGAATCACTGATCACGTGTGATATCATTGCTTTTGTATATCGTTACATGCCAATGTTCCTTTTTTGGAACATTGCATTTTTACACAGTCTTGAGGAAATATTTCTTGTTATTATTTTAATTTATTTTATTAACTCGTTAAACTTGTCCTATGCAAGTACGATGGGGAAATTTTTGGGTGGATTTGAATTTTTAGGAATTTTATAGAATTTTTTTTCTTACGTACTGTAAAAATTGTGAAAAAAGCTGATTTTTAGAAATTTTTCTACGCTAAAATATTCATATTTGAAAAAAAAAGTCAAAAAATCAATCATGCCTTCTATAATATACGGTAATTTTTTCAAACTGACAGATATCACAGTTTATTTTTAAAAAAATATTAAAGATGGTGTTCCAAAAAAGGAACATTGGCATGTAAAAGGTTAATTTATTAAACGCTGATCACGTGATTTCTTTTTCTGTTACTTTAAATAAATTTATCTTCACATAACAACGAAATAGGCAAAAAAATACTTTTTTTCTTGCTAATGCGGCAGACGATTGGACATTATTCAAAAAAATATTAAAATAATGTAAAAGATATGTTCCTCAAACTGTACTACATTAACTGTACTATATTCTTTAGTATGTCCTATGAGATTTAATTTGAATATTTTCTTCTACATTATTTTGTCTATAAAAATATCCCTTACGATTTTTTATTAATATATTTTTTTGTTTTTTTTACATCAATCGTATACATTGATCGTCGTATTTATTATATATATATATATATATAGGCATCAATTGCATACACTGACATTGTATTTAATTTGAATGTACCGTTCGTTTAGGAACACCTCCTAAACGAACGTTTAGGAAGTGTTGGTTTATGGAATACTAAAATTTTAAAATAGTGGCGCCATCTATTGAACATCTATGAATCAAGAATCGCATCCGTCAAAAATTGTTCGTTATCCTAATTGTTAGCAATACAATGCCCAGAAATAAGTTATTGATGAATGTTTGTTAACCAAAATAAATTTTAAAACTAAACACAATATAAATAACATAGAAAAGATTTAGCCTTTATCATTGGAGCAAAAAATCCTGGAAAGTGAAACATAAAATATATAAATTTATAATAAACCTACCAAAATCCATTAAAAAACTAAACACAGTATAAATAACATAGAAAAAAAAGGATACGAAATGTTATACACATTAATAATATGAAAACCAATTAAAAATATATAAATGCATAATAAACTCCTCAGATTTCAGCTATATTCGGTCTTTCATCATAAAAAAGCTGAAAAAAAATAAAATAAAAATAATTTAAAAAAATAATAAAATAAAATAAAAATAATAATTTAAAAAATAATAAAATAAAATAAAGATAATAATTAAAAAAATAATAAAATAAAAGCTAAAATAAAAAAGCCTTCATAAAAAGCTGAAAATACAGGTTTAGCAAAATTTGCACGATCCCAGACTCGAACCCGAGTCTTACGGTGTACCAAATGAACAGTTTTAACGAACGCGCCACGATTATACACAACACTGTTGAGTAAAGTAAAAAATATACGCAATGAGTTTTTGGAAAGTTGCTATGGGTTGGTGAATATACATACATTTATGGAGTAACAGGAGTTTTAAATGAGAAATAAGTTAGCAGGATAGAAGCTTAGTCTTTAACTCTTCAATAGACACAAAGACATAAGCTAGGGGGGTTGCAGTAGCGATTAAAAAAGATCGTGACACTTAGCGTGGTTGATTCGAATTTTCCATCGCGTGTGAGAGTGTCAATATGCCGTTGGATCCGATTTATTTTAGAGTATAAAATCTGACTTGAAAGATTATTATTTTCATTTATTATTCTGGTTTAATATATAACTTGAAACTTTTTGATTTTATTTATTTTTATCTTTTCGCTCGCTGTTTGCCAGCTAACCCTAACGTGGACGCCATATTCAGAGGGGTGATTCCACAAAGTGTAACAGCTTACAAATTGTTGGTTTTTTATTAATTAAAAATCAATGGTAATTAATTTCGATTTTTGAAGTTCTTCAGACCCTCGGCTGTTTTTAAAGACGCCTGTATGTAAAATTTCACGATCGTTGCTCCTAAACTGTGGATTTCTATACAATTACAGAGATACAAACATTCATTTTTGTATATTAGATTTATTTTTTTGGCATTAATTGCATACATTAACCGTTGTATTTAATTTGAATGTACTCCGTAGCGAAGTGCGGGTTTTCAGCTAGTATATATATATACAGTGGACGCTCGTTAATTCGAACTCGAAGGTTCTCAGAAAAAAGTTCGAATTATCCGAAGTTCGAATTATCCGATGTTAAGAGAAAATATATAACTTTAAATGTGTATCACTGAAGAAGAAGCTCCCCTAGTATGTATAACCCCAGAAAATATATTATACTATGTTATCTAAAGTTAAACATATAAAAATGCAATACAGACCTACCTTAATCATAAAATGAAGCAGAAGATATGCAGTATAAAGTAAACTTTTATTAAAAATATGAATTACACTTCGGGAAAAAACTGTAAAATGGATGTTTGGTTCTGTTTATGATGCCTACATTGTTCAGCCAGGTTCTCGATTTGAATTAAACATTTCAATTCATTTTCTGAGGAAGCTTCCATCTGAATAAATGCTTTCAGAGTTTTAATAGAGTCCATTATGGCTTTGTCCATTATGGCCGCATTAAAAATATCTTTCGGCAGGTAAGTAGAGAAAAGCCCTTGCAGTTTCCTACCGAAAGTAGTGCATACGTCTTCGTTTACATCAGAGCTTTGCCCACATACAGTTTGATAAGAAATATTTTGCCTTGATTTAAATCGAGAAAGCCATCCATCACTGCATTTAAAATCTTCAATACCCATTCGACTTGCCAATTCATCAGCTTTCGTCAGCACTAGGAGTCCATTTATCGGAAAATTCCGAGATCTAACATCCTGGAACCATAGCAGGAGAGCTTTTTCTAGAACTTCTTGGGACGCATTTCCCATGCGTTTCCTTCCTCTAGCAAATTTTGATTTTTCCCATGAATATAAAATTGACTCCTTGTTTTTCAAATTAGTTGACAAGGTATTTTTTTAATTCCATTGTCAGCTGCTCTTTGTTTTACATTCGCCATTCTCTACTTTCTTTAAAATTTCTACCTTTGTCTCCAAAGTTAGGGTTTTGTACTTTCCACGTGTAGACATCCTGAATTTTTGCCCGTTCACACCACACAATGAGGAAGAAAAACTAGACCACATTAACTTGTCTGCACTGCAGTTATAACTACGCAGCTCCCTAGAATCTGTAGTAAAGACTAGTTTTTCTGAAATTCTAAGAAAATCTATCCAAATAAAGGAAAATTACTTTTTCCGTTTAGCACTAATAAGAAGGACAATAGCTACTAACGTTTAGCGGACATGCAATAGTCTAGGAATGCAGGCATGTGCCTCTTTACACAGAAAATAAATTTTGACACGCAAAATAATAAATACAGTGTGTGTTTTCTCCATTAAACGGGAAAAAGAATTTTTTTTTGTCAAATTTTTAGTTCGAATTAACCGAAGTGATAAAAATTTAGTTCGAATTAATGAGATATTTTTAACATTAACTCCAATACAAGTTTTTGGGGGCCTTTGGATTAGTTCGAATTAACCGAAAGTTCGAATTAACCGAGTTCGAATTAACGAGCGTCAACTGTATATATATATATATATATATTAAAAAATTAACGAAGATGTATGTGTGATCAATCAATAGGAATAAGGCTGAAAAGCCAAAACATAAATTTAAAATAAAAAAGAACATTATTAGTATAGGACATTAAAACAAATTACTTTCAAGTAAGGCGCTGAATGCTGCACTTTTATTGAACGAAAATAAATAATACAAAGTTGAAAGTGAAAAACCAGCATAAGCTCTATTACAACTTGCAGCCAGGAACTAAAAACATGAAAAGATAAGTATTAAAAAAGTTTTAGGCAGCATCTGTTCATCAGCGGTGCCGATACTGCCTAAAAACCAATGGATTGTTTCTGATAAATATGATCTAAACAATAAACATACTTAGACACTGTACAATCCATTAGAAACAGAAGAATTGGATAACTACTTACTTTATCAAAGAACGCCAAGCTTGGCGCTAGACAAAGTTGAAGTTAGGAGTAGGAAACCGCAAGAAGACTGACGTCACAAACCTTGCAACCATGGAATTGATGGAAACACAGATGCAGACTTACTATGGAGACTGTGTTCTAGGACATATAAACCTAAATTAAATATGTATTATTATTATTACTAACAGTAAAATATTATTATTTATTATTTATTATTATTATTATTTTTACTTAAGAATATAATTTTTATTTATCAATGAGTATTATTTAGTAGTAATGATTACAATTTTTTAGTAGTTATTTTCACGTAATATACTTATTATATTTTATTACTAATTAATTGCAACAGAACAAGCTATTCATTATATCTAAAACAACCAATTATGTGCTTGGAAAGACTATCGGGGTAATGATTACGTTTTAGCACAACTAACAAGACTAAAATATGCTTCTTCCTATTCTCTTTAGACCAAAGCCTATTTATACGTACTAGCTGATTTACAATAATGTTATTGAAAACAGATTTATGTAAACAAGTTAGGTAATTTTGAAATTTAACGATATTAAATTCGTAATCTGATATTTTATCATATAAATGAAAAGTAAAATTGCTATGAGAATTTACTTTGATAATACTGGTTTTTCACTTTCAACTTTGTCTTATTGTAGATTATTACCATACCGGAGAACGCCATCTCCTGCAAGAAACAATGTTTGCACCATAGGATGAACTAGTGAGCTAAAATTTCGACATAGTCCTTCTCATTCAATCTCCCTTTTAGGGTTACAATAGGGTCTGAAGAAAACCATGAGATGCCATCCCAAACCCTGATAGATCTACCTCCATGATTGATCGTTGAGATGAGACAGTCAGAATTTTACGCTTGTGTTCTCCAGACATACGCACACCCTGTTGAGAGGAACAATGTGGACAATGATTCGTCGGACTAAATGCCATTTTTCGACATATTACTCGACCACGATTTGCGCTCGTGTCACCATTGTGGACGATATTTTGTATTGGCATCCATTACAAGTGGCTTGGGAATATCTACTCTTCCGTAAATGCTTTGTTTGTGCAGTTCCCTTCTACCTCTAATGGTTGATACCGGAACATGAAGATGCCGATTGAGCTCTTTGGTCATTTTGGTTGGAGCTGTTTTCTTTCTTCGTGTCACAATCCGCTTCAATGCCTCGTCCGTCTCTTTCACTCAGCTCTCCCTTTCGTCCACTATTCTGTTTGGCAAAGGATGTTTTTTCCGTTCCCAGGAACACAAATGCGTGCGAGGATCACGCAATCATGAGAGCGGCCACGTCCGCAGCAACAACGTCGCTAGAATCTTTTCAACGCCATTTACCACCTTCCAGACATCCGGTGGTATTAAGGGAAACCATTCGGAGACGATTGGCAGACGCATGTATAAGGAGCCGACCTTCATTAAGGGAAAACGATTGCTCGGGAAACGATCGATCGAGGTTCCACTGTATATATACACTCTTAGACACACACACACACACACACACACACACACACACACCAAAAAATAAAAAAAAGACGCACGAAGAAGGAGTTTTCCGAATGGGGCGAAAATCGGTAGATGCGATGTACATGTACAGAAAAACAAATCATTACAGTGTGAGAAAAAGTGGAGGATTTATTCAAGAGAAAGAGCTTCACAAAGCGAAAAAGTCAATAACGCGTTGGTCCACCATTGGCCCTTATGCAAGCAGTTATTCGGATTGGCATTGATTGATAGAGGTGGCGGATGTTCTCCTGCGGGATATCGCGCCAAATTCTGTCCAATTGGCGCGTTAGATCGTCAAAATCCCGAGCTGATTGGAGGGCCCTGCCCATAATGTTCCAAACGTGCTCAATGGGAGAGAGATCCGGCGACCTTGCTGGCTAAGGTAGCGTTGGGAAAGCACGAAGACCAGCAGTAGAAGTTCTCGCTGTGTGCGGACGGACATTATCTTGCTGAAATGTAAACCCGGGATGGCGTGATACGAAGGGCAACACAACTGGGCGTAGAATATCGTGGACGTACCGCTATGCTGTAAGGGTGCCTCGGATGACAACCAAAGGGATCATGCAATGAAATGAAATGGAACAACAGACCACCACTCCTGGTTGTCAGCCCGTATGACAGTCAGGTTAGTATCCCACCGCTGTCCGGGGCGTCTCCAGACACGTAATCGCCGGCCTTGACGATTGCTCGGTCCTCACGTTCTGTCGTTCCTCTAGGCTGACCGCTTCCTTCTTGACGCTGTGTTCTGCCATGGTTCACCCATTCCTGCCAACATTGTCAAATAGTGGCATCGCTGCTATCCAAATTTCGAGCGTCTCGCCGATTAGACCAACCGGCTTCTTTGATCCCAGTTACACGTCCACTCCCAAATGCTGATGCCTGCACATATTGTTCGGGCACCTGTATGAGAGGCATAGTTACTGTCTACCTGAGTACACGGAATTAAATTCACAAATAATTTGTAACTTGAAATCGAAATCTCTCTCGTCTTTAATATCCTGCCAGTTGCGCAGTTAAGATGCCCTGCAGCGTCACATGTCCATTCACTGGCCGCCAGCTTTTAAAATTTTGCATTTTCCGTCGAAACCTGTATGCATATCAATTTGTGTCCAACTTGCAAATTTTGACCCTTCATGGGGCGTCATTTTTTTGACTGAGTTTATATATATATATACACTCAAGAGCCAAAACATTATGACCACCTGTCAATAACGAGTTGGCCCACCTTTGGCGCGCAACACAGCTTCAACCCGCCTTGGCATGGATGCCACAAGTCCTTGGTAGAAGGCCGGAGACAGATTGTACCAGATGTTTAAGCAACGGTCACGCAAATCCGAGATATTGCGAATTGATGGTCTTTGAACTCTGAGCTGCCGTCCCATGACATCCCAAATGTGTTCTATCGGATTGAGATCCGGTGAGTTAGGCGGCCCGGACATTAACTAGAATTCATCATCATGTTCCTGGAACCACTCCAACACAATTTTAGCCTTGTGACACGGGGCCTGTGACACGGGGGTTGTCCTGTTGGGACATTCCATTTCCATCTGGAAAAACAGAGGCCATGTAAGGGTGCAACTGGTCCGCAATGATGTTCAGATACCCTGTAGCATTCATGGTCTGCTCTACCACAACCACGGGTTCCAGAGACGCCCAAGAGAACGTCCCCCAAAGCATAATACCGCCACCACCGGCCTGTGTATGACCTACTGTACATTGAGGGAGCAACAGTTCGCCTGGAAGACGGCGTATCCTGACACGGCCATCGGCGTGATGAATGACAAACCGTGATTCATCTGACCAGGCAACTCTCTCCCACTGATCCATGGACCAGTCGCGATGTTCCCGGGCCCAGCGCAGGCGCAGTTGGCGATGACGCTTGGTCATTAAAGGCACACGAGTGGAACGTTTGCTGCGTAGCCCCATATCCAACAGTGTCCGCTGAACAGTGTGCTGCGATACTATTCTACTTGGCCCTGCATTGTATTGGGCTGTCAGCGGAGCCACTGTCTGGCTCCGGTTTTGCTTCACCATCCGAGACAGTCTCCGACGACCTTTTCCTTTGATAGCGCGTGGACGTCCAACACCGTGTCGTCTACTGCTGGTTTCACCGCCATTCATCCACTTTGCATAAGTACTAACAACTGTAGGTCGCAAACAACCCACGAGTCGTGCAGTTTCGGAAATACTTGTTCCGAGCCTTCGAGCCATTACAATCTGCCCTCTATCAAAGTCGCTTAGATCCGCAGCCTTTCCCATCACACACAGAAGTAAGTGAAAGAATGATTTTTCAGACTCTCCAGGAGCAGTTAAATACCACTTCCACCTGATCACGTGCCTTCCACGTCATCCAGGCAAATTCATTGCAAAATGTATGGGTGGTCATAATGTTTTGGCTCTTGAGTGTGTATATATATATATATATATATATATATATATATATATATATATATATATATATACAATATATATATATATATATATATAATATATATATATATATATATATATATATATCTTCCGTTATTTGCTTGTCTAGAAAATTTTAAGAAAGTATGACATCGACTAAGTATTAATACGCTCGACTCTCTTTTAGTTCCACGGGGGAAACGTTCCAGAGACTTACCGCGCAATAAAAAATATATAAAAAAATTAATTAATTAAAGAAACGCTATGTAAAAAAAAGATACAGTGAACATTTAAAAATGAGAGATAGCTTCTATCCAAATACACTTAACGAAAATTATGTTAATTGTCGTATTAAATTTTGATTCGATCGACTGAACTTGAATCAATATGTAAGATCCAAATCAGATATGTTACGTTAATTACGATTATAGGCGTTATTTTTTTAATTGAAAAACTGTGGCAGACGCAAGTAGTTAAAAATAAATTGAATTTACTTTTTATTTATATGTACATACCTATGACATAATCATTCAGTCTTTCAGTGTCAATGCTAGACAATAAACGGGCCCATTTTCTGCTGTTTTTCGGTGGCGAAATACCGCGCTCGTCTCATTCATATATATATATATATATATATATATATATATATAAATGAGAATAAGATGAAAGAGAAAACCAGTAATAGCTCTAAAGCTACTTGCAGCCAGGAATAAATAACATGAAAAAAAAGTATGAATAAGGTTTTTGACAGCATTTCTTCATCAGCGGTGTCAATGCTGTCTAAAAACCAATGGATTGTTTCCGATGAGTATGATCTATACAATAAACACACTCAGACACAGTACAATCCATGAATAACAGAAGAATTGATTAATAATTGAATTAAGATTGAATAAAAGTACTTAACCAAAGAACACCAAGCCTGGCGCTAGTCAGAGTGGAAGTTAAGACCTTGTAGCCGCAAGATGACTGACGTCACAAAACTTGCAACCATTGAGGTAGTGGATTCTCAGTTACAGACTTACTTAGGTTACCGTATTTTAGGACTATTATTCCCTTAATTATTTAGTTTTTTATTATTATTACTACTAAGAGTTAATTTTATTATTATTTTTATTTTTACTTATGATTTTATTTTTATTTTTAGTAGTTATTTTTTCTATTTTAACTTATTGTTAATTATAGGATGATTGTAGACAAAAATAATGCAGAAATCAAACACTCAGGGCATCCACGCACCAGAGGTAAGATTCTGTAATAGTGCCGGAATTAAACCAGTATGTGACGGTTATGGAGAACGGATATATTAAAACGGTTATATTAGACGGTTATGGCGAACGGATATGTTAGACGATTGGGCTGCTGTTTCGCCATAACCGTCACCTACTGAATTAGGGTATGTATTCATCTGTGTCTCTTCATTAGGATTGTATGTGTATTTGCATGTATGGTGCGTTGAGCTCCATACATGCAAATACATTACTGTAAGTTGTCTATGTCTTTTCATTTTCTATTGACTAACTGTTTCATAGGGTAACTCGGGGCCTTGGGATGTCTTTTAGGTATACCTGCATCCTATTCAGAAAGTTCCCTTTCAGGTAACGAGACCTGCCGGTTACATCGTACTTCAGGTTTAGTTCTAGCACTATTACAGAATATTGCCTCTGGTGCGTGGATGCCCTGAGTGCTTGATTTCTGTATTGTTTTTGTCTACATTCTTCTTATAATTATCTTTCTCTGTTAAATTTATATATATATATATGTATATATACATGTATATATGTATATATATATATAATATGCATATATATATATATATATATATATATATATAAACAACACACACACACATACACACACACATACACACAACATACACACACACACACACACACACACACACACACACATATATATATATATATATATATATACCGGGTGGCCATAATTAAACTGACAGTGCTCACAGTGTTCTGTTGCGCGATCTATTTGCGAGAATGACGCCACATTTTGTAGGAAGATTAAACAAGACGGGGGACGAAGGATTCCGCGAAAAAATAAATTAGTTCCAAAAGTCATCGCTAGGGGAATATTTGGCGCTGTGTAATAGAAAATAGAGTGTTAACAAATGCAAATCAATACGGAATAAAATTACCTTTTATTATGCACATTTTCTTATTTAGTTCAAGTGCAATATGGCAACACTTTTAAAAAAGCGTAAAATCTACATAAACACCGATAAAGTCTCGTGATCTGCAATATCACGTACGCTGAGCAGAAGAAGTTCTTTATTCAAATTTCACGTTACATCCATTGGCACAGTGCCAGCTGCTTGGGTTTTAAAAGGCAATGTGTTACGTTTCGAATCAATCGGATTGAAAGTGTATGTGCAATGTCTCCTTCTTTAGTCGAGCGTGCGTTACTGGTCAAATTCTTTTACCTCAACCAGTGCACAGGACCGTTACCTTTACGCATTTTTTTGTGCGTTCTAAAAGCACGAAGAGCAGCTGATGCGTTGCACTGGTTGAGGTAATTTGGTCAGGTTGAGGTAATTTGGTAATTTGAAACCAGTAATCAAAAAGTAACAAAAACTTTATCTCACAAAAATCATCGTACACTGAAGTATTTTCGGATAAATTCATAATTAAAATTATCGTCTGGCGCTTTATTTTTATTTTTGAATTGTGGTGGCATTTAAAATATCGTTTGGCTTTAATTTTTGCTTGCCTACTCCGTAATATTCTATTTATTATTTAAAAATGGCTCGTAGTCGTAAAGAAACAACAAACAGCATTCGAAAATTGATTATTTTTCATCATAGTAGTGGTAAATCAGTTCGGAATATTGCTAAATTACTTAATTTATCCCATTCTACTGTGCAGTATGTGAAAAAACGCTTTAAAGAAGAAAATTGGATCGAAAACAAGGTAAGAAAAAGGCCGTCCGGCAAAGTTAACAAAACGTGATCAGAGATTTAAAATTAGAAAATTTGTGAAAAATTCACGTTTGAGTGCTGTAAAAGTTTCTACAGAATTCAATGAAACATTTTCTACTTTAATTTCACCTGAAATTTTTTGACGAGTTCTCAGAACAGCGGGATTACATGGGCGTTCTGCCCATAGAAATTTTTTTGTGAGTGAGAAAAACAGAAAGTTTAGGCTTCCCTTCGCACTATCAATGATAAATAAGCCCCAAACCTATTGGAATAATGCAAATAATAGTCTTATTTGCCGATGAACATTTTTTGTGCTGATGGGCGTATAATTGTATGGAGAAGAAAAAATGAGGAACTTAATCCCAAGAACTTAGTAGGAACAGTTAAGTATGCCAGTGGAGGTATCCTTGTGTGGGGGTGCATGTCAGCATCAGGACTAGGAAATTTGGTATTTATTGATGGCATAATGAATCATGCTGTTTTTATAAATATTTTAAGAGACAATTTAAAATTATCAGCTCAAAATTTGGGTATTGGAAACAACTTTGTTTTTTTTTTCAAGATAACGATCCTAAGCTCACGGCTCTCAACGTTCGCCTCTGGTGTCTCTATAATTGTCCACAATTTTAGAAAACACTACTTCAATCGCCAGATTTAAACCCAATAGAACATATTTGGAGAGAACTGGAGATTCGAGTGCGAAAACACGACATTTACACGAAAAGCGAACTAAAAACAATTATGATGGAAGAATGGATGAACATTGATGTAAAAATTACAAAAGAACTAAAGCAATCTATTCTCAGACGTTTAAAAGCTGTTGTGGATACTAAAGGATATCCTACTAAATATTAATTTAACGAAAAATTAGAATATTTACTAATATGTAGAAATTTTTTACAAGTGTACGATGACTTTTGTGAGATAAAGTTTTTGTTACTTTTGGATTATTGGTTTCTTAAAAATAAAGTTTTACTATGTTTTCAAAATATTCCATGTAGTTTTGTTAAGAATAGATTATAGATCTTATTATTAAATACCCATTCTGAAATATTCATTTTAGTCAATGGATAGACCCCTATTTCATTGAAAATCGTAAGTGTACGAACACTTTTGGGAGCCACTGTATATATATATATATATATATATATATATATATATATATATATATATATATATATATATATATATATATATATATATATATATATATATATATGTATATATATATATATAGGCATTAATTGCATACATTGACCGTTGTATTTAATTTGAATGTACTTCGTAGCGAAGTGCGGGTTTTCAGCTAGTATATATATACCGGGTGGTTATAATTAAACTTCCCCTATAAACGGCATCCTACAGCGCAAACGAGTGGACGGAATGCATCGAAATTTTGTATATGGGCTATACACGACATGCAGTCACGGAATATCGAAAAAAATTTTAGTTCCAAAATGTACCCCAGAGGGCGCCTTTTTGGGAGAAACATGAAATTTAACACAATAAACGACCAAAACGGAATACGGAAACAATATTAACATTTATTGACTAGTTTCTGATCCCCTTGTCATCGAACCGCATTAAGTAAAGGTAAGGGAGAAACAAAAACAGTTCAGTTTGCTACGGAGGACTGACCAGTTCCGATCAGTTACGATCTGCTGTTGAACACACTGTCCATCGACTTGAAATTTTGCAGGTGAATGTAGGTGGTCACGTGGAGCAGCTTTCCCTACATCGTCCTGGACACGGTTAACAACTGCTCCTCTTGTGCAATTTCGTCCTAATCTGTTCTTGTGTCTGCAAAGTGAACTGTTCGATGACAAGATGATGATCAGAAACTAGTCAATAAATGTTAATATTGTTTCCGTATTCCGTTTTGGTCGTTTATTGTGTTAAATTCCAAGTTTTTCCCGAAAAGGCGCCCTCTGGTGGACATTTTGGAACTAAAATATTTATTTTCGAAATTCCGTGAGTGCATGTCGTGTATAGCCCATATACAAAATTTCGTTGCATTCCGTTCACCCGTTTGCGCTGTAGGATGCCGTTTATGGGGGAAGTTTAATTATAACCACCCGGTATATACAGTGTGTAACAAAATTATAAGACCACCCAAAATATCACTCATTTTAATATTACACTGCATAAAATAAATAATTTTAAAATTTGAAGCAAATGAAAATAGTTATATTTTCTCAAATAAATCGCTTAAAGGAAAACAAATTGAGTTAATTTCACACAGCAAACGATTTTTTGAAATCTCGGTGTAACATAAATATAAGACCACTTATTTTTTTATTTAAAATCGTTTGCGTTTTTAA
Source organism: Dolomedes plantarius (assembly GCA_907164885.2). Taxonomy (NCBI): domain Eukaryota; kingdom Metazoa; phylum Arthropoda; class Arachnida; order Araneae; family Dolomedidae; genus Dolomedes; species Dolomedes plantarius. The sequence goes on from OU015490.1 coordinate 20,463,963, forward strand.
AACTATTTTATTTTTTATTTGAAAATCGTAGATAAACTGTAACTTTACATCACAAAAAAGTCCAAACGATAATATTGTAAAAGAAAATAGAATTTAATTTGTTTGTTTTTGTTGGGAAAGAACAAGGATATCAGATTTTGCTCTGAAACTTGACTCACCAGGTAGCGCTACTGCACTACGATAAATGAACCAAAAAACTGCTCTTCCCTGAGAGACGGTTAGCGAGTGTGTTGTACGCGGCTAACGTGTCGCATGCATTCAACGAATGCTTCTTCTTTTATTATTTACTCAGATAGTCAGTAATGTTACTTTTTGTTTAATAAAGATTTCTTTTCTTACGTCCACAAGATTAGCTATCTTTCATTCCTGTGAATCCAGTATCACCAAGAGATCTCTCAACCTTTTTTGACAACATACCAAAGGTAAGAAAACCTTTAATATTCTACATCTACGAATCTGCACGCCTTCGGACAAAGTCCAACAGTTTTTATGAGGAAATTCACAATGCCGCGCGGAAGAGAATTATCTGAACTAGAAGTTCGAAAAATTTGGTTTTATAAGGGCTCTGGAAAATCGGAAAGGGAAATAAGTAAGATATTTAAACGCTATAAAACTTCTATTCATAACGTTTTAAGTAAAAGAGATTTTTATGGAAAATATAAATGATCTGGCAAAAAGAGTAAATTATCAGCTCACGATAATAGACGAATTTTCAAGCTTGCAACGAAACAGAATTTGTCTACTCGTAAAATAACACAGCAGACAAGTAAAACTATTTCACATATGACAGTGTGGCGCACTTTAAGATCAAATTCAAATGTTGCTCTTCGGAAATTAAAATGAAAACCAAGACTGTTAAAGCATCATAAAGAAGGAAGGCTGAAGTGGGCAAAGGAAGTCATGACCTGGGATGCTGCTTGGATAAATATTATTTTTTCCGACGAAAAAAAATTTAATTTGGATGGCCCGGACGGTAATATTTCTTACTGCCATGATTTACGAACGGAACCTCGGGTTTTCTTCAGTAGACAGATGGGTGGTGTCTTTATGATGGTGTGGGGAGCTTTTGCATATGATGGGAAATGTGATCTGCAGCGAGTTCTTGGAAAAAAGGACTCCATTTGTTATCAACAACTGCTTTACCAACACATTATACCTTTTGGCCCATTTTTAGGAGGATCAAACTGGAAATTTCAGCAAGACTGCACCATGGCATGTGTCTAAATCAACTAAAAACTGGTTTCAAAAAGAAAAAAATCGAGGTCTTAAACTGACCAAGCCTTAGTCCAGACATGAATCCCACCGTAAACTTGTGGGGCCATTTGGCTCGTCAAGTGTACGCAAATAACCGTCAGTATGATTCTGTGTATGAATTGGAACTAGCTATCAAGGATGAATGAGACAAAATTCCCAAATATTTGCTCGAAAACCTAATTAATTCAATGAAAAATCCAGTATTTGAAGTTATTCAGAAAAATGGTGGATCAACATCATATTAGTTTTATTAAAAAAATGTGTTTTATCTAGTGGTCTTATAATTTTGTTACAGATAATTGATTAGAAAAATTTGAAATTGTTGATAAAATAATTAGTATATTTAAATATCTCTTAAAAATAATATACATATATTTTATATATCATTTATTAACATCAACCTAATTTAATTTTTAAAAAATTATACTATTTATAGTAAAAATCACAAAATCCACAGTGGTCTTATAATTTTGTTACACACTGTATATATATATATTCATTAATAAGATCTATGAATTATATATCTTATGCAGTATACTGTATATTTGCAGAAATGTCATGTACTATTTTGTACTAATTATTCATATTAATTAATTATGTTAAATCAATAAATTATAATATTCAATAATGAAAAATAAATTGCTACTGCTACATTAAGTTTTAACAAATGTTTTATAACAAATACTGTTACAATAATTGCATGAAATTTCAACGCACTTCGTTCAATTGTCATAACAATATGCGGGGAAACTACATTTTTGTTGTGAAATCATTGTTTGCGAAAATTTCCTCAATTTGAGCTGGATTGCACATGTTCTAAAGTTTAAGAAAAAGTTTTGGATCTAAAAGCTCTATAGTGCATGTTTTAAACCAAGAAAATAGAATTGTGGTCTGTTTGGGAAATTTTACGTCTTGGATTCTTTAGATCTCAAGAAAGACATGGCCAAATTAAAATGACCAGGCAGGGTAATTGCTGTATAGCTGAATGTCAGTGGTTTTACAAGTGTCGAGCATGAAGGAAGGTATAACAGTTCCGATATATAACTGTAGGTAATCCACCCATTGCGTTATAATTTGATTGAACGAGAATAATTCTATTTCAGCGAGATGATTAAAATAATTGTTGATTACTTCACACTGTAAATCTTGTTTAGCAAAAAATAGGTGAAGAACGTGTTTTTCTAGGGTTACTTACGTTATATATATATATATATATATATATATATATATATATATATATATATAATCTCCACTCTGTCTAGCGCCAGACTTGGTGTTCTATGGTTAAGTAACTCTTTATTCAATTCTACAGTTTTTCATGGATTGTACGGTGTCTGAGTATGTTTATTGTATAGATCATACGTATCTGTAACAATCCATTGGTTTTTATACAGTATTGACACCGCTGATGATGAGATATTGTCTTAAACCTCTTTCAATCTTATCTTTTCATGTTTTTGGTTCCTGGTTGTAGTAGCTTTAGTGCTCATACTGGTTTGTCTCTTTCAACTTTATCTTATATATATATATATATATATATATATATTGCTTTTATTCTAATAAAATAGGTGGGTATACTGTGTTTTCTCAAATAAAGTTGCGTATTTTTAGCACCGTGCTTTCACACGTAATGGCACAGGGAAACAAAAAATTCGCAATTAAAAAAAATACTTTTTGTGGTATAAGTATGATACGCAACTAAAAATACGCAACTTTATTTCAGAAAACACAGTATAACCACCCATTTTATTAGAAAAAAAGCAATATATATATACACTGCTGGCCACTGTAAATGCAACACCCTGAAGGAAACATGCAAATAACATGAAATTTACAACATGCATTAGCGGAGGTGAGATATGCAAATGATTAGAATTTCAGCGCAGACGCACATCACGCGCGCCTGTGGCGCCACTTCAAAGCGCTATTTAAGGCTTGGAGATTTCGACGATTTCAAGTTCGGCAATTGTGTTTTTCTTGTGGTTTTTTCAAAAAAACGATCAATTATGCCTCGTCGAAAACAGCGATCATCTTTTGATCAAGTATCCGAGTTCGACAGAGGAAGGATAGTGGCCTACCGAGATTGTGGATTATCTTTCAGGGAAATCGGTAGTCGTGTTGGACGAAACCAAACAACTGTAATGCGGATATGTGATCGTTGGATGCAGGAGGGTACGACGGACCGGCGTGTTCGATCGCATCCACCTCAGCGCACCACTTCACGTGATGACAGGCAAATTGTGCGCATGGCAGTGACGGATCGCTCAGTCACATCACGAACCATAGCACAGCACATGCAGTCTGTAACGCATCATCCAGTGTCTGCGCGTACCATTCGACGCCGTTTACAGCAGAGTGGTCTGTCCGCAAGACGTCCATTTCTTTGTCTACCCTTGACGCAGAACCACAGACGTCTCCGCCGCCAATGGTGCGATGACAGAAGGATGTGGACGGCAGAATGGAATGAAATTGTCTTTACTGACGAGTCACGCTTCTGTCTGCAACACTGCATATATATATAACGTAAGTAACCCTAGAAAAATACGTTCGTCACCTATTTTTTGCTAATCTAGATTTACAGTGTGAAGTAATCAACAACAATTATTTTAATCATCTCGCTGAAATAGAATTATTCTCGTTCCACAAAGGATTCGTAAGTCTCTTAAAATTTCGGTTAAGTTAAATCAAAATAATACTTTAAAAAGAGGTGGGGATTCACCATATATATACAAGAGATATTGCTTATCTCTTTTAGAAGTAGTTCTTTTCGTGAGACTCGTTAACTTCTTTCGAAAATACGTAAACATTGTTTGCAACCATTTTGGTGCCTGGACGATAATAATTTTTATTAATTCTTTTCGAAAATTTGCTAACAATGTTTGCAACGGTTTTTGGTATTTAAAAAAATTTTAATAATTCTATCATATTTATTTCGTCATTTGCCATACGGTTTTTAATTAAATATTACTAAGCTAAAAATCTTCTTTTTATTCCGTATGCTCGGCTTTTCTGTAACCGATTTTTAATTTAGACCTACTTGAGGGGTTTCATAATTCAGAGTTAATCTTTTTTTTTCATCCTCTGTCGAGAAAAGTTCGGTAATAAGTTTGCTCAAACGCCTTAATTACTCAAATTCTCGGAGACCGAGTGCCCGATGTTTGCACGCGTCCGACCACCACCCCTCAGTCAACAGAGGAAGGGGTGATTGCGGGTGTCGTGCTGAAAGTTGGATCATCGTCTGCCCCCGGCGGTGGGGTACAGCAAACCGAAAATGGGCGTTGTTTGCATTCGCTTCGAATGTTTCTTCAGTTCAGAGATTTATGCCAGAATGTTATGAGCTATTGCGCTTTGAGGAATCATTTTTACTCGTTATAAAAGACATAACTTCGATCCTGTCGACTTTTCTTCCCCTTGCTTCTGTTTAAGACATCTTACTACGTTGAAATCGCTGTTTTGGGGCAACATTTCGAAATTGTTTGTATTGCTGCCTTTCAAACACCAATCTTTCAGGATTCTGAAACTGCTATAACTTCGTACAATGATTGGAACGATGCGAATGATGATTCGTACGATGATTGGATGAGAATTTAAGGTCCATTTCAAAAACAGAAAGCGATATTAAGAGACCGGAAGGAGCCTCTTTCAATGCATTTTCGAGAAATCTCATTTTTCAGCGATTTAGTAAAAGACAATTTCTAAAAAAATCAGTGTTTCTTTTCACTTTTTCACCAGCAGCAATGCATCTGCATTGATACTGGTAGTAATTTATTTATTATATATATATATATATATATATATATATATATATATATATATATATATATATATATATGTACAGTAACCACCGCTTATAGTGAACAGTGGTTGTAAGAATCAACCATTTATAAGAATCAATATCGCGAAAACAAAAACAAATGTATTATTTCCACGTTAAAATTTTCGCTTTAAAGAATCAATCCACCGGTTTTAAGAATCAGTTTACACTTTCCTTTCATTTTTCCAAAAAAGCCCCTTAAACCCTCAAAAGGCACGGAATTCTTTCTTTTTTTTTAAGGAAGATTGATAAGATGGGATGGAATATAGTCGCAAAATTCATCCCTTTCTTTGTTAGACATAACATAATAGTTTCCCCTTAAACGCTTTAGCACAATGCTGTCCTATTAGCTTGACCCAGGGGCATCTTTACCCTTCCGGGTCGGATCTCACTCTTCTCCACTGCCAAAGAAAAATAGAGACACTTTTTTTCCCACCTCCCACATCCTGGTTGCGGCTTCCTGGACCCTGAAACACATAAATCTTCTGAGAAGTGTCCACTATCACTTAGGCAAACGTGACATTAGTAGATTCAGCACGTTATCAAACCGTGAAACGTAAGCTAGAAGGTAAATCTTCGTCTATTAGTATTGAAAGAGGTATAAACAGCCTCCTGAAATCTTCATTACGTCAAACTACCATAGAAAACTTTTTCTTGCTCCCTTCCTGTAGTCGAAATGTTAAAACTGTTAAGCAGGTATGTTGTAACAAATATTGGATTTTTTTCTTCTCTTACTATAATCATATGTATCTACTTATAGGTCTAAAAATTAAGTTGCATTTTTAAAATTATAAAAAATAATTTTAATAAAAGATAATTAACGTAAATAGAAGAGTATTTTATGGTAAATTATCTAATATATGCATATATAGGTGTGTGTGTGTGCCTGTCCAAAAACCTAAATTTCGGCTATAAGAATCAACCGCTTATAAGAATCAAAAACAGTAATAACATACGTGATTATTATAAGCGGAAATCACTGTATATATATATATATATATATATATATATATATATATATATATATATATATATATATATATATATATATATATATATATATATTATATATATATATATATATATTATATATATATATATATATATATTTTATATATATTAATTATACCTTCGCCATTTCAAAAAGTGTATATATGAGAGTAGAGAACAGGAATATGTATAATAAAATACACGTTTTAATGAAAGTTACCCATTTGTGTCACAAGCCATGTAGGCATCTTCTTATTGGTCACATGTGACCCCAGATCATGTGACTCCCCCCCCCCCCCCCGTAGAATGAATTAAAGTACTGTCAGTTAGATGCTCAGAAAGCCCAAATACAATTATATATATATATATATATATATATATATATATATATATATATATATATATATATATATATATACATATATATAGATATATACATACACACACACGCACGCACACACACAGACACAGACACACACCGAGATATATATATATATATATATATATATATATATATATATATATATATATATATATATATATATATATATATATATATATACCGTAATTTCGCACGTAAGCGCCGCGGCGCATACGTAAAAAACATTTCAAAAATTGTTGGGAGCGGCGCTTACGCTGGTGCGGCCTTTACGCCGATTTCGGATTTTAAAATCTTTTGAGCTTGCCCTTTTCTAATAAAATTTAGCACATTACTTGAACGGGCACATTAACACATTACTTGAACGGGCGTTTATCACTGCGCATGCGCGATGTTCTTGACTAATTTTAGAAAAGAATGACGATGATGTCATACACACTTTGGCGAACACGCACGTGCATTGCTGTCGTTCTCTCTTTTTCTGCGAGAATAGGCCCCCCCCCCCCCCTTACTGTGAAACTATTTAGCAAAATGGCTCCAAAACGCAGAAAAAAAGCTACTGTGCGAATTTTAAGTTGGATGTTATTGCTAAAGCAGAAGAAATCGGAAATAGAGCAGCAGACAGAGAGTTCAATGTTGATGAACATTGTATTCGGCGATGGCGCTCCGAAAAGAAAGTTCTACTAAAGATGCCGAAAAGTAAGAGAGCACGCAGAAGAGGGAAAGCTGCTTGGCCTCAACTGGAAACTAGCCTTGAGAAATGGATTTTATCCCAGAGTAGTAAGCGCATTCCAATATCAACAGTAAAGATACGTTTACAAGTCAGAGTTATAGCGGCGAAGATGGAATTAGACGATTTCAAAGCTGGATCCAACTGGTGCAACCGATTCATGAAACGGAAAAAGCTCTCCGTTTGGGCCCGCACAACCATGAGGCAAAAAATTGCCTGTTGATTGGGAGGTAAAGAAATCTTCTTTCGTGAAGTTTATAGGGGACCAATTAAAGGACAACACATTTTCCACCGATCAGGTGATCAACATGGACGAGGTACCTTTGACTTTCCACTGTCCTCCAAGCAGGACTGTCAACAAGGTTGGCGAAAGTACAGTGAGTATTGTTACTACCGTTCACGAGAAAATGTCATTTACTTGTGTCTTGTCTTGCACAGCAAGCGGTGAAAAACTGAAACCTCTGTTCATTTTAAAAATTGAAACTCTCCCCAAAGGAGAATTTCCTAATGACGTTGTGATCCGCGCGAACGAGAAAGGATGGATGAACGAAATAGTAATGCGATATTGGTTGAACGAAGTCTGGCAGAAAAGGAAATGGGCTTTTTTCAATCCAAAAGGGCTACTTATAATGGACACGATGAAAGCCCACTTGTCAGAGTCTGTTAAAGTTGCAACGAAGACTGTGCCTGCAAATTTAGCGATAATTCCCGAGGTTTGACAAAATTAATTCAACCACTTGATTTGGCTATAAACAAAGTATTCAAATGCCGAATGCGAAGTCTCTGGGAATCGTGGATAACTGAAGGTCTACATTCCTACACAAAAAGCGGAACTATGCGAAAGGCAACTTTCGTAGAAGTCGCGAAGTGAGACTCTGAAGCATGGAAAGGTGTCTCTATTAAGACAATACTTTCCTGTTTTAGAAAGGCGGAAATAATTGTTCCTAATGCCAGCGACGATGAAAGTTCTGACGATAACAGTTCTTCCAACGAGGAAGATCCAGATGATCCAGATACAAAAATTCATCCAGAAATTTTGTCACTTTTCATTTCTGATACGGAAGATCTTTGATGGTTTTGATCGATCGGTAATTCTTACCCGTATATCTTAGATTTTCATTTTGATGGTTTTTATTATTACCTAATATCTTTATTACTTTTATTCATATTTTTATGCTTTATGTGTTTTGCCCGTTTGATGTTCCATGATTCTTCTTCTTTTTTTTTCTTTTTTTTTTGCATTGTACTACGATAGACGTGTAGTAGTACGTAACATTTCATTAAAGAAAAACAGTTTTCAGTAAAGTAAATCTTACGGGTCAAAATGACTACCTACCGCGCTTATAGGTATGGGGTGTGTTAGGCAGAGGTTTTAGAAAAGAAGTAAATGTAGGGTTTGAGAATTCATTTTTTTATTAAAAGTTATCGATACTAGCTTTAGTATACAACAACGAAATATAATAGAAATAAAATATATGCGAGGACAGTAACAGAAAATAATATCAACGCATACAAATCGAGCGAGCGAGTGAGAACGAAGAACACACCGGCGAGTATTTTTCTCCCGGCCACGTATTTATCGTGAAAGCCGGAAACAGGCGACTCCCCCGTACGATTACTACGCATGTGCTGCACGCCGTCTCGCGGGCAGAGCGATGAGCCGAGGTTTCACTCGAGCACGTAAGTGACAAGATTTGCATATGTGTTTGGGCTAACAGGGTGTCATCGGCTCTTCTAGTGTTAAAGTGTAATTTAATAAAAGAAATATTCAAATTTAGAATTATATTGAATTTATTACATCAAAATGTATTAGTTTGTTACGGAAATAACCTAAAACTTCTGCTGGTGTCTCAATATTTGGTTGCGGTACGGAAACTAAGAAAAATTTATATGCGGCGTTTACGCCGGTGCGGCGCTTACCCCGATTTCTTTTTTCTAAAAGGAAGTTTCAGTCCCTGCGGCGCTTACGGTGGGTGCGGCGCATACGTGCGAAATTACGGTATATATATATATATATGACTGCATTAAACAATAGTAACTACAGAATTTTTAAAAATGTAAAATTTACCAAATATTTAAAAAGAAACACAGTTAAAATCGAACGGAACTGCCTGATGTAGAAACTGCAAACATAGAAGGAGGGGACTGAACCGACTTAAATTAAATTGTCTCTAGTATGATAAAACTAAAACTTGTTAGTGTCTCTTTGTGAAATCGATGCAGTGGAAACGGTCCACAGTAGAACCTCACAAGTAAAGCAACCGTACCCTCTAAGCGTTTGACACTCTCTTTTAGCTGGAAAAGGCGTTCCTCTCGAATTATTCTATCCTCTAGTTTGGTATTCAAAATCTTCCTATTGATACTGTTTGTGACACTTTTAATGACAAACTAATGGATGAAATTATCCACTACAAACGATTTTCAAGTTGAAAATATGTGACGGAAAAATGCGTCTCCAACGGCTACATTTTGAAAAATATTTTGTTCACCACTTCCTTCAGCTGTTATATTCATAGCTGCAAGCCCGCACTTCGCTACGGAATACATTCAAATTAAATACAACGGTCAATGTATGCAATTAATGCCTATATATATAGATATATATATATAATAAATACAACGATCAATGTATACAATTGATGTAAAAAAATACATTTATAAAAAAAATCGTAAGAGATATTTTATAGACATAATAATGTAGAAGAAAACATTCAAATTAAATCTAATAGGACATATTAAAGAATATAGTACAGTTTGAGGACCATATCTTTTACTGTATTTTAATATTTTTTAGATAATGTCCAATCGTCTGCCGCATTAGCAAGAAAAGAAAAATATTTTTTTGTCTATTTAGTTGTTATGACGTGACGATAAATTTATTTAAAGTTCCAGAAAAAGAAATCATGTGATCAGCATTTAATAAATAAAATTCTAATAATTAATCTTTAAAAATTCACCAAAAATCGGAACATGGAGGTAAAGATTCGAAAAAGATTTCATTTTAAAGGATTTTTTAGGATCTTTCTCGTAATATAAATTTTATAACTGTCAGATTATGTAACGGACTGTTTTCTACCCTCCCCCACACACAAATATATATATATATATATATATATATATATATATATATACATATATATATATATATATATATATATATATATGTGTGTGTGTGTGTGTGTGTGTGTGTGTGTGTGTGAGAGAAAATATTGTTAATAACCTTTAATCGCCCTTTCTGAACTTTGTTTCTCATCTGGTAACCTTTCCGACGCTTTGCCAATTCTAACTTTCTCCTCCAATTCCTGGCAACCTCTCTTTGACCTAATTCTCATTTCGCGCTACGGAGATGCGAGGCTCGCTTCGAATGAATAAGATGTGTCGCTCTTTTTCGTCAATAAACTTCAGTTATTCGTTATGATTTGGAATATTTTTCTTCGGACACGATGTACGCTCTTATTTCTTGAGATAACCATTCGGGACCTGTCATATATATATATATATATATATATATCTATCTATATATATATATATATATATATATATATATTCCAGTTCTAGAAATTACTATTAAAAAAGAAAAAAGATTCACTAACGAATATACTGAACTCCCGTTGGCAAGGTGTTGTTGTTTTCAGGGTCACCGAATTGCTCGCACTCGCTGTCTGACGCAATTCACCGAATGTTCGAGGGATGATCGCTCACGCTGTTGTATAACGTGCGAGAAAGAAAAATACCCAGTTTAGGGAGATCTTTGATAGAGTCGGGATGCGCGTTTTCCGGCTGGAGGGGTGTTGAATCGAATTTGGCGGATCGGACTGGATAATTAATATTTGAATAAACGCCTCGGCACGACATGGAATTCCTGTAATCCCCGAGTCTTTTATTTTATATATTTCTCAAGCACAGTGGACTTATATTAATTTTATCTGCAGCTGCGTCACAGGCGTGACATATATCTTTATATGAGGCGGTGAAAGGCAAAGTGGTGTAAGTCAGTAAGTCAAGTGGTATAAGTCAAAAGAGTTTAACTGCAAAAACTACAACAAATTCCACTATAAATTGAACAAATTATAATTCATAACAATTATTACAATATTGCAAATAATAACTATTTACAATTCCACCATAAATTGAACATGGTAATTACATATTTGCCCTCAAATGAAAAAAGTAGAAAATGTGACTTACACCACTTTGCCTTTCAACGCCTCATATATAAAAGGCAAAGTCTGTGTGTGTGTGACCAAGTTTTTGTCTGCTCGCGGCACGGCGCAAAGACGGCAGGTCGGACAGTCTTGAGATTCGACAGGAAGATGCCCCCCGAGGTCTCATTATGCACCTCGAAGCCCTTTTTTCGATTTTTTAATTAGATTTTCCGTAATTAAATATTTAGTCGCGATTTGGAGCTCCCGGACGAGTAAAAGCTCCGTAAATCCTAACGTATCCGTCGAAAAAATTTTTTTTCGGACGAGTCCATACTGGAAAGATGACACTATACGGAAATCACAATTAAAATTGTCTGTCTTAATTTATCGATTAATTGTGATTTTTTTTCGATCGCCTGTACGCACCCGTTTTTCGGAAAAAAAACGCGATTTTGGCCGCGACCCTTTTTTCCAAATTGTCGAATCGATACGTAAATGTCCTTACATTTTTACGAAATTTTTATCTCAGAGACCCTAGACATCACAGTTTCGAAAGCCAGAACCAAAATTAATTTACGAATAGTAGTTATTTTTAAATAATTTATTTTATGATTCGGAAACTCTTGCGAGAAATCTCATTTTGGAGATTTCGTTCTTCATTTCCGGACGAAGGTAAAGCGGGGGAAAATAGGCGTGTCTTTTTCGACGTCAAGCACGTGATGTGTTGGGGCGTTTCTTTTCTATGAGGGATTGGGTGGTTAAAGGAAATCGATTACTATTGCAGTGATAATCGATTAAAAAATCGCATTTAGTAATGCCGTAATTTTTTTGGCCAACACTTAGTTAATATCATATAATTTGTGGTGTGTTTGTGGAAAAAATCTATGAAGATTTCAAAGAATTTCAGCATGTGGAGGATGTGACATATTCGCTTTCAAAGAAATCGATTACTATTGCAGTGATATTCGATTAAAAAATCCAATTTCCTTATTTTTTTTGGCAACAGTTACTTATTCTCATATAACTTGCGCTTTGTTGTTTGAAAAAATGTGTGAAGAATTTAAACAATGACTTCATTTGTTTAGTAGTTTTGATTTGTTTAATAATTTTATTTTATTGAACAGGAATTTGTACGATTTAAGTAATCCTATGTCAAAAATTTTGCCAAAATGTGCTAGAAAGGATTAAATTTATACGGGTAAAATAATGTATCGTGGTGAGGAAAAGGATGACAGCGACGCCCATTAACAAAGGGTTAAGGCTACTAAAATTTGGTAATTACATTACCCGAGCAACGCCGGGACGGGTACAGCTAGTATATATATATATATATATATATATATATATATATATATATATATATATATATATATATATACAAGAGTCAGTCAAAAAGTTAATTGCAAACTTCCGTAAAAATGTCGTTAAAAGAGACATTTCATTGAAACTTTGTGGAAACACAGAGCATTAGGTGCTACGGCAGGTGCAGTAGCGGCTTTAGTTCTCTTGCAAATCAGTCGTGAAGGCGTTTCAGCAGCTGCCAGTGGCGTGCAAATTTGAAGTGTGTGCATTAATCTGCTTCCCGAGGGCAAAAGGTTTGACTGCACTGACATATATTGGCAGATGCGCAAAGTGTGCTGTTATAACGCAACATCGAATGCACTTCGTGCTGGTCAGTCACTAAAAGAGACGATCTCGTCTACTATGGCACGTCTGTTTTGAAGAATGAGTTAATTCTCTCGTGCAATGTTCTCATTTGTCGTCGAAGTTGAAGAAACTTACCCTCGATGTCTGCACGGCCATTCTTGAATGAGAGACGCCACTTGGCGATAGTTTGGCTTGATGTTGCTTCATCACATTACACTTCGTGCAACTGCCAATAATTTTCAGTGCAGTCACAACCTTTTGCCCTCAGGAAGCTGATAAATGCACGCACTTCAAATTTGGACGCCGCTGGCAGCTGCCGACTGATTAGCAAGACAACTAAAACTGCCACGTCGAAGCCTCTACTCTACCTACCATAGCACCTGTTGTCACAAGTTTCAACGAAATTTCTCTTTTACCGAGATTTTTACGGAGGTTTGCAACTGACTTTTTGACTCACCCTTATATGTACGTGTATATATATATATATATATATATATATATATATATATATGTGTGTGTGTGTGTGTGTGTGTGTGTGTGTGTGTAAAGAATATTTTTAGAGAAAGAATAATAGTTAAATAATTTACCGGGCTTAAATTTAAATCTAATTTCTAGCGTTAAATGTCACTGTTTTTGTACTTCGAGACGCGCTACGGGAAAAGGGGAATCCCCGTTTTGAAAGTTGGACTTAATTCACAAGGTGTTGGAGAAGAACCAACGGGGAAAATCTATTAATAGTATCGCGCTTAACCACGCCCCTTCCCCATCTTCGGTGTAAGCGTCACCTTAAGAGAAAGGGTAGGTTAGTTTTTAGACCGGGAATTAAGATTCGTGATGACGCGTTAGGGTTGCCCCGCGGTTTGAGAAGGGCGAGCGCTAAGATGTGCGCCACTGGAGAGTGGTTCTTCTTTGAATAGAACTAATAAAGATATCGAAAGGATTACTGTGTGTTTTTGTATCTTGAACTGCCTTCCACTACACTGCAAAAGAACTAAAGGATTATTCATGACTGCAACAACTTACATTATAACGGGCGTAGTACGACGCTCGTCATATATATATATATATATATATATATATATATATATATATATATATATATATATATATATATATATATATATATATATATATATATATATATATCAATGCGGAGGCCTTGTCCCTTTAAACATTCGCCTATTATCACCGCGGTTTTGCTGGCCTCTTTATTATGGGAGCACCATATAGGTGGACCAGCATCGCCCCCTATGAACCGGTCCCGGAATTTTGAACTGAGTCAAGTGACGAGACCGGAAGGACTTCACCCCCGCAACTCCGGGGGTATTTTGGGAACTTGGCAGGACATTGCAGCTACGACAGACCTTTCCCGTGCACCAGCCGTCATTAGTGTACTCGTCGGAGGATTTGTCGGTGACGGGCATCTTGCAGGTTGCTGGTTCGATGCCTTTGCCCGCTGGGCCACCTGCACCCCACGAACAAATATATTATTCGTCCTTTTATTAGAAATCAAACACGATGAACACCCTATAAGACGAACATAATTATGTCGTCACGAGAATGCCAACTCGTACTTCCTGGACATGAAATTAGAAGTACACTCAGCCCGGTAGAAACACAAAATGTGCCCGAAAAATCGGCAAAAATGCGACACAGTATCAGAGGCATGGACAAACGGCAACGAAGCAATCCAGACTGGATATGTGAATCACTTTGAGGGGGTAAGCTAGCAACTGGTTATTCCCTCGCCGACACCGTTTGCACGACGGCAGCATTCTATTAACTCGCCGTCCCTAAATAAACGGCCCCCCGGCATCCTCCCCCGCTCGCAGTCTGTCGGGCGATCTCCCTCATCTTCCCCCGGGGATGTTCTCCGGCCGCAAATGACAGGTGCTCATCAAGTATTCATACAAGTGCTTTCGGAAAGAATCTGCGATCGCGGCGTGACTCAGATGGGGCAAGAGGTGCCGGCACGGCACTAGTTCTTCGCATGCCAAGAAACAACACTCTTGCATTCCGAATGCATGCATCAGCTTTAATGGCCTGTTCACATAGAATCCGTCGGCGTTAAAGCTTCCGTTGGCGCTGTTTGGTTAGATGGGTCAATGATTGGTATATGATTGTTAGCGTACATGTTAAAAACATGCACTTCAACAGTTCTTATAATTCTTTTAATATTTATATTTAAATAGCAGAGTTTAAAATGTGCAGTAAAAGCTATGTTAAAAAAAGGTATACGTTAAAACCATTAAAGTTGTTCGAAATAATGTATAGACGACAAGACTTTTTAACAATAACAGAACTTTTAACAATAACAGACTTTTTAACAATAATTAGATCAGTTTTAAAACAAACATTATATTTTATCGTACTGTGATGGACTATCACAAGAATTAATACATAACTAATATAAAACGTCTTACTCTAGACAGGCCTGATACTTCATCCCATGTGTATCTTTGATGCCGTGATGCGTTTTCTCGAAAGTGTTCGCCGCTTATATGCACTTAACAAAAGCCGATATTCAAATATCGGGTTGATGTACATCACTTCACTTGAAAAATGCTATCGGCTGGTAACTGAAGATTTTTGTGTTTAATTATATGACGTATTGCAGTTTGCCAGACATGACGTAATCTAAACGAAACTTACGTCGTTGATTCGGTTTAGTTATTAATTGAATCGTCTTTAACTTGAATCGGCTTAAAATGGGAATGCAGAATATGACGTCAAACTTCGGAAAGGCAAGTAATTAATGAATCTTCAAACTAACTATTGGTTCATATTGCTAACAATGATTGGTTAAAAAATTTTACGCTGATGATGAGGGATTCTGTGTGAACGGGCCCTTAGAGCGGATGTTTTTGCGCGCACCTAAAGGAATAGCTACATAGCGGAAATTTGTTTAACTTTTATTAACTAATAATTACAAGATAAAAAGAACTTTTTATATATCATGTTTTTAAATTTTCTGTTGAATCATATAAGCTTGACAACTCTATGTATTAATGAATACTTTTTAAAAATATTTTGGATGAATTATCCCATCAACTTAAAAGAAAAGGAAGTTAATTGGAAGTTAACTCGCGTTTAACTCTTCGTTCCCGTCCCGGTCGATAGAGGGCTGCACGAGTCTACAAAACAAAATGAACTGAAAATGAATTCAATGCTGCTTAAAGATGGCTAAAAGTATTAAAATAATGCATTGTCATCGCGTTCTGAGCTATTCTAAAAGTTTCAAACGTCTAGCTGGTCGGGAAGTTAATTAAAAATCGATTGCAAGATTTTTACGGGACAAACACACAGACAAACACACAAACAAACAAGAAAGCGAGTTAATAAAAACATGGTTAAAAATATTTTTTGACATTGAAATGGATTAAACAGTCGACTGGTCCCGTCTCTCCGACATACTTAGACTTCTGACCACTATAAGGGTGAATCGAAGAAGGGTTCAGAGATATATCCGGACTGATGCATCACGCCCTATGTAGCTTATCTCTTGCCATCTCTTGATCTGGTACTTACGGAACAAGTTCTCTTCTTTCCCGGTATTGCAATTCTCATGAAAAGCACCTGATGTATAATACTACACTTGGGAAAATTTTCATGGGGCATGAAGACAAACTCTTGGTAACTCAAAAGAGTTTTATTAAATAGTCCTACAGTATAATATATACAAAGAGATATGTACAACAAGTTAAGTTGCCGGGGGCATGATACTGCGTTAGTAATATACGTAGGTAGGCTGAAAAGTAATGCACACATGCTTGTAGAGCGCGAACGAAATGACCTTCAAAACAGCGCCAAGTGGCATTAAGAAGTTCCATCCCTCCTCAATACGCATGCGCAGGTTTGAAATCGTTGTGTTCATCCTGTGTATTTTGAAAAACGGTAGTATGGAGACGTGTTCTAGTGCTATGTCAACTGCGAGTTATACAGCACGCTGTTATCGAATTTTTAACAGCTGAAAAAGTGAGTCATACTGAGATTCATCGTCGTTTAAAGGCTGTTTAAGGTGACGATGCTGTTGATAGGGGTACTGTAAATCGATGGGTAGTAAAATTTCGTGGTTTCGAGCCTGGAAAAGCCATAATTGTTGATGAAACACGCAACGGACGTCCGATCACTGCCACAGACGATGAACATCGCAAACTCGTCGACGATTTGATTCAAAATGACCGGCGAATCACTCAAAAGCGTATCGCAAACCATAATGGAGTATCCAAGGAATGTGTCTGCTTCATTATAGAACGATTGGGATACCGTAAAATCTGTGCTCGATGGGTACCACGCCGTCTCACAGGCGAGAACAGCGTCGGACTGGAGAGGCTCTGCGAAACCTGAAGTTTGAACCGATTCCACACCCTCCTTATTCCCCCGATCTTGCGCCTTGCAATTTTTATTTTTTTCCCTCTACTCAAGAGAGACCTAAAGGGTAATCATTACACCTCGGACGATGTAGTGAAGGCAGCTGTCAAGTCGTGGATTCGAGAAAAGTCGGAAGAATTTTTCAGTGACGGAATGAGAAAACTTGTTACACGTTGGGAGAAATGTGTAAGCCTTAACGGTGACTATGTTGAAAAATAAATATATGATTTTGAAGCTTAAGAATTGTACTTTAATGTTCTTTTTGCCCGATCTCGCTATTTCTTTTTGTTCGCGCTCTACAAGCATGTGTGCATTACTTTTCAGCCTACCCTCGTAGCACCAAGATGTACTTGCAAAATCTGAAAAAGAGAGATTATTTTACGCGGCAGTTCGCATAGCTCCACAAGACAAGACTACAGGAGAATACTTGGGGTGACGCTACGACAGCGAACGCGGGGGAGAGGTCAATGATCTGGATCACATGACCCTCCCTCACGGTCCCCGCTTCAACCCCAAAATATTTTACAGCACATTTTTAGAGCGCAAAACAAAGCTTTAAAAGCAAAGTATGTATATATATATATATATATATATATATATATATATATATATATATATATATATATATATATATATATATATATATATACAGGGTGATTATAATTAAAGTTTAAGATTCAAAACGCTATAAAAAAGAACCACTGATGAGAATGACGTCAAATTTGAACGGCATGTTATTGAAGAAGGCGGAAAGCGTATGGCAGAAGAAAAAAATTTAATTTCAAATTTTAGCAACAGATGGTGCTGTAAGCGGCAGAATCACGACGAGAAATGAGAAATGATTCGTAAAACAACGGCTAAGGTGTAAGTTACACATTAAATCGAATAGACAAATTAGAATTGTTGAGTAATTTTATTTGCATGACTGTACATATCACATCGAAAGGGACAAATCGGTTCCAAGAGTTTTGCGGCGACATACCGCATAAGAAACATTCATCAAAGAAGTTCGGAAATGTCGCGAAACTGGCGCAAAACATGTTCAATATGGTGTCCACCGTTGTGTGCAACAAGTTGAAAGCGACAAACAGCATGTTCCACAACGGATCGCTATGTCTCCGGGGTGATGTTCAGAATGTGTTGCGAAATGCGTGTCTTTAATTCCGCTAAATTTGCAATTGGAGCACGGAACACAACATCTTTGAGATAACCCCACAGCCAGAAGTCACACGGAGTAAGATCAGGTGATCGGGACGGCCAGGCTGTAGGGAAATGAC
This sequence comes from Dolomedes plantarius, assembly GCA_907164885.2. Lineage (NCBI taxonomy): Eukaryota > Metazoa > Arthropoda > Arachnida > Araneae > Dolomedidae > Dolomedes > Dolomedes plantarius. The sequence goes on from OU015490.1 coordinate 20,482,570, forward strand.
GGCTGATAATTCGAGCATTTCCGAAATGGCGCCTCAGCAGCTGCTTCACGGGATGTGCAATGTGCGGAGGAGCGCCATCTTGCATAAAAATGATTTCATCCACACATCCACGCTGTTGCAGAGCTGGAATGACGTGGTTGCGCAAAAGAGACGCATAGCGCTGACTAGCGACGGTAGCGGTAACAGGACCGGAAGCACCCGTCTGCTAAAAAAAATATGGGTGTAGGATGAATGATGCCGTAAAGCCGCACCACACCGTGACCTTTTCAGGATGAAGTGGTACGGGGTGCGTTGCCAGTGGATTTTCTGTTGCCCATATTCGACAATTCTGGGTATTGACGTACCCTGTTAGATGGAAATGGGCTTCATCTGTCCACAAAATTTTCCACGGCCATTCATTATCCACTTCCATGCGACCAAGAAATTCTAATGCAAACGTCTCCCTTGCTGGCAGGTCAGACGGAAGCAACTCCTGCACACGGCCAATTTTGTACGGATAGCATTACAGGATGTTTCGTACAATTTTCAGCACCGTGCTCGTAGGCCTGTCCAATGTTCGGGCAATTCCTCGTGCACTGCACGGTTGCACACCACCGGCCGACCCCTCCTGTAATGCTCTGGCCACTTTTTCAACTACCGTCGAATGCACTCGTTTTCTCCCTCTACCAGATTGCACATCAAACAAACCTGTCGTTTCGAATTTTTGCATCATTTTCTTCAGACCCACGATACTCATTGGACCAACGCCTTCTTTTATACCCTTCAGTGTCCTGACCTTTTGCAGAGCTACTCTTGCACAATCATCGTTCTTGTAATACAGCTTTACCAGCAGAGCGCGGTCCTGCAGTGAGACACCCATGGCGAACGTCTGAGACGAGAAATGAGGAACAGCCGTGTACCTGGCGGTTTTATAACACTGAAATGTGTCGTGCGCATGACAGGTATTTTAATTTACATCTTCTGCCGCTTACAGCACCATCTGTTGCTAACTTTTGAAACTAAATTTTTTTCTTCTGCCATACGCTTTCCGCCTTCTTCAATAACATGCCGTTCAAATTTGACGTCATTCTCATCAGTGGTTCTTTTTTTATAGCGTTTTGAAAGTTAAACTTTAATTATAATCACCCTGTATATATATGTGTGTGTATGTATGTATATATATACATTTCTGGTGACATGTTACGCTCGGCCGTTGAGAACGTAGTGTTCAGGATGCAATGTGTCGTCCACCAGGACGGTGATCACATTGAAGGTGGGAGAAGTGAATTTGCATAAAGCGGTGTTGCAGCGAAATTTATTTGTTATTCATTTCTCTGCTTATTACAACTTTTTCGGTATTCACCCTTTATCATTATAGCCCGAAATGCTGGTGCCGCTGTCGCCTACTTTGTCGTGAATTTGCATTTAGATTTTTTACTAGAGTTTTGTGCAAATTCTCGGATGCGCCGGAAACAACAGCGCCCTATCTTCCCTTATCGGCGACTTTTGGAACTATTTTTTTTTCACAGAAACTCTTTCCCATGACTTCTCCTCCTTAATCCCTCAATCAATTTTGGTGGGATTTCGGCTGATAGATCGCGCTTCAAGTGACTTTGAGTAGTGTCAGTTTGATGTAAACAAACACACACACGCACACACACACACACACACATATATATATATATATATATATATATATATACACTGAAGTGCCACTGAATTAGGGATACCTACCTAGTAACGAGTTGGGCCTCCTCTGGCCTTGATAACGCCTGCCACACGACGATGCATAGATTTAACAAGTTTCTGGAAACGTTCCACGGGAATGGTTAGCCAAATATTGGCTAAAGCTGTCCATTATTCAGTAAGGTTCTTTGGTGCTGTGCGATGGCCTTTCACGCCTTGTTCCAAAACATCCCAAAGATGCTCAATAGGATTTAAGTCTAGGCTTCTAGGTGGCCAATTCATGACAGAGAAGTCAGAGGAATGCTCATCCAACCAGCCAGTAGCCAACCGGGACTTGTGAGAGGTACAGTTGTTTTGCTGGAAAACTCCATTACCGTGCGGATAACAGAACAGCATAAACGGATGGGGATGATCACCCAGCAACTCTACGTACCGAATTGCATTGAGGGAGGTTGATACACGCACCAAAGATCCCAAACTGTGCCACGAAAAAATACCCCAGACCATGATTGAGCCACCATGCCCTTGTACAGTTCCAGCCAGGCATGCAAGATCCATGGCTTCATGAGCCTGACGCCGTATTCTCAGCCTCCCGTCGGCGTTAAGTAGTCGGAATCGAGACTCATCACTCCATGCTACTCGTTTCCAGTCCTCTACACTCCAGTCTCTGTGCTCTCTTGCCCAGGCAAGACGTGCAGCCCGATGGCGAGTATAGAGCAATGGTACTCTCGTAGGTCGACGGCTCCCGAAACCCATACGGTGAAGCGAGCGTTGCACAGTCCGTTTACTGACTGTACGACTGGCACCGTCATTAAACTGGGTGGTAATTTGAGCTAATGTTTGGCTTCGATGGCTACGTACAATACGCCTGAGCTGTCTCTCACCACGCACTGTCAAGTCTAATTGTCCTTTGCAGTTTGCCCGATCGCTAGTTTTTTTCCCACCATTCATGTATTCTTGGTATACTCTTGACACTGTCGACCTTGAAAATCCTAGCTGTCTGACCATTTCGGAAATTGAATGGCCCATGCGTCGCGCACCTACGATTTGTCCGCTATCGAAGGCGTCTAAATCAGGCAGTTTACCCATACTGGCAATTCCAACAACTAATTCAGAACAACCACAGTACGCGCTATATATGCAGTTACCACAGCGCCCTCCCTTGCGCATACATGATGCGCAGCGCTACACAATTTGCATAGGCTTTGCTATCCCTAATTCAGTGGCACTTCAGTGTATATATACGTATATATGTATGTATGTATGTATGTGTGTGTATTTAAAGTGAAGGTAACTCAATGAAATTCAGCATGATATACTTGGCGACAACTTCAGTTCGGAAGCTTCGTGTCACCTGTTTTACAACGCCCGTTTATATATTTGGGAAAACAACTTGTTCAGTTCGAATAATGATTTACAGATCTGTTCCGAGATCCATCCGCATCGTCGTTACCCCTCGTAATTTCTCGTGGGAATCGCACCCCCGCACTAACCGCAGATCGTCTGTCGAAAATCTCTCTGATCCCCCCGCGTCGTGTTTTATAAGATCTCCAACCGCCTGCGAGCGAGTGACAGTGTCATCAAAAATGCATTTCTGCGTGCGCCGCTTTATCAAGTTGGAGGGGTAGTTTTTTTTCTTTTTTTTTTTAGATCTGAGCGCGTGTCGCTGAACTACATATTGCTTTTTTATTAAAAAAATATTATATGAACGAGATAATCTCGTTCAATATTCCTTTTGATAAACTGTATATATATATATATATATATATATATATATATATATATATATATATATATATATATATATATATATATATATATATATATATATATATATATATATATAATATTTATTTATTTATTTATTTATTTATTTATATATATATATACAGTCGAACCTCCATTGAAGCGGTGAAAGGCAAAGTGGTGTAAGTCAGTAAGTCAAGTGGTGTAAGTCAAAAGAGTTTAACTGCCAAAACTACAAAAAATTCCACCATAAATTGAACAAATCATAATTTATAACAATTATTACAATATTGCAAATAATAACTATTTAGAATTCCACCATAAATTGAACATGGAGATTACATATTTGACCCCAAATGAAAAAAGTTGAAAATGTGACTTACACCACTTTGCCTTTAAACGCTTCATATATCGATGTAGCAAATTGCGCGAAAAAATTTCGATATATAGAAATTTCGATATATAGAATTGAGCTTAGTATTATCATAATTCTCCTAGAAAAAAAAAATTAAAGCTAATTTTCGTATACGAAACTTCATTTCTAATTTATATGCGAATCCCATTAAATGAAAGTTAATAGCTAAAAAATGAATTAATATGAAAGATTTATTGATTACTGCATATCTTTAAAAATAAATAATGCAGACAGTGGTTACAATGATCACAGTTACATTCTTTTAAAAAAAACTACGGGAAGTTCTTTGAACTTGAGGAAAGTTCAAAGAAATGTTCTGTATATTCAGTCCACTAAAAACTTCATCAGGGACATTTTCCGGGAATTGAAGTCCACGACGTATTGTTTCAAATGCCAAAAATTGGGAGATTTTATTCTAAAGTGGAATAAAATCTCCCAATTTATCTTGAAAAAAATTTCGATATATAGAGATTTTTTCGATATATAGAAACAATTTTTCTATGTAATGAACATGGATATTTGCTAAAAGTTCGATATATAGAAAATTTCGATATAGGGAAGTTCGATATATGGAGGTTCGACTGTGTGTATATATATATATATATATATATATATATGATGCGCGTCTTATTTACACATTAATTCCCACATAATTTTTCCCTCGATTAATTCCTTAATTAGCAGTCAATGAACGTAGACCTGTGGTAAATAAATACTATTAAGTTACCTCTAAGAGCTTTATAAATTATCATTACTTAATTTCAATTCAATCCGTGCAAAGTTATCATCATCTCTGCTCGCGACGCGCGACTAGCAACATACAATTCTAATCTCTATCTGATAAAAACCTTTGTTTCAAGCTTCTAGCATACTATCTTACACGTCACCATCAAAGATGTGGCTTGGGCGTGATCAACTTGTCAATGATTCTCCATGCAGGGAACTTCCCATTTTGATCTGTTTTGTTTTTCGGTTACTTTACGAATTGTGAACAACAGTGACGTTTTAAGAACCACGAAAATAAAATATCCTGAATCCCCCTTAATTATTTTAACTATTTTTCTCTCTCTAATTAATGCTTAACATATATATATATATATATATGTGTGTGTGTGTGTGCGTGTGTGTGTGTGTGTGTGTGTATCTCGGTGCCACATCCATTTTGATCAAGCCTCCCCAGGGGCGACATCTGAAGGGCTCTTACCTTCCCCCACCCACAGAACTCGCGGTAGAATTTCCCGGGCTACAGATTGAACGTGCTCCTATCCGTCGGGATTAGAGCCAAGCACTCCCAATTTGAAACCCAACGTGCTATCCCTTGGCTGCCTCGAACCCACTGTAGAAATATTTGTTTAGAGAAAAATTTGTATTATTATTGCATTTAACGAATTACGTTCATGTTACCGAAAAAAAATTATCTTGGTAGCATAAAGCTTGGAATTTATACAATTAACAAATTGACGTCGTAGAAAAAAAATCTAATTTTCAAACAAGAAAAAGCGAGGCATAGACATGTGACAGACCGTTGTAAAATATCGTCCTTAAAATGAATATTAAGGCATCAGCTCTATTGGACTAGATGGTCTCAATGTTTATGTACGGAAAAATGGAGAAAAAGTACGGAAAGATTTTTGCAAAATTGTATTCCGTGATAGACAGAAAAGTGTTTCACCTTTTTACCATGTTTTTATTAACTCGCTTTCTTGTTTGTTTGTGTGTTTGTCCCGTACAGATCTTGCAATCGATTTTTAACTAACTTCCCGACTAGCTAGACATTTGAAACTTTTAGAATAGCTCAGAACACGATGACAATGCATTATTTTAATACTTTTATCCGTCTTTAAGCAGCATTGAATTCATTTTCAGTTAATTTTGTTTTGTAGACTGGTGCATCCATCTATCGACCGGGACGGGAACGGAAAGTTAAACGCCAGTTAACTTCCAATTAACTTCATTTTCGTTCAAGTTGATGGGATAATTCATCAAAAAAATTTTTAAAAAAGTATTTATTAATACATAGAATTGCCAAGTTTAAATGATTCAACAGAAAATTTAAAAACATGGTATATAAAAAGTTCTTTTTATCTTGTAATTATTATCCTTTTCATTCTGTAAAAGAAACGCCCATAACATTTTTAAATTATAATGGTCGGGGGGGGGGATGAAGTAAGCCATGTTTTAGAAGCCAATAATTTCTTTGGCTTGGGGAAATTTCTAAAACTGCGTAATAAGATGCGCGAGATAAAATGATGTCTTTCTCTGTGACGTAGTACAATTTAAAAACAAAACAAAAAATCAGAAATTGTTTGGAAACATTTTTTTCCGTGGGTTAACACTGAGTTGAGCGAACCCAAAATGGCTGTTACCTAGCAGCTGTCAAATGTAGAAAATCAAAAATATTTCTTTAATTAGATAAAATTGTGCATCAGAAAATATTCCCCTTGAAATGTCTGACTATGTTCGAAGCACTTTTTTTTTTTTTTTCAAAAATAGACACTGTTCCAGACTGATCATCTCCGGACTTTTCCTTCTTCGATTATATTAACTTTCTTTTATTTTTAATCATAAACTGTTCCCAATGTAATTCTACTAACAGCTGCTGCAGTGAATTGCAGCGCAAGATTTCTGTAAATAGACCACTTCCTGTATAGCGCGCATGCGCATTGATTTTCAACACATCGGATTCCCGCGTTAAGTAAATTTTTGTCACTTCGAAATGTGCTTCTTACGGCAAAGAGCGCGTTCTATATTCATTAAATGTTATTCTTAATATTAATTCTGTTGACTTTCGTTTCCTCTGTCGTTTTGATTTAGAAACTTTTAACCACTGAACCACATACTGACTACTTCCAGACACTGGTTCAATACATATATTTTTAGTTCAAGTGGGATATTAAATCACAAAAACAGATATCATTTCGGTAAACATTCCATAAAATTTTAAAATAGAGGGAATTTTTTATACTTTTTTTGTACAATTGAGATCTTACTCCAGAGATAATATCCCTTCAGAGCTTACGCCCGATTTAGAAAATTCTTGACTATAGGCCCAACTTGGAATGGGGGCAGGGTTGCCAAATGTCCGGGATTTTAAGGGACAGTCCCTTATTTGTAAATTTTGTCCCGCGTCCCGGGGAACTTTGATACGGGACGGCAAAAGTCCCGTTTTTCGCCGAAATGAGAAATTTATTGTATACGAGTTGGGCGCATACAAGGGCCTGTTCACATCCGGATGTATTTAACACAGTAAAGCACAATATATCATACAATTCAGTGGACTGTGGGAACACGCTCATTCGAAAACTTTTTTATGACTCAAAAGTCGCCCCACAGATTTCCTATGTACATTGTACAATAATAAAATTACAAATTTTACATACACGTCTCTAACACTTTATAAGGGCACTTACTTAGTTGTAGTAAACTAATAAAATTAAAATCAATTTTGTACTATATGCCTAAACCAACTTTAAATTCTTTTGATTTGCACATTTTCTATGTAATTACATTATTGTTTACTTAACCTAAACTCTATGTAAGTTGCAAAACTGAACGAAAAATGCATTGAAAATGGCTATTTGAAAGGTTAAAATTTGAAAAATTTCCGGGGCAGTACCCCCGGACCCCCTTTCACTGGAGGTATTCCATACTCCCCAGTAGTATAGTTATCAAAACCCGTCCCTTATTTTCGGTGTTTTTACTCAACCCGTCCCTTATTTTCAGTGTTTTTTTTTGGCAACCCTGGATGGGGGCTCCCTAACACTGATGTGGATACAAAATTTCAAAAATTGACACACAAAAAAATTAATCATGAATCATTGTGAAAGGACCATTTTACCAAGAATTGGCTATTTGAAGCGTAGAAGCTTAAAACATTATCAAATAACAAAAAGCAATACAACATATTAACTTCATCATTAAAACACCAATACAATGAAAACAGAAAAACTTATGAATGACTTATATACATTATAACATATATATGATGAACTATACATATAACTATACATATGATGTACTAATCAATCAATCAAATTTGAAAGGATATATGAAAAAAATTGTTATTTAAAAAGGTAAAATATAAAAAAAAATTTGAATTGGAATTTTTTTCTTTTTTTCCTTTCATAATTAAAATCTTTTGGGGGCCCCTAGGCCTGGGCCTAATAGAAAATCAGGGCCTGCACTCCTGTCGACTCAATATATTTTAA
>OU015490.1:20493103-20530603 GCA_907164885.2 Dolomedes plantarius
TATATATATATATATATATATATATATATATATATATATATATATATATATATATATATATAAATATACAAATATATAAATATATATATATATAAATATATAAATATATATATAAATATAAATATATATATATATATATATATATATATATATATATATATATATATATATATATATATATATATATATATATATATACAGTAACCACCGCTTATAGTGATCAGTGGTTATAAGAATCAACCGTTTATAAGAATCAATATCGCAAAAACAAAAACAAATGTATTATTTCCATGTTAAAATTTCCGCTTTAAAGAATCAATCCACCGGTTATAAGAATCAGTTTGCAATCTTCGTCTTCCTTTCATTTTTCCAAAAAATGCCACTTGAACTCTCAAAAGGTACGAAATTCTTTCTTAAGTTTTTGAAAAGAAAGATTGATAAAACTTTAGGGTGGAAAACAGTCGTGAAATGCATTCCTTTAGACATAACATAAGAGTTTCTCCTTATACGTTTTTGCTAAACACTGTCTTATTAGCTTTACCCAGGGGCATCTAACCCGCCCGGGTCCGATTTCGCTTTTCTCCAGACAGGCACTCCTTTTTTTCCCACCACTTACTTCCTGGTTGCGGATTTCTGGACCCTGAAACACATAAATCTTCCGCGAAGTGTCCACCATCACTTACGCAAACGGGACAGTGGATTCAGCACTTCAAACCGTGAAACGTAAACGGATCCATTTTGCTGAATCAAATTAACCAGATGCTGAATCAAACGTTTCACGGTTTGATTCAGAATCAAACCGTGAAACGTAAGCTATAAAGTGAATCTTCGTCTGAGACTGTAATAAGCATACGTCGCTAGTATTCACTTTAGTATTCTAACAAAATTGCCAGTTAGTGTTAGAACTTTTTGATAGTCGAATTCAAATATGATAAAAACAAGGAAAACTCTTAGTTTTTCTGAAAAACAGAACTTGTTAATTAGATATGATGTTCTTCCAAAGTGTAGTCAAAGAGAAGCTGCCTCTTGTTGATTTTATAATCATGTGTTGTTACTTATAGGTCTAGAAATTGAGTTATAGTATTTGTTTAGAAATTGAGTATTTTTAAAATTATAAAAATGAATTTTAATAAATGATAAATAACGTAAATTAAAGAGTATTTAATGGTAAATTATGTATATATGTGCCTGTGTGTTTATATATATGTACAAGTATATATTTGTGTATGTGTGCCTGTCCAAAGGGAAGTTTCGGTTATAAGAATCAACCGCTTATAAGAATCAAAAACAGTAATAACAAACGTGATTCTTATAAGCGGAAATCACTGTATATATATATATATATATATATATATATATATATATATATATACATAGGTACATATATACATAACACATACATATATACATACAAAAGAGGTAAGCAACGATAAGTAATCCTATGTTGATGATGTGCTGTAGTTTCGTTAGAAGAGACTACCTGAATTTTTTTTATTACTGTGTATCAAAGGCCAATCTTTTAGGGTTTTAAAACTGCTTTACTTTGGAACATCTCATAGATAAGGAGACTGAATCATTTTCTAATTGTGCCACAACAAACTTCATATGTTGCCATTTCAACTCCTGTTTGTGAACCACCGATGTTTTAATTTCTCATTTGAGCTACTTTAAAAGACGACAGTGCCCTTAAAATCTTAAAACAAACAAAAAATCGATTTTTTGTTTGTTTTTTATATTAATTGAAACCTGGATTTATTGTGAACAATTTGGCGCCACTCTTTTAGTGATACGACAATGACATTATGAGATATAAAAAAACTGTGAACATTCAAACAGTGAGTTTTATAACTTTAAATGAATTTATCTCAAAACATGATTTTGTTACTTTGCGCGCATGATATCTCAAAAAACCATTCAAGATAAATGCTTAAAATTTTCTACTTACGTTAATAGTAACTTTCTAAACAAAATGGACTAAAAGCATAGAATTATATTGGGTAATAAAAATTTTTCAAAAAGCTTTATGAGAAAATTTTGTAAAAACATTTTGTTAAACTAATTCTTAATTATAAATATTAGAAATGAATGTAATTAAAATATTTTAATTTAATATGTTTACCTAAATGTTTTCTTTGGGTTAAATTGTGTTTCATGGTGATGAATTAAAACTAACATCAGTTATAATGCGCGCAGTGACACATGGTAATTATGAAAATAGGAAAAACACATGTTGCTTAATTAATTTTCCTAATAAGTTTAAATGATTTACATCAATCCGATATTTTTGCTGCAACAAGTTATGTTTAACCTAACAATCCAGAAATTTTCATTCAATTTGCTTCATTGGTTAATTTGTTAATAATTATGGAATCTCGAAGAACTCATAATGAAAGTTAATTTGAATTTGAACTTTTGAAGTATGAAATTCTTTTGAATGCACTTCTTCTCCGAACATTAAAAGCTCAGTGAATTTTACGAGTCTCTTCACGAACTGGTCACTTGAGAAAAGACCGCTTTTAATAACGGAATCGGGTCAAAATGTCGACTTCGGTTGGCGACATCGGGCAACAAAATGCCCGACGTGTCGGCTCAGATATCTAGCAGCCTCGGACCAGGACTGTGACGTCACCGACTCGCGAGGCGGCTGAGAAATGGAGACCCTGATTGGAAGCGACGGGCGTTATCCCCGTAAGCCGGGACTTACAAGATGCCGGATAAAATGGTGCTAAGTCCCGGAACACGTAAAGCGGGGCAGATATGCTAAGAGCTAGAGGGGGTGATAATACGCTGGTTATCAAAATTTCAGAGGGGTGGTGTGTTTTTTTCTTTCTTTTTTTTTTTAAATTCAACCTTACATTTTTAGAGTTGAATTTTAATATGTAGGGATGTTTCCATAATTTCTTTTCCTCTTTATTTTTCTGAGTTAGTGTGAAAGTTTCCAACCACGTTAAGGTAGAATTCATTAGGACATTTCTCTAATTGTTTGTGGTAAAATTGCAAGGATCGCCCTTAGCAGTTCCTCTTCGTTCGCTACCGTTACTTTTTTATTATATTTTCCTGTCGCTTTACGACCGGAACTAGTTTTAGAAATGATTGAACAGTTTCCTGCAGCGGACTGTTAGTTTTACTTTTATAAATTCTTTTTTCTAGAAATAAGTGTTTTGAAGAACAAATGAGATCTCGGTGATTTTTTTCTATGGAATTATATTGAAATCATATTCTGTTTTCATATTTGTCAAAAAACATTTCATCCTTTATCCTTTTTAACAGGAACTTATTAAACTTTACGATCCTTTATAGTCTGATATTATATTGATGATTATTTATAACCTTATATTATATACCTTAATGATCCTTTATAACAACTTATCACGATACCTTAACGATCCTTTATACGTTAGTAATCCTTTGTAACCTTATATTATAGTTTTAAAGATTCTTTATAACATTATATTATACCTTAATCATGCTTTATAACCTTATATTATACCTTTATGATACTGTATAACCTTATATTATATTCTAACGATCCTTTAAAAATTATTTATAACCTATGCCTTAACGATATTTATATCCTTATAATAAACCATAATGGTGCTCTATAACCTTATATTATACTTTAACGATCCTCTATATTCTTATTATGCTTTAAAAATCCTTTATAATCTTATTTTATACCTTAACAATCCTTTATGATCTTATATTATGCGTTAACGATCCATTATAACCTTATAGTTTACCTTAATTGTGCTTTATAACCGTTTATTATCCCTTAATGATCCTCTATAACCTTATATTATACTTAAATGATCCTTTATAAATCCTTTATAATTTCATATTATACCGTAATGATCCTTTATAACCTTATATTATACTTTAACGATCCTTTATAATCTAATTTTATACTTTCAGTTGTCCTTTAAAATCTTTTAAAGGAAACTAAACTTAATGAAAATAACTACGCATATTAGAAACGTATAGGAGAGGTTTACTTAAAACATTATATCAGATACAGAATTCTGGTGGAAGAGAATCAGAGACCGGCGCACGTTTAAACTGATAGTATCTAAGATAAAAAAGCACTAAAATCTTAAAGTAATCAGCCCCCGAAGAAGTGGTTAATGAGCTATTTAGTACACAAAACGCACCTGCAAAATCACTGCAAGTGGCAGATGCCCGTGCAATTTCATTGCAATATCATTGAAGGTGTACAAGGTCGGCAAGGTTTCGCCACGTGCTAGCACAATTTTTTTGTCCGTCGCAGCGTCCCCCTGGCGCGAAGCCAAGGTCATTTTTTTTTAAAACAATAAATCAGTAGGGATATTTTTAGAGAATATTTGGACAAAAGGATCATTCTGATGGCAATGCATCCGTAAATGAAACCCCTGTAACTTCTTTAGTCTTCAAGAGAGTAGCGGTTAAGGGGTTAATGAGCCAACCAGGACTTAACATGGATTCATATCGGCATTTTACCTGTAGGCTGATTCTTTCTTGCTAATTCAGAGCGCTATGTCTGGTTTAAGGTAGGTCTACTTGGCTTAATTTCAACAGAACTGGTTTGTTCGGTTTAAACTAATAAAAGGATTACTATTTTCTTGTGAATATAGGATTATGGCATCCTGTGGTTAGCACGTCTGAATTCGGTAATGAGGGTGCGCGGTATGAATCCCGATAAGCGCCACTGAATGCTTACATCTACGCCGGGTATAAGCGAATTAAATCGAGTGGGAGGAGAGTTCCTCCTTGTGGTATTTGGATGGGAGGAGGGTACTTACGTCCAAGATGTTGCCCCTGGAGATGCTTGGTCTAAGCTGAGGTCGCACCGTAGTGGCAAATGTCGACAAAAGGCAAGGAGTCCGCCAAAATTATTGTTGCGAATTTTAGGAGTCTATGATAATTTTGCCAAATATGAGAGTTATCGCCAAATTAGCGATGGATTTGGTGACGTATTTTGGTCGCCAAATTTGGCGATATTTCACCAAATCTGGCGATATGGCGCCAAATGGTCGCCAACAATCTGGACCATTCCAGAAGGTTCGGAAATATCTAGCTGGTTGACCGATAGAGGGCGCTTTGGAAGTCAATAAATATACCTGACATTGGCATTGGAACTCAGTGTTCTTTTCTGCTGTGTATTGAATGTATTGAAAGTGCGTTAGGCGTATATTGTATTGAAGACTCTGTTATCCTGACTTGTGTTTTTAGAGTTTTTCGCTGCATAGAAGACAGTTGTTACGTGTTTTCTGTTTGAATTTGTGTATGCGCCTGAAGAATTTACAGAACAATAAATTTTATTTTGTGTGCACTTTCTCGAGAGATTTTATTCAATCCTATCGAGCACAGCAAAACGGAACAGTATTCTGTCGAATCTACTATATAATAACTGCTGAAGGTAAACAAATGTTAGTGTGTCAGTCAGCAGACACGGGGACGGGCTAATCTCGCGAACCGAGCATAGCAGGATATCGCGACTGGTACCGATGGACGCGGACGGACGAGACGCGTGCACTGGTGCCACCCTCAACTTTCAAAACTTTAAACTTTTTTAATTATAAAATTAAAACCGCCGAACTCAAAAGAAGCGGACAGCAGAAACAGATGACATTCCGGGTGGGCCAGCTCCTTTCCGTTTCGCAAATTTCCATTATTTTCATGCATGCAAAATTGAACTTTTTCGCCCACCAATCAACAAATTTTTTATTCCCATGTGTTTTACAACTCTTCATCTTTAAGGATATACACATTTTTATAAAGTTAAAAATGTTTTTCATTTCAAATGAAGCTTTTTCCCTAAAGCAGTTTCCCGAATTTCCCGAAATCGACAATTTTGATGTACAAATATTTCGGTTTTCTGCACCTATTAATGCCAATTTTACGATTTATCGGCATTTGATAGATGTTTAGCTTCCAAAATACAGAGGCTGTTCCCACATTTTTAGACGATGTATATTGTGTTCACAAAACTAAATTACATAAAATTCTTGTGTTTTAAATGTTCTATTTAACATCCCTTATTCTGAACTATCTTTCGACACCGCAATTTCCAGGATAAAAATGCCTTTTGGAAGAGTCAGAAGAGGTATTCTATCCCATTCCTCCTGAACAGCTTTCCAGAGTCCTGTAAGGGTTTTGGGACGACGTTTGGAAAATGCAGATTTTAAAAGTCCGAAAGCACAAAAATCCATAGGTGATACATCGGGAGATTTAGTAGGGATATCAGTCAAGGGTATGGCCTTGATACCAGTTTTTTGTTCCATTTCTTTTAGGAAATTTACAGTGGATTTTGATGTGTGACTGCTAGCTTTGTCCTGATGGAGTCTCACAGATTGATGGCACTGTGGGTAAAGCGATTGAATTTCATTCAGAAAAAATTGGCGATAAACTATGTTCCTGGTAGTATTTGGAGTTAATCTTGACATTTTTTCCCACTCTCTTTATTTTTAACTTGCCATTATAAGAAAAACCAGCAACAATCATGAATCCCTTAGAAAAACTTTCTTTCGATTCTTTGAACCATGTACTTAAATTTTTTTCTCCCCTTGTATGAAAATAAATGGCTCTTTTTTTGTTGCAATCATTTAAATACACCCATGATTCATCTATCGTGACATTTGTTTTCCATTTTTCTTTGGATAAGTGTTTCTCATACAGAATTCTGCAGCGTGTCCTGCGTTCAGCGATATGATTTGGAAGTAGACGATGCGTTTTTTCGCTTTCTTAAGATTTAAATCAACGTTTATCATTTTGTTTACAGTGGACACCGAGCATTTTAATGATTTTGCAACTGTCCTTTGACTAGGGGGATTTTCTTTTAACATTAAACAACGTACCTTTGCAATAGTCGAAGATGTCCGTTTTTTCCTTGGATACTTGTTTGGAATTTTTGTCCTGCTTGAGGCTCCAATTTGACGTTTTTTTTTCCTTTCTTGTTGACGATATTACCTATCGACGCTTTAGATATCACAAAACCATGACTCTCACATCGTTTTTGGATAACGGAGTATGCGTATTTCTCTTCGGAAAGAGCATAAATGTAGCCTTCGAACCACTGCTTTGTTAAAAACGCCATTTTGAATAAAAACAAAACTTTCAAGCCGCAGACGATAATTTTGACTTTTAAAAATATAGCACAATTGCAATTATTTCTTTTGCAGCAAACGATTTTTTATTACCGCTTACCAAAATCGTCTAAAAAATGTGCGAACAGCCTCTGTATACCAAATACAATTAATAAAATAAATGTTATCATTCTAAAAAAGCGTGCTTAGAAAACTCTCTTTTGAAATTTCCCGCACTGATCGCCATAGTATCTTAATGTAACTGAATAGGGAGTTCGTAATTTTTCGACTTATTATTTTACTCACTAATAATTCCAGCAAGTTCGTGAAATTTGTTTCTATTTAATGAGCAACTGATGAGGATTCTTCCGCCACCAATTTTGAATTCCTGAGAACTGTCTTTCTATTTTTAAGCACTTTTTCGCCCATGAGATTATTTACATTCGCCCATGGTTTATTTACATTCGGCCATGTTGCCAAAATGAAAAAGTATTAGTTGAGAACGAGTCATTTAATAATTGAAATCCAGAAATAATTTTAAAGCCCCAGAAATAATTTTAGTTTCAGGAAAGGAGAAGTTAAAACCTTTAGAATTTTTTTCTAATAAGGCGAAACGTCGCAACGTCACTGGCTACGTCAGTTTTCGTCTACTATTGATCACGTGATTATCGGGTGGCAGAAAACAGAAACCGTTCCTATGCGTTTTTGCGTATGCATGTGTTTTTGGACGATACCTTCATTTTGAGTTAAATAATTTAAGTTTATATATAAAATTCCTCATATTAGTGGTATTTAACAGGTATTTTAACACTTTTTTTTAATATTTCGCAAGGTTTAAGAGAATATAATCATTCTTTCGTTGAGAATGATTATTATTATGTTCAGATATGTATAGATATCGGGATAAGTTACTTCAGGCCAGCGTCTTGTATCGTAACTCCAGTCTTTCTCTGTCAATAAATACGGGTCACATACTGAATAAACCTTTCCGGGCTGTACCTGAATGTTTAATTTAGTGATATACCTTTGTTTAGATACCGTATCTTAAGACTTTGCGTCATCTGAGAGCATTTTATTCAACAAGCTATAAGAATGTTCATTGAACGCCATGTTAAATTATGCAATGTTTTGCCACTTCTCGCCAAACAAGAAGTAAAATCTGCAAGAGTTGAGATGTGACATGCTGCGAGACACTGCCCTATTGAATGAGCTTCATTCTTTGTTTAAAAAGCAAAATTTGAAAACGGAAATTTGAAAGAATTATTTCAAAAGCCAAAAACCAAAATTTGAAAAAGAGAATTTTAAATCATTATTTTGTTTTTTAAAAATTCTAATGTATTTTTAAAAGTGATTAAACAGTTTTCAATCCTTAAGAAATAAAACCATTTCATTTTAAATCGAAAATATAACACATCGGGTTGTCGCTCAGCTAGTCTATATAATAACAGCTGAAGGTAAAAAACTGTTAGTTTGTGAGTCAGCAGACACGGGGACGGGCTAATCTCGCGAACCGAGCATAGCAGGATACCGCGACTGGTACCGATGGACGCGGACGGACGAGACGCGTGCACTGGTGCCCTCCTCAAGTTTCAAAACTTTAAACTTTTTTAATTATAAAATTAAAACCGCCGAACTCAAAAGAAGCGGACAGCAGAAACAGTTGACATTCCGGGTGGACCAGCTCCTTTCCGTTTCGCAAATTTCCACTATTTTCATGCATGCAAAATTAAACTTTTTCGCCCACCAATCGACAAATTTTTTATTTCCATGTATTTTACAACTCATCATCTTTAAGGATATACACATTTTTATAAAATTAAAAATGTTTTTCATTGCAAACGAAGCTTTTTCCCCAAAGCAGTTTTCCGAATTTCCCGAAATCGACAATTTTGATAGACAAATATTTCGATTTTCTACACCTATTAATGTCAATTTTACGATTTATCGGCATTTGCTAGATGTTCAGCTTCCAAAATATACCAAATACATTTAATAAAAAAAATGTTATCATTCTAAAAAAGCGTACTTACCAAACTCACTTTTAAAATTTCCCGCGCTGATCGTCATAGTATCTTAATGTAACTGAATGGGGAGTTCGTAATTTTTGGACTTATTATTTTACTCACTAATAATTCCAGGAAGTTCATGAAATTTGTTTCTAATTATTGAGCAACTGATGAGGATTCTTCCGCCACCAATTTTGAATTCCTGAGAACTGTCTTTCTATTTTTTTAAGCACTTTTTCGTCCATGAGATTTTCTATTTACATCCGGCCATGTTGCCAAAATGAAAAATTATTAGTTGAGAACGAGTCATTTAATAATTGAAATCCAGAAATAATTTTAAAGCACCAGAAATAATTTTAGTTTCAGGAAAGGAGAAGTTAAAACCTTTAGAATTTTTATCTAACTGAATGAGCTTCTTTTTTTGTTTAAAAAGCAAAATTTTAAAACGGAAATTTGAAAGAATTATTTCAAAAGCCAAAAACCAAAATTTGAAAAAGGAAATTTTAAATCATTATTTCGTTTTTTAAAAATTCTAATGTATTTTTAAAAGTGATTAAACAGTTTTCAGTCTTTAAGAAATAAAACCATTTCATTTTAAATCGAAAATGCAACACATCGGGTTGCCACTCAGCTAGTATTGTTCTATTCTGTGCCGCTTTTGAATGGTAAATACATCCAGCTTTAACATTGCATAAATTATCAATTTATTTATTTATTATTTTATTATTTATTTATTTATTTATTTATCGTTAACTTTATGCGAAGGCTGTTATTAAATTCTGACGTTTAATTAAACCGGCGTCCTGGATTTCGATCTCAAAGTTTTGTATATCTCGTTGATTTTCACAACAAAAAGATAAGTTCGTCTAAATGACGTCGTAATTTTTGAAAGAGAACGTCGTAAAAAAAAAAAAAGAGATGAAAGGGTCTAGCTCCCGTAAGATGAAATTACAGATAAGACCTTTTGTAATGCAGAAAAAAAAGAACTAGAAAAGCCAAAACCTCCGAGATTTTATTTTTAAAAACGGAATTCACGTCGTTTCTCATATCAAAGCTCTCTTGATGTCGTCTGGGCGCCCGTGATAGATGGAAAATGTTGCCACTTGGCGCCCTACTAATACTCATTCTGTTGTTTATGAAAAATTCATGGACCGCCGTTTTTCATTCGAGGAGAGAAACTGAACTAGAAGTGTAAAATATTCGATTAACCGTTCATCCCGAGCAAAACTTGTATTGACTCGTCTCGATTCTTGGTTTAAATAGAATTGCAATATGGAAAGAAACTACGAATGTATTATTTTGCGAGTCCATTTCGTCCCGCTCTTTGCTCTCATAATTTGCATTGTTTTTAAATCATATGTTGTTGTTTCCACTGTCCCCTGGCCGGAATTCATTTCAGACCAGGTCCCTATAGGCTAGCGGGTTTATGATGGCACCACAAGGGTCGGAGTCCGATTGAACCAGGTACCACCTCCATTTCGAACGAGCACCCCCCAGATTTAATTTGAATATTTTCTTCTTAATTATTTTGTGTACGAAAATATCTGTTACGATATTTTTATAAATATATTTTTTCGTTTTTTTACATCAATTGCGTACATTGATCGTTGTATTTATTATATATATATATATATATATATATATATATATATATATATATATATATATATATATATATATATATATTTGGCATTAATTGTATACATTGACCATTGTATTCCATTTGAATGTACGCCGTAGCGAAGTACGGTTTTCAGCTAGTTTACTATATATTGGTACGAAATAGTTTTAAAATTTAAAGTATTTAACCATTTAAAAAAATTAAAAACATTAAGTATTTTGTATTCTTGATTCTATTTTCAACCGTCAAAATGACAGCGTTCAGTCTTTTTAGTAAGAAAAAATCCCCATCTTTCTAGTGTTAAAACAAATTATTTTCGTTTGGACTACTTCCCCATGCTCATCTTATCTGATTCTGATGAACAATTAGCATTGTTTCTTAAGGTGGTTTTCTATTATGGAAGCTGGGTTGCAGCCCTATTACATTCGGTCAGCTCCTTGCTAACCTTTCATTGTTAACATATCTTTACATTTTTTACATTAATACATATATTTAATACATATATGTTTATTATTACAATGTTTTTATTAACTTGCTTTCTTGTTTGTTTGCGTGTGTGTTTGTCCCTTACAAATCTTGCAATCGATTTTTAACTCACTTCCCGACTAGCTAGACATTTGAAACTTTTAGAATAGCTCAGAACACGATGACAATGCATTATTTTAAATACTTTTAACTATTTTTAAGCAGGTTTAAATTCAATTTCAGTTAATTTTTTTTGTAGACTGGTGCAGCCATCTGTCGGCAGGTACGGGAACGAAAAGATAAAAGCAAGTTAACTTCCAAATAACTTCATTTTCTTTCAAGTTGATGGGATAATTCATCAAAAAAAAAAATTTTTTAAGTATTTATTAATACATAGAATTGTCAAGTTTATATGATTCAACAGAAAATTTAAAAACATGGTATATAAAAAGTTCTTTTTATCTTATAATTATTACATATATATATTAATACATGTATTTTACTATATTTTATTATGATTTAATACACATATTTTTAGTTCAAGTAAGATATAAAATCGTGAAAACAAATATCATTTGGGTAAACATTTCATAACATTTTAAAATAGATGGAACTTTTTATGTTTTTAGTACAATGGATTGCTTAGGCTAGAGACCCTAAACTTCATTCGACTCAATATATTTCAATTTTCTTCATATTCTTTACTACTTTGACCTGTGTTTCGAAGTAAAAGTTTTAAAATATTTCCAAAATCACAGAAATAGACTCCCAAAAGTGAAAAAACACTGATTTTTTTTCATTATATTTTTTTAAATACATGTACCTTTAAAATGATTCAATGAACCCATACAGCTTAAATTTTAGATTAAAACACAGTGAGTCATCTGTAAAACACTATTGCAAAATTTCTTTGAACTATATTGAAAACTTTTTTTAAATGATAAGCTTTGTCGTTTACTAAAGTCATTGAAAAACGAGTTTCGTAGAAAATGGATTGGAAGAGAAAGAGGTTACTTCCGGTGTTTTAATATCACTTCCGATTTATTAAATGGACCATAAGTTCTCATCTGATGATCGTACAAATCAAAGTAAAGCAGTTTTCATGACTTTATAAATTTATAAACGAAATGACGTGCATTTAAAACACAGTTTACGGAAATTCCCCCCCCCCCCGAATCAATCCAATTTAAAATATCGTTGACCTTTCTCTTAAAGGATGAATGAGATACCCGAGTCACAGATGTAGACGATTATACTTGGAAACATTTTCACCGTGGGTTAACATTCAGCCCAGTGAATCCGATTGGTTTAAAACCCAGTAGCCTTAAGTTGGGAAAATGGGTTGACCAGTTTCCTCCAACACAGATATAGACGATTATACTTAGAAACTTTTTCACCGTAGGTTAACATTCAGCCGAGCGAATCCGATCGGGTTAAAACCCAGTAGCCTTAAGTTGGGAAAAGGGGTTGACCAATTTCCTCCAACACAGATATAGACCATTATTCTTGTAGAAATTTTCACCATGGGTTAACATTCAGATGAGAGAATCAGATCGGCAGCCTTAAGTTGCAAAAATGGGTTGACTAATTTCCTCCAACACAGATATACACCATTATTCTTGGAAAAATTTTCCCCATGGGTTAACATTCAGATGAGGGAATCAGATCGGCAGCCTTAAGTTGCGAAAATGGGTTGACCAATTTCCTCCAACACAGATGTAGACGATTATACTTGGAAACATTTTCACCATGGGTTAGCATTCAGAAAAACGAATCCGATCGGGTTACAATTCAGTAACCTCAAGTAAGGAAAATGGATTGACCAATTTCCTCCAACACAGATATAGACCATTATTCTTGTAGAAATTTTCACCATGGGTTAACATTCAGATGAGAGAATCAGATCGGCAGCCTTAAGTTGCAAAAATGGGTTGACTAATTTCCTCCAACACAGATATAGACAATTATACTTGGAAACATTTTCACAGTAGGTTAACATTCAGCCCAGCGAATCCGATTGGTTTAAAACCCAGTAGCCTTAAGTTGGGAAAATGGGTTGACCAGTTTCCTCCAACACAGATATAGACGATTATACTTTTCAATAGAATGGTATACACTCTGATTCCTCAAGGAGAGATTCAACGGAACATGCTCTCCATCTGTGTCGAGTACTTTATTCCGTAGATTGGTAAATTAAGAAGGCTTTCACGAGTAGCTCAAAATTTCCTAATTGCTACTGCACTCAGGAAACTGTCGATGATTTACAAGAGATTCGCAGAATGTAACATGCACTCAAAGGTGTTTTGTTGATCTTCCATTGAAGCCAACTTTCCCGTGAGTGGAGTACTATGTTATACTTTTAAAATTCTGTCTGCTTGTCTTGTTTCTTACGTTGGCCGGCTATTGGAGCAGTAGGACCTTGACAGCTTTAGTAACAGGTACATGAGTAAAAAGGATATAGAGAATAAAATTAGAGTGCCTAAAATTAGAGTGCTACAGAATGAAGAATAGTTAGCAAAAGAGTCTTGTAGTCAAAGACGGTCGCCATTCCTCCTCTACAGAGAAAGCCGATGCGGATTTCTTGTATTGTCGTGTCATTTAATATCCTCTATAAGTCATCATGTAGAGCTTTAGAGGAAGCTGCTTTACCTCAGAAAGGAGTACTTTAGTGAGTTTTCCCAAGTGTTTCTGAAACATGGAGAAGTAAAGTGGGCCGAATAGTTTCAGAAGATCTGGTTCCCTCTGTGCGCACTGGCTAAGGACATTCTCATGTATCTAAGAACTGTTGCTAAGGACAAGTTGTAAAGGAACATTCTCATGCATACAATGCACAAGACAGGGCTCGACATAGCAACTAAGGCCGTCCGGTGAATAGGCTGCCACCACAATTTAGACCCAGCACCCACAGGGGCAACATAGGAAGGACTCCCACAGAGCACAAGCTGGGCCCGACTTGGCCAGAGGCCCCACTGGGTTAATCCCAGCTGTGCGGATAGACCCACAGCAGGCAACCACCCCCCGCACGGCCCAGACAAGCCCCGCCACGTCAACCCCAGAACAGGCCACACAAATAGAGGCACAAGCGGGCTCCAAGCAGAGCAGACGGAAAGGCCAGTGAAAAAAAAGAAAAATAATTTTGAAGATTGAAAAAAAAAAGAAAAACTCTGCCGGAGGACACTCGCTAAAAAACCCAAAGAAAGAACGACAGCACAGAGTTAGTGAAGGGGCGAAACGCGAGCAAAAAAAATAAAAAATAAAGATTAAGGAGCCACCGAAGAATACTGGCTAGATGACTCAGAAAGAAAAAACCGAAAGACGGTAGCGTTGCAGGACACGGGCAGGAGACGACTGGGCCGAAAATGGGAATGGTCGATTTTGAGAGGGAGCAGTCGCAACCCTGGGCGCAAACCAGCAACATGGTTAAAACCTCATCGTTGCTGTGCAACCCACCCTGCGGAACCTTCGTGAGCCAGCATGTCCTGTGATCGCCATGGACACCACTCCAATGACGAGGACCGTGACCTTTAGGGTTGAACCAACTCGAGGTAGGCTCAGCTAACCTAACAAGGCTGCAGTCGATAGGTCAGAATCCTAAGATAAGACCAAATCTCCTGACTTACGCAGGTCCCGTGCCTTTTCGCTCATCATTGCAGGTAACATAGGAAGGACTCATACGTTACTAGCACACTTACAAACCCCAAGGGGGGGGGGATTTTCATCCTACAGATTTAACATACCCCACGAAGACACGAGAGCAATCAGTGGCACATGTCGGACCTCGAACCGAGCTCCGAATACCGACGCGCTAACCACTAGACTGTTCCAGGCTCAAAGAACATTAAAATTTCCCTCTAATCTTATTCATTATGTGTGAGAATGGGGCCTTTTATAGGCGTACTACTTTTAAGGGGAGTAAAGTAATTTAAGAATCGATATCCTTCAGTGATTAATAGGAGGCATTAGTAGAAAAACACTCCTTCTCGACTGTTCTAGTGTCATGAGTATAGTTGTCACCATGTATCTGACTGCTATTAGGGTTCTTATTACCGTTAACATGTAAATTCTAGGGACCCGAGGTAGCCTTGCGGTAGAGCACTGGCTTTCGGTTCTGAGGGTGCTCGGATCGCATCCCGACACGCTCCATTCAATACTTCCGTGTCTAGGCCGGATATGGACACGTTAAACCCGTAGACCGGAAATCCCCTCTATGAGGTCAGAGAGGGTGGGTGATTGTACGATCCTCCCAGATGATGTTACCCCTGTGGGTGATCGGTCAAAATAGAGGTGGCAACTAGCTAAGACGGACTCTAACCCTTGTGGTGCTATATAAATCGGAGCTGCACACCTAAACCTATATGGACCTTGTCTGGAACTTTCAGCCAGGGGGCGTTAGAAACACCACCACCAACATGTAAATTCTGGTGGAATTAATGGTATTAAAATTCCGAATTCCAATTTCTCCCTCCTCTCAGCCAGTGACGTAGTTACTAAGTGCGGGACATCAAAGGGGGCAAGGTTAAAAACTATGTTTTTCCAAATACGTTGCTGAGTTTTGTTCCACGTTGCTAATGATTTTGCCTGGTAGATGGGGTTCTGTTTATTTGGTTGAAGGATATGTTTATTTGATGGTACATTTTAGAAGCGAGATGCTTGATAAAACTTAATTTTATTTTATTACTAATTACAAAATAAAAAGAACGTTTTATATACCATGTTTTTAAATTTTCTGTTGAATCATATAAACTTGACAATTCTATGTATTAATAAATAATTTTAAAAAAATTTTTTTTGATGAATTATCCCATTAACTTGAAAGAAAATGAAGTTAATTGGAAGTTAACTTGCATTTAACTTTTCGTTCCCGTCCCGGCCGATAGATGGCTGCACCAGTCTACAAAAGAAAATTAACAGAAAATAATAAAAACATGGTAAAAATCTGCTTAAAGTTGGCTAAAAGTATTAAAAAATTGCATTGCCATCGTGTTCTGAGCCATTCTAAAAGTTTCAAATGTCTAGCTAGTCGGGAAGTTAGTTAAAAATCGATTGCAAGATTTGTACTGGACAAACACACAAACACACACACAAACAAGAAAGCAAGTTAATAAAAACATGGGAAAAAATAGAAGGAAGTATTTTATTCTTAGATGGTAGATACTTCATAAACCTGGAAACTCTGATAAAGGTGGATGAATGGATTTACCACCAACATTTCTGATCGAAATAAATTCTGATCCAAAACGCATCTCCTCCCACTACGATGGACGTTTATGGAAAACGTCTTCCTCTCAAACCATACCAAAAACGACTATTTTGCTGTAGTTTACAAATATTTGAATCATGTTCCTAAATGGCACAAAAACTAATAAACAATAATTACAAAACGAACTTCTTAAAAAAAAGTAACTTAGTTTGAAATAAATAGATGTGCAATAGAAGCATAACGACATCCACAAATGCGATAATGATGCATGAAATAGACTGCGCCATTTTTAATTTTTTATTTTTTTCCTCTCAAATCCTCATGCAAGTTTGCGGTAATGGCCGAACCGTGTTGCCATTTTGCGCATGACTAATAGGCGGTGAATTATGCACGAGTATTAGAAACGATATTTTGATACGGAAAACGAGGGGTCACGCAGCGGTGGTTTCTCTTATTTATTCCGAGTCGATGTCGTGCACGCCCTGTATTTAGCGATATAACGCCCGAGTCTAGCGTAAAAACGATTACTGCCATCGGGGCATTATTCTGATGCGTTCTATGTCTACCCCCTCCTCCTTTCCCCACTTGCAAGAGAGAGGGGTCGTTCTGTAAGGTATTAAGTTATTATTTCCTGTTTGCCAACTAGCTAATGACGAAGTTCACTCTCCTCTTGTCGTATTCTCACCAGGACGATTCTTTTCTAAATCTTGCACTCTAATTTTATTATCTGCATCCTTTTTACTTAAGTGCCTGTTTCTCATGTTGGCTGGCTATTGGCGCGGTAAGACCATGCCAAATTTAGTAACAGGTACATGAGTAAAAAGAATACAGAGAATAATATTAGAGTGCCTAATTTTATTCCCTGTATCCTTCTTACTCAAGTAGCTGTTTCTTGTGTTGGCTGGCAATTGGCGCGGTAAGACCTTGCCAACTTTAGTAACCAGTGTATGAGTAAGAAGGATACAGAGTATTAAATTTGAGTGCCTAATTTTATTCTCTGTATCCTTCTTACTCAAGTAGCTGTTTCTTGTGTTGGCTGGCTATTGGCGTGGTAAGACCTTGCCAACTTTAGTAACAAGTGTATGAGTAAGAAGGATACAGAAAATAAAATTTGAGTGCCTAATTTTATTCTCTGTATCCTTCTAACTTGAGTGCCTGTTTCTCATGTTGGCTGGCTATTGCCGCGGTAAGACCTTGCCAACTTTATTGACAAATGCATGAGAAAAAAGGATTCAGAGAATAAAATTAGAGTGCTTAATTTTATTCTCTGTATCCTTCTTACTCGAGTACCTGTTTCTTGTGTTGGCTGGCTATTGGCGAGGTAAGACTTTTCCGACTTTAGTAACAGGTACGTGAGTAAGAAGGATACAGAGAATGAAATTAGACTACCTAACTTAGTTCTCTGTATCCTTCTTACTTAAGTGCCTGTTTCATGTGTTAGCTGGCTATTGGCTCCGTATGACCTTTCCAACTTAAGTAACAGATACATGAGTAAAAAGGATACACAGAGTGAAATTAGAGTGCGATGTTTACAAAAGAACTGTCCCGGAGGAGAGTGAACTTTGGCGCAGTAAGACCTTGCTCTGATAACCAGCCAACCTTGCACTCTGAGGCATAGCCATATTCTGATAAAAGATAATAGTATTTTTTTCTGAATATGTTTCAAAATCAGGAGAATTTCTAGTTTTCCTATTCTTAATTTATTTTAATTTGTCGTTATAATGGGTTTCTTTTAGATTGTGTTTTTTCTTTTCAAATGATTTTTTTTAGAATCTAATAATTATTTGGTGGCAAGCCTTTCGTTAGCTCGCCGATGCCTCTTGTAGAAAAAAGTTCCTTTACGAAGGTGCTGACTGTGTTGGCTGAATATCTACGAAACCGTGCAAAGCAGTTGTGGTTGTCAGATTATAGAGAATTCTTATTTCCCACTGGGGATGAAGCACCAAACTCAGTTCATTCGTTCATTTGTTCTTACGTAGATCATTCTTCAATTCTTCCTCTGTTTGTTTCTTCGAAATTACAGCCTACAAAATTTTGGCACGTTTATTTCAATAACACTAACTCATCAGAGAAGCACATTCAAGTAAAGCACGTAAATATTTTTAGCCTATTACACCTGCGAAAGCGCAAGATGGGCACATTTCAAAAAGTTTCGGCAAAAAGTTTCAAAAGTGTCGTTTCGGCGCCAGTCACGCGACCGTTTCTCGTTTGGCGCAATGACTTGGCATAAATAGCGATAAACGGCGTTCTGTTCGCCAACTCAAGTTTGGTGTTATATACTCTCGCCAACTGATGTTCGACGGTAAATGCTGTAACTTTTAGCTTGTCTATTCTATTGAAGCAATTGGTTCATCCACTCGATAATATTGTCTCTCTGTGGATAATACATAAACATATTTTGGACAAAATTCTGTTAATATGTTAGACGTTACGTGTCAACATAAGATCAGTTTCATTTATTAGTATTTCAAATTTAGGCAAATTTAAGTAATGAATTCAACAAGAAATCTTTGGCATCTGGAACTCTATAATGCTAGTACGATTTAAATGCAATGTCAATTAAAAGAATATTTACGGTATTTGCTTATTTTCGGAGCACTTTTCTCCAAAAATAGACAGTATTGATTCAATACATACATTTTTAGTTCAAATGGGATATGAAATCGTAAAAAAAAAAATATCATTTTGGTCAAAATGTCATAATTTAAAATCGAGGGAATTTTTTTATCAATTTTTTTATCAATTTTTTTTACAATTGAGTGCTTTTGCCAGAGACCGTACACTGTATTCCACTCAATATACGAATTTCAATTTCCTCCACCTTAAACTTAAGTAAGAACAATTTCCCTAAAAATTTCCGCAATTTAAAAGTTAAAAAAAAAAAATGGCATTTAGATTCGGGTATTTTTCAAAGATATTTAGGATAGTGTTTATGTTTGTTTAAGCTTTAATGGGGTGTGGCGCTGTAGTATTGTTACAGTGACGTAACTACTAGGATAAAATTGGCTGCTGTTTCGCCATAACCGTCACTTACGGAATTAGGGTATGTATGCATCTTTGACTTTACATTAGGATTATTTGTGTGCTTGCATATACGGTGCGTTGAGCCCTTACTGTAAGTTGTGCTTGTCTTTTCGTTTTCTTTCGACTAAATGTTTCCATGGGGATCTCGGGGCCTTGGGATGTCTTTTGGTATTACCTGCATCCTATTCAGAAAGTTCCCCTTGAGGTAACTGATTTGGTTAGGCTCCCTGATGACGAGACCTGTCGGTTACCTCTATGTCTTTTTATGGTTCAGTTCCGGCACTAATACAGAATATTGCCTCTGGTGCGTGGATGCCCTGAGTTCTTGATTTCTGTTTGTTTTTTGTCTATATTCTTCCTGTATTTATCTAATTTTGTTGGATTATTTATTTTTAGTTATATTTGTATATTTTCAATTTCCTTTACATTATATACTACTGAGACACCTGTGTTCTGAAGTAAAAGTTTTACAATATTTCCAAACATCACTGAAATATACCACAAAAAGTGGAAAAAAGGGGTAAAACTGCAGCTTAGGGTACCCCTTGTTTTTTTTGTTTTTTTGTCGCCAATAGTGCCAACGTGTCATTTAAGTTGGCGCCGATAAACACCCATCGTGATATTGCGTCACGAAATAATCATATGACAAACACGTCAGAATTTTGCTGGGGTAACAAAATTGGCCCCCGCGTGAGAAAACTCCCACACTTGGCGACCAAATTGCTGGAGCACCTTAAAGTGCAGTGAAGTCAAAAAAGACCAATTTTTTTAAAATAATTATTCTGCAGGTACCTTTAGAATGATTCAATGAACAGATATAGCTTAGTTCTTAATTCGGTACTTTTCCGTTATAAGCACTACAATCGTTTTCACGCCAATTTGGCGCATTTTTAAAATTCGCCACAGCGAGAGAAAAGTAACGCGACATGATAACACTAATGATTGGCAAATTTCAATATTAAAATTTACAAATCTCGAGATTCAAGGATCACGAGACGATATGAGATCGAATATTTTCGTGGTTATGGACATAACGAGAATTCATGGAATGCCGTAATTAAATACGTTTACTTTGTGTAATTGTAATGAATTTTGAGTCCGTCAGAAAATCGGACCGTATTTTTACGTAATGGATTTTAAAATATGGAATTTGCCTAAAGATAAGTAGGCTGCTATTACATTACTTCAAGAACAAGATATCCTTCATAAAGAAAGTGTGTAAATCCATACTAATATATAAAGAGAGAGGGGATTTTGTATGTGGAGGGTAATCTCCGGAACCACTGCGCCTATTTGAAAAATTCTTTCACTATTTGAAAGGTACATTATTCCAGATGGACATAGGCTATATATTATGTATATCTGATCAGTAGTAAGAAAGTTAGGGGCCAAAATGTTGAGCTGATGCTTCACCTTTACAAATTATTCTTTGTTATCCATAGTCAAGTAACCATAGCAACATATCAAACAATATTTTCATTTATTATCAGTAAAACATTTAACATTTGAATTTTCTTTGTCAACCATAGTCAAGCAACCATAGCAACACACCAAACTACATTTTCATTTATTATCATTAAAACATTTAATATTTTAAAGATTCAAGTGGAGGAGGTATTGATAAATACAAAAAGGATTTTTGAACATTTAAGGTTTTACTGATGAAAATTACATTTGGAACTACGCTTTTTATTAGACATTTAAGGTAAAGGATTTACAATTTATTGGCTATCAACTGGAAATTTATTGGTATAATATTACAGAACTTTATTTAACTTATAAACTTTGTTTTCAAATTTATGTACAATTTTATGCACAATTTGCGTAAATCGAACTTGAATTATTGAACTTTATTCAAAAATCAGCGTGTTTCATTGAAACTGTGAAATTTATTGATTATTTCGAATAGGCCTATGTTTTGTTCCTTTATAAGTGAAAAAGTATTGTTTCAATTGAGCTGAAATTTTGTATAGATATAGATGATATTTCAGATTAAAACATAGGCATATTGTTTTTTTTTAAATAGGGCAACGCCGGGTACTTCAGCTAGTAATCATATAATCAGCTTGAACTGGTTTTAAATTTTTTAAACCAGTTCAAGGTAAGTTTTTTACCTTTTTCTTTTAATTCCGCCAAGATAAAAAATAGGCCAAGTGTAGTGCTTATAACGGAAAAGTACCTTAATTCAAAATATAGTTAGCAGTGTGTAAATCACTATTACAAAATATGATTGAAATATAGGGAAAACCTTTTAAATTCTTAGATTTCTCGTTTACAAAAGAAACTGAAAAGTGAACTTCCTAGAAATTACATTTTAAGATGCTACTTCCGGTCTTTTAATATCGCTTTCGTTTTATTAAATGGGCCATAAATTCTCATCCAATGGTCGTACGGAGAAAAATAAATCACTTTTAGAATCCTAAAAGATTGGCCTTTGAATTAGAGCGATAAAACATTTTTCGAAATGTTGCCCCCAAAACAGCCATTTCAACTTAGGCAGATAGATACCTTAAGCACGGTAGAAGAGTAAACGTAAGTTCAAATCAGCTCCGTGAATTATGACGATCGTGACAAAGGTATTCTGTGGTTTGCCACGAAAACTCGGCGCATAAGATCTGGAGCTCCATGGATACTTGCAGTGTGACAGTAAAATGCGGTTTTCTGAACAGCAAGCGACGTGTGAACAGGGAATCCCCGCGGATTTTGTGAATGACTGTTTAAAACAAAACTAAACAATAATTACAAAATAAAAAGAATTTTTTTATACACTTTTTTTTTTAATTTCCAGTTGAATCATATAAACTTGACAATTCTATGTATTAATAAATACTTTTTTAAAATTTTTTGGATGAATTATCCCATCCACTTGAAAGAAAATGAAGTTAATTGGAAGTTAACTCGCGTTTAACTTTTCGTTCCCGTCCCGACCGATAGATGGCTGCACGAGTCTACAAAACAAAATTAACTGAAAATAACTGAAAATTAATTTAATTCTGCTTAAAGATGGCTAAAAGTGTTAAAAAATGCATTGCGATAGTGTTCTGAGCTATTCTAAAAGTTTCAAATGTCTAGCTTTTCGGGAAGTTAGTTAAAAATCGATTGCAAGATTTGTACTTGACAAACACACAAACAAACAAGAAAGCAAGTTAATAAAAACATGGTAATAATAAAAAATAGAGAGAGTTTGAACGTTGTTAATTATTTGAATATTGTAGAGGGCGCCATTTTGCGGTGATACAAGGTGAATATACTAAGCGAACGGGTCCCCATAGCGACGGTTCTCTTGCTGTTAATTACTTCTGTAAAGTTTTGTTTTTTGTATTTGGCAATATTTTTGTGTGCTCTAATAATATTGTATGAACAAGATGTAAGGCTTTGGTTTTCTGAAATATCTGTTGCGTGTTGTTAATGTAAATTCGTCCATTCAATTTGTTTTTTAACGTAGGATTACTTACCTCCATAACGGTCCTCCAAAAAGCGAAATTTCAGATGCTCTGCGTCACGAGTTATAATTGTGACAGCGCGCCAAATGCAGTCCGTATCGCTTGGACAAGCAGTCAACAGTTAAACAGAAAAGTGCCAAAATGCGTCAAAATTTTGACATACATATGTATAATGTATATACATACGTACATATATATAGATGCATATATGCATAACACGTACATACATGCATACATACAAAAGAGGTAAGCAACTATAAGTAATCCTACGTTAATAACCCACGGTAATTTCCAAAGGCGAGACTACCTGAAATTATTTTTTTTGGGTTAATATGAAGACCATGATACTGTCGCCAACTTGTGGCGATATGGCGCCAATGTGACATTACAAATCGAAGAACCATGAGGTGTGAATTAACACTGCTCTTTCTGGCAAACCCACAACACACGCCAAATATTTTGAGCAAGAACGGCTTGGCGGGAAACCGTATCATGTTCTTCATATTTACCATTTTTTTTTCTAGAACTTGCTCGGAACTGCTTTGCATAGTGGTCAATAAAGGTTTTATTCTAATAATTGGATGTTGGCAAATAAAACTTCTGAATTTGAAAATTTGTCTAAGCAAATTTGCCGAAGAAGAAGCTGATTTATTTATATATGCTTTGTAACCTTATATGATGTCGTTACGATCTTTTACAACCTTCTATGATACCCAAACTCTCCTTTATAACCTTATATTATCTTAATGATGCTTTATAACCTTATATTATACTCTGACGATGCTTTATAACACTGTATTATACCTTAATGATATTTTATGTTCGGGGATGTGTTTCACTTCCGAGAAAAAGAACGCTGAAGAAGTATCCCTTCAAAAAATTTCGAATGTTGTCACCTCTAACGTACTTGCTGGCTGTGATATGGTGAAGAGGGGCGTGGTCGATACGTGCGCCGGATATGCCCATTCCATCACGATATTCCCTAATGTGTCCCCACGGTGAGGGAGGCGGATGGTCCTTTTTCCCTTTTAATTTGCCCTCCCTTCATCATCATTGCAAGACTCTCTTGAATTCATCAAATTAGAACAGTGGTTCTCAAACTTTATACAGTCTGAGCGCACTTACAATACTACAGATACTTGCTGGCGCACTGTATACAAAATAGGACTAATATGTTATAATTTAGTTAAATATATAGAAAAATATCGCATTTAATAAAAGCATACTTAACATACCTCTATGAAGTCTATTCATTCCTGTGTTAATGAGAAACATGACCTTGATGAGACCTGGCGATTTCTTCAATGTTTGATCTTATGTTTGAGAGACAAACTCTCATTTCCTCATCAACGCATTGAAGAGTTCCTCTCGTTTTACACTTATCTGTGGCGAGGGTTGAAATTCCCAGTTCACATAAATATGAGGTTCATAAATAACTGACTGCGGATTATCAACATTTCCGGCCCCAAGAAAAGCCAAGGCTTAAATAACTGTCATCTTATTTACGAGTCGGTCGCGATTTTGCTTTCTTACTTAGAACAACTTTCCACATTTGAGGTTTACTCACTTTCAGGATTACATTCATCAATGCCACGCTTCTTTTTAAGAAACTTATCCATTTTTTATGGGTGAATTATTCTTAACGAATACAATTATATCAACGGTAATTATTCTGGAAGTTGTAAAAGGCACAATACGTTTACTCTTGACGGCAGTTCAAAAGGCACGACACGCCCACTCACCGACGCCTGTCATGCAACACTGCCAGTTGCCACGTGATGAAAGCTAGTGCCGGCGTTAACATACCGTTCCAGCCACGTTTGTTGCGTGTTTTAAACACCCGCAAAAATTTTGCGGATCAGAAGCTAGTTACAAGAAAAGTAACTGATAACTATCATAATAATGTCGCAACGAAACAAGGCGAGTGTTCGTAAAGAAATGGTATAATATAGTAACTTATTAAACATTTGCTTTTCATATCTGGATAGATTTTTTAGGAATACTACGGAGCGCCCCTTGAAAAAGCTCTGGGGCGCACCAGTGCACCCGGGCGCACAGTTTGAGAGCCACTGGATTAGAACCTGGTCGCATACAGTCTGTCAGAGTCAGTGTTACTCGCATTGACATATTTTAAACCAATCACAGACCTCAATAATTTCGTGGCTAATTGTTTTGGAGGTTTGTAATTGGTTAAAAATATTTCAATACAAGTAAGGGCCTGTTCACATAGAATCCATCAGCGTCAGCGTTAAAGATTCCGTTGGCGGTGATTGGTTTAAATGGTCCAATGATTGGTATATGATTAGTTAAAAAATTTTAAGCTACCGCTAACGGATTCTATGCAAACAGGCCCTATGTCTAGATTGAGATGCGACCGGCCAACCCAGAAATGGAAGTTTCCACTCTCGGACTGCTGTGCTGAATGGTAGATCATGTCGTCTTGAACTTCAAAGGATACTCTGCCATCGGCCGGTTCACTTGTTTGCCTGTTTCTGCCAAGTTCTACCCCTTACGTTCCATTTCTCGTGACCGAATCTGATTTTTTATTACCATGTTTTTATTCACTCGCTTTCTTGTTTGTTTGTTTGTGTGTGTGTTTGTCCGGTACTTGCAATCGATTGCAATCTTGCAATCGATTTTTAACTCACTTTCCGACTAGCTAGACATTTGAAACTTTTAGAATAGCTCAGAACAGGATGACAATGCATTCTTTTAATACTTTTAGCCATCTTTAAGCAGATTTTTACCATGTTTTTATTATTTTCAGTTAATTTTGTTTTATAGACTGGTGCAGTCATCTGTCGGCCGGGACGGGAACGAAAAGTCAAACGCAAGTTAACTTCCAATTAACTTCATTTTCTTTCAAGTAGATGGGATAATTCATCCAAAAAAATTTTTAAAAAGTATTTATTAATACAAAGAATTGTCAAGTTTATATGATTCAACACAAAATTTAAAAACATGGTACATAAAAAGTTCTTTTTAACTTGTAATTATTTATTTTTTTTTTACTTCCAACGCGGCACCCCTCTTCCGGGTCTGCAGATCGTTTGCGGGTCGAGCTTGGGAGGGAGCCTCTGGAATGGAAATGAGGGTTGGGAAGCAGAAAACGACCACTCGACACAGCTCCCCCCCCCCCTGACTGCATGTTGTACGCCGGGCGGGAGAGGGATGTTAACAAGACACGGGATGACTTGCAGCGAGGGGGCAAGGGAGAGAGTGATAGCTCATTCTTCGCTTGGACCGCTCTCGGCCGAAGCGAGGGTGCGGGGCGTGAAATTGGGAAGATGATGTACAAGACGGCTCCGGCAATCGTCGGGCGGGATGGACGACGAGGGGGGGGGGGGGGGGAGTGAAACTCATAGGCGGAAATGAATTCGTTTCCTTGTGTGTTTCTGGACGGCAGGTGAACTAGTCACAGTTAAAAATTTACATGAAAATGTACGAAGTCAATAAGGCTGATGTGTACTAACCCTATTGGATTTAGTCACCTTAACAGGAGCGGCTCCAGTCCAGAGGTTGTATTTTCTTTTTTTTTTTTTTGGGGGGGGGCAGCGTCGGCTCTTGGTTATATATATATATATATATATGTGTGTGTGTGTGTGTGCAGGCAGTGAATATTTTCTTCTAGATTATTTTGCCTATAAAAATATCCCTTACTATTTTTTTTATAAATTTTTCTTGCTTTTTTTTCACACCAATTGCATACATTGATCGTTGTGTTTAATTTCAGTGTATTCCGTAGCGAAGTACGGGTATTCAGCTAGTTTATATATATATATATATATATATATATATGTGTGTGTGTGTGTGTGTGTGTGCGTGTGTGTGATGACCCGAATGGTCATCTCCTGTTAACAAATACATCGTGGCCGAAACAATAATAAGATTCGAAGACAATGAACAAATTTGTTTATTGCAGCCAAATCATGACCTTACCGCGCAAGGACCAGCTTTCATCTGGCGAGTGTAGAAGTAGCTGTCAACGGGTTACCAGAAATTGGCGAGGAAGGTTAGTATTGGCAAAGGATGGAAAGGTTACCATAGAGCGAAAGAACTCTGATTACGGGCAATTAGAGGTGGTTAAAATTTATTACACACACACACACACATATATATATAAGAAATAAACATCGTCTCATTTTAAATTTAAACTCATTTAGTATTAGGTCTACGATTATATAATTTTAGGGTAGAAAAAAAAATACGCCGCACTTTTTTTGGGGGACGGGGCAATTGCCCCTACTGCCCCCTCCCCCCCCCCTTTGAGCCGCCATTGCACTTCAGTGTTAACCTATGGAACAGAAAATACTGACAGCTCCATCAATGCCGATCATCCAATAAAAATGGTATTTGCAGATAACCCGAACTTTTCTGCACCGCAACAGGATTCCTTTTGTAAATTTCGTCCACCAAAGGAATTGAGGAGCGTATAAATCACACTACACCAGATTTCCCCCCCCCCCCGCATCATTTCAATTTTAAAATATTATTTGCATTTATTTTAAAGAAAAATGCCCCGAGGTGTCAAATTTTTTTTTTCTCTATGACGGAGTACAATTTTTGAAAAAACCTTTCAATCCGAGTTTGCAATCCTCGGACATAGGTTAATATTGTGAACACATTAATACTGTGGTGAGCGAATCCAATAGGGTTAGCACACAACAACCTTAAATCATCGGCGTGGTATTGCATTCGTAAAAACTGCTTTTAAATTATTCGAGTTCTGTTTCACCATATGACGTAGAAAAGTATGTAAAACAATAATCAATTACAATAAAAAAAACTTAATTTAAAACAGAAACGTTTTTTAATATAACTAAACAAAACCTGATATATGGATGGTTTAAAATCAGATAAACTGTCTCTTTACAGTGAACACATTTTTAATTTCTCTCTGAGTATGAAATTCAATATCGGTATATCTCCACGATTTCATATCTGTCAAAGAGTGGCTCTGCTTTAGCCTTTCAGTCAGTAAATGGGACATGGATCACAAAACTGCACGAATTTCGTTATGAATTTCTTTTCGAGTGGCACATTCTCTGTCACATGACATCTCTATCCTTGACCTACGAGGTTCACTGACGCCTCAAATAAGGGCCTGTTCACATAGGAATCCGTTGCGTTGCGTTAAGGAAAAGATGACGTTCAGGCGAAAATAAACCAATCATAGGCCTCCAAACGATTAGCAATGAAATTTTTAACGCCTATGATTGGTTTATTTTCGTCTCAACGTCATCTTTTCCTTAACGCAACGCCACGGACTCCTATATGAACAGGCCCTGTTCCGGCAGCCCAGCAGACCGATAGGGGGCGCGAACGTCTTGACAACATAGGACGAGAGAAGCGAGATAGAAACGAGACAGAACCGTAATGGGACTGAATGAAGATAGAGAGAACTCGTATAATCTTAATGTGTAACACCTTTGTTTAATTGTTAGTGTAGTTTGTAGTAAATGTAACGTGTACGTATTATTAAATGTTCGTTTAATTGTTAGTTGTAGAATGATTTCGAGTCTGATTTAAATGTCTGAACAACAGAACTGGATTTGAGAGCCAGCGGCCCTTAGCACGAACTTAGAAGGTAAGTGGAACTTACTTACCTAATAATTAAAATAAGAAAGTAGGGTTTATAGTCTCTGCACATAAAATTTTGGCGCCCAACGTGGGGCCGCTTGGTTCTTAAAATGGATAAAATTAAAGTTCTCTCTAAGAACAGAGGAACGCTTCGCGCCTCTGTAACGAAACTAATAAACACGATTAAAGAAAATATAGAACTTAATAATGAAGATCCCGCAATTGAGGATTCTCTAGCTCTGCTAATTGACAAAGAAAAACAACTAATTGAAATCGATAAAGAAATTTGTGGGTTAATTAAAGATGAAAAAGAACTGGATAAAGAAATTGATAGTACTATGATATATAGAGATGACATTGTGTTATGTAAATCCAAAGTAACCCGATATATAAGAAAATTACATGCAACTAACGAATCGAAACAGGACGTTTCAAACTCGAAAGAACAAATAGAGATTAATGAGGTTACAGATAAGAATCAAAAGGTTAATTCTTTTGGTGTAAATCTCCCCAAACTATCCATCAATAAATTCAGAGGAGATGTTTGCGAGTGGCAAAATTTTTGGGCACAGTACCAGTCTGCCATTCATGATAACGAAACCCTAAAAGAAGTTGAAAAATTTAATTATTTGAAAACATTACTGACTGATTCAGCTCTAACATCTATTTCGGGTTTGCCATTGATAGCTGAAAATTATACTAAAGCGGTAAAAATCCTTACGGATCGATTTGGGAAGCGGGAAAATTTGATATCAGCTTTTATGAATAACCTATTAAATATAGAACCCGTTAGAAGATCGGATGATCTAAAAGCTTTAAGAAATTTGTATGATAACTTAGAAATCCAAATAAGAAGTTTAGAAAGTCTTAAAGTTACTGCAGACTCATATGGTTGTTTATTGTGTCCTCTTCTACTTAAAGCAATACCGAAGGATTTAGTTCTAGAATTTAACCGTAAAAAGGATTCCGAAAGTGAAACTTCAATTACAGATATTCTTAATTATTTGAGGAAAGAAATAGAGTCACGCGAGCAAACATTTTCTCAAAGCGTACAGAAACAAAGTAAAACTTTTCCAACCCCTGTATCGAAATTCATTTATCCACGGCATAAAGAAATTTCGAATAGATTCGAAAGAAATAATCTGCCCGCCGCGGCGTCATTAAATGTAAACACAGTAAACCGAAAATGCTTATTCTGCAACAGCAAAGAACATACGCTTGACCAGTGTTCGATGAGCGTAGATGAAAAAAGGAATTCATTACGTAATGCAGGCAGATGTTTCAAGTGCTTAGCAAAGTACCATGTTGCTTCAAAGTGTGAAAAGAAAATAAAATGTAAAAATTGCAACCGGGATAATCATAATACGGCCTTTTGCTTGGCGCCGACAAACGAGGATGCTTTGAAGGAGACTGTAGTCTCGTCAGTTACAGAAATCAAAACACAAAGCTGTGCGTCCTATTTATTACAAACTGTTAGAGCTCGAATAATAAACAAAATGACAGGTCGCTCACAGAACGTGCGAGTTCTTCTTGATTTAGGTTCTCAACGAAGTTTTCTTATTAATGATGTTTATGCGAAGCTAGATTTGCCGATCGTTGGGCAGGAAGAAATAAAAATATTCAGATTTGGTAGTTCATGTTCCACCGCACAAAAGATAAATCGCGTTGACTTAGTTTTACAGAGTATTGAAGAGAATGACCTAAATGTGAAAATTGAAGCTTTGGTTACACCTGTAATTAGTGAAGCTTTTATTCAGTTGCCTGGGTATGAAATTACAGAATTATGTAAAAAGAAAGGAATACGATTAACAGAAAATTTTAATAGGAAAAATGAAAGTTTGAAAATATCTTTACTTTTGGGAGCAGATTTTTATTGGTCAGTAGTTAAAAATCGTGTGAGAAGATTATCAAATTCATTGGTTGCGGTAGACACCAAATTAGGTTGGGTAATAAGTGGAAGTGAAAATATGTACGCCACAAGTACCAGTACAGTAAATAACATGAATGTCGTAGTAGCTGATACAAATAAGATTGAAGATGCCACAACGTCTGAATTGATTAAGAAGTTCTGGGATCTAGAAACAATGGGTATAACACATTACGAATCAGACAATAATAATAAACTTGAAAACGATTTAATATTGGATAATTTTGGTCAATCGGTAGAATTTAAAGATGGACGGTACATTGTTTGTTTTCCCTGGAATCACAATGAAAGTGAATTAAGTGATAATTTAGAAGTTGCTAAAACTAGATTTAAAGGGTTAATTCGCAAATTTAACAGGGATCCAAATTTCTACGAAAGATATAGAAACGTTATTGACCAATACTTACAAGAGGGGATAGCAGAAGAATCCGACCTTGAGACTACTGGAAAAACGTATTTCATGCCTCATCAGGCAGTGATAAGAGAAGATAGGGATACCACCAAGTTAAGAGTGGTTTACGACGCGTCGTCACACGCAGAAAATAGCATGTCACTCAATGACTGTCTGGACATAGGTCCCAATATGTAGCCAGAAATTTTGCACTTACTTCTAAGATTCCGTGAGAACCGAATAGCTATCACTGCTCATATACAACAAGCATTCTTACAAATTTCCCTTGCCGAAAAAGACAGGGACGCAGTTAAGTTCTTGTGGAAAGATGACTTGGACAATTCCGAACCGAAAGCACTTAGAATGACTCGAGTAATATTTGGCGCAAAGTCTAGTCCATTTTTACTCGGTGCAACACTTAAGGTACACATTGAAAAGTATCAAATACAATATCCAAAAGAAGTCGCTTTACTAAAGGAAAGTTTATACGTCGATGATCTAATAGCAGGAACTGATACAGCGGATGAAGCACTAAGATTTTGTGTAATTATCAAGGACATAATGAAGCAAGGAAACTTCAACATGCGTAAGTGGAAAACGAATGACGAAACAGTGCAAAGAATATGGAACTTAGAAGACGATGTAGTAGATGAACCAAGCTACTGTAAGGTTTTAGGTTACCTGTGGAACAAATCGCAGGACACATTTTCTATAGATGTTAAGGGTATAGAAAAGGAAAACGAGAAATGCAGAACTGAAGTTACAAAACGTGAAGTTTTGAGTATCATCGGAAGGCTGTACGATCCGATAGGGTTCCTGAATCCATTTACGATTAAAGCAAGAATACTCTTGCAAGAAATATGGAAACGTGGCATACTTTGGGAAGCTGCACTGCCCGAAGAACTTTTCATACCGTGGAAAGATTGGTGTGATGAAATATCTTTTATTTCTAATATCGAAATACATAGACACCAATTCGAAGGTATCCGAAAGGAGAATATCCAGAACCTCATCCATCTTCATTGCTTCTGTGACGCAAGCCAGAAGGCTTATGGCGCTGTTTTGTATTTGAGATACGAAGTGGACGGAAGATTTCATACAAGTTTTGTAACTTCAAAGTCACGAGTAGCTCCGTTGAAGAAGTTATCTATTCCACGTTTGGAATTAATGGGAGCATTAACTGGATCTCGATTGGTAAAATATGTCGAGAAAGCCTTTAAAGATTTGAAGCTAGTGAAACACTTCTGGACTGATTCAAAAATTATTTTACATTGGATACAAAGCGATCCAAAGAAATGGAAACCATTCGTAAAGAATCGAGTTATTGAAATACAGAAGAATGCTCCACCAGAGACATGGAGGCATTGTCCAGGAAGTGAGAATCCAGCAGATTTATTGAGTACAGGAGAGAAAATCGAAAATCTTGAAAATAATAGCTTGTGGTGGACAGGGCCTGCGTGGCTTAAAGAAAGTGAAGAGAATATCTTAGCACCAGAAGAAATTGAAGTAGACAGCTCAGAATGCATAGATGAAGAATTGAGAAAATCATACAAGGAAATAACCACCAATGCATGCATTACCCATTCAACTGATGATCTATTCCAGATTCAAATTTATAGCAACTTAACCAAAATTTACCGAATTACAGCTTGGTGCTTGAGATATCTGAATAATCTCTGAAACTCAACTAAACTATCTGGACCATTGGCAACGGAAGAAATTGAGTCAGCAGAGAAATATTGGATAAAGCGTATACAGAATGAACATTTCCAGGAAGAAATTACAAGCCTTAAGGAAAACAAACCATTGCGACCAGAATCCAGAATAAAGACTCTAAATCCATTCCTTGATGAAGACGGTATCGTCAGGGTTGGTGGAAGACTCCAAAATTCCAATTTACAGTTTAGAGAAGCACACCCAATCGTGCTACCCGATAAAGGACATTTCATCGATTTAATTATAATGTATAACCATAAAATAGTAGGACACGGAGGAATAGCAGACACTTTATGTCAAATTAGAGAAAATTTCTGGTTATTGAGATCACGAAAGAAAATTAAAAATGTGCTATACAACTGCCACACTTGTAAGAAATTTCGAGTCAAACCAATAGAACAAGACATGGCACCACTCCCCCCAGATCGCTGTCGAGAAGCATTCCCTTTCGAGATCACTGGACTTGATTACGCTGGTCCGTTGTATGTTAAAGATGGAAAGGATCACGTAAAAGGTTATGTACTCTTATTCACTTGTGCTGTTACTCGAGTGGTTCATCTAGAGCTGACATCTGACATGACCACAGAAACATTCCTGCTAGCTTTCCGACGTTTTATCGCCAGACGAGGATTATGTAAAGTTATTTTTTCGGATAACGCGAAGACGTTTAAAACTGCAAAAAAAGAAATTGATCTCCTGAACCAAAGCATGAAGGGAGCACAAGATTATTTTGCTCAGAAAGCAATACAGTGGAAATTTATCATTGAAAAAGCAGCATGGTGGGGAGGTTTCTGGGAGAGGGTAGTCAAATCAATAAAAACATGCTTAAGAAGAATTTTAGGGCGATCATCCTTGACCTACCGAGAGCTAGAAGCTGTTCTTTTAGAAGTTGAGGCTATACTAAACTCTAGACCACTGACGTTCGTTTATTCCGATCAAGCAGAGCCAGAACCTCTGACTCCAGGACACTTTCTCATTGGTCGACGATTGTTGTCATTACCATCATATCAGACAGCGACTAACATCACTCCTACAAATTTTCATCGACGGTGGAAACACCAAGAGTTAATGACTCAGAGACTTTGGAAGGTGTGGAAACATACATACCTAATGGATTTAAGATCGGCACATCACAACAAAATGATCGGTAAGGGTTCCGACTTACCATAAGGAGAATTAGTGCTGGTCCACGAGGAAAAATTGCCTAGGCTGATGTGGAAGATGGGACGTGTCATCAAAACATTTGTCGGGCGGGACAAGAAAGTCCGTGCCTGTGCTGTTCGTCTGCCGAATGGCAAAGAAATCAGAAGACCTGTGCAGTTATTGTTTCCTTTGGAACTAACCTTAGGAAAGAACATTCGTCTTTCGGGGCCGGAGGATGTTCCGGCAGCCCAGCAGACCGATAGGGGGCGCGAACGTCTTGACAACATAGGACGAGAGAAGCGAGATAGAAACGAGACAGAACCGTAATGGGACTGAATGAAGATAGAGAGAACTCGTATAATCTTAATGTGTAACACCTTTGTTTAATTGTTAGTGTAGTTTGTAGTAAATGTAACGTGTACGTATTATTAAATGTTCGTTTAATTGTTAGTTGTAGAATGATTTCGAGTCTGATTTAAATGTCTGAACAACAGAACTGGATTTGAGAGCAAGCGGCCCTTAGCACGAACTCAGAAGGTAAGTGGAACTTACTTACCTAATAATTAAAATAAGAAAGTAGGGTTTATAGTCTCTGCACAGGCCCTAAGAACAAGAATTTTTCTGCCAGTATGGAATGTTTAATTGTACCTAATATTACAGATATTACTACGAATATCCCAATAAATATAAATGACTTGAATTTACCGTCGCATATTGAACTGACACATGAAGGATTCATAAATCCAGCCAAAATTGACTTGCTTATCGGAGCAGAGTATTTTTTTTTTTTTTTTTTTTTTTTTTTGAAATTTTAAGGTCAGGACAATTTCGTTTACCTTCGCATGGTATTTTATTGCAAGAAACTGTATTCGGTTATGTAGCTAGTGGAACAGTAGTTAGTTCTGTAAACACGCAATTCTGTGGATTATTGAAACCTTCAGAATATATTGAAGAAAACTTTAAAAAGTTTTGGGAACTGGAAGAAGTGAATTCAGTTAGTACTTTAACACCGGAAGAAATTCAGTGCGAAGAGCATTTTGATAACACGTTTATTTTATGTAGCTTATGTATCAAGTAGGAAGATGCGATAAGACTTAAATCAATTATATAATGAATACACAAATTTAAAGTTTACAGAACAATATTTTCTCAGATGCAGCAAGCGATTTCAAACAAACTAGTGGCTGCGCGACCAGCATGGTCGCTTTTAGTTTTAAATTTTCTTTTGCAAAAGAACTCAACTAAAAGTAATATATATAAGGAATGTTACCCTTACCTGTCATCATAAATATGCGTTGTTAAGGGGTATTTCCATAAGGCTGATTCTAAAA
Source organism: Dolomedes plantarius (assembly GCA_907164885.2). Taxonomy (NCBI): domain Eukaryota; kingdom Metazoa; phylum Arthropoda; class Arachnida; order Araneae; family Dolomedidae; genus Dolomedes; species Dolomedes plantarius. Next base: position 20,528,009 of record OU015490.1, read on the forward strand.
CATCGTGATTAAAAAATATGAATTTCCATTACTTCGGAACAGAGTTAAAGATAAGACTGAACAACCCAAAACCAATGATTTTAAAAATTACATCCTTCTCTGTATGTACTATTTTTCAAAATTAAGATATCTACACTTTATCATTACATCAAATAAGAAATTGTTGGGGAACAATTTTTTCTTTTAAAAAAATGGAGTAAAAATTCAGCAAGTACTAAAATATAATGTGGATTACATCACTCTCTGTATGTAATATTGTTCACAATTCAGATATCTACACTTAATCATATCAAATAATAAATTGTTGGGAAAATTTCTTCACTTATGAAATGGAGTAAACATTTAGCAAGTACTGAAAAAAGTGTAGAAAATTAACTATTACTGCCTGTCGGTTGCTATGCCGGCGACGGTTAAGCCTAACCTCGCAATCATTTATGCTCTCTCTTAATTATTTCTTCTTCGCTTTCTTTATTGAGACTGTTCCCAATTTTCACTTGATCGTGTAGCTCGCTTTCGAGATTTCCAGCTTTCAGCACGTCAATCCATGTTGAAACGATGTTGCAAATTGCGGACGGCCGCTAATGTTTTCATCTGGTAGTTGCATCCGTTGCCATTCGGAGTGTACAAATATCGTTGATTTTTGTGCCGCATACCTACGCGTTTTATATATATAGATTCTAATATTTTTAAGTTTACGATGCAAACATCAGAATTAAAAACTATGATACCTATATTTGCATTCTTTCGAGGGCGCTCAAGGGCGCGTTTGGCGATTGCCAACATAGCCATTGGCGTCAACACGCCCCTTGCAAGCTGCAACGTGTTTGCAACCTGTTACTGGAAGTGATTGTACTTTTCCTTCCCTAGGATGTTGCTGGTTACTCGCTAGATGGATTCATTTCAAGGCAACTGTTTATCGATTCTGAGGAACACCACCTTTGGAGAGGCGAATTTTCCACAGCTTAGTACGAGGACTGAAGATATACGTGGTGGACTGAAGCTCCCCTCGAGCCATCAGAAATCTTGTTGCCTGAGGTAGAGGTAATTATGTTGTTGTTGTTCCGAATACCCCCTGGCCGGAAGTTCCAGACCAGGTCCATAGAGGCTTCGGGTTGAAGTGTGCGGCTCCACTTGATTCTGCGTTTGCATTCATGCACTCTGCTCTGCTGTGCCTTGGGGAAGCCAGTGATTTATGTTCACTCCGTACTCTGTATATGCGTGGATCGCCTCCTCTTTCGGTCCTGCTACAGAGCATCAAAGAACCCGGGGTCCCGGGGGTCAAATGGTGTCAATGGGGGCGGGGGACACTAGATCAAGAAACACGAGGGACCTTGGGGGCTTACCGTGACTAATGCTACTAATGTTACCGTGACTAATGTGATGACAGGAGTCGGGGGTCTGCATGCAGAGAACTCTGCAAGAATGCATAGCACCACGGGAGTCAGAGTCCAGAGGTAATTATGGTGTGAACCATAGATCTGTAGTTATATAAAATAATGTTGTTATTGTGGTTTTTTATGTCCCCTGGCCGGAACACTCCAGACTTAGTCCATTGAAGGCTATAGGGCAGAGAAAGAAGGCTCCGGTTTTATGGTTCCACAAGGATCTGGGTTGGCAGAACCGGATTGGGAAAGTTTTATCTCAAACCCGATTGGTGCTTTAAATTTGTAAACTAGAAAAAGAAAAATTTGAGGTAAGATATTACTTCCCGTACATCCGTTAACTGTTTTAAGCAGATCTCTCTGTGAAGTTAAGGCTGCTGTGTACTAAACCCTATTGGACTATCCCACCTCGATATTAACCTATAGAGAAAATGTGTCCGAGGATGGCCGACTTGGATTGAAAGATTTTTTTTTTTAATTGTACTCCGTTATAGAGAAAGAAATTTTTACATGTTGGGGCATTTTTCGTTGTTTTTTTTTTAATGCAAATAATATTTTGAAATTTAAATGTTTGGGGAGGGGGGGGGATCTGGTGTAGTGTGCTTTAAACACTCCTCCATTCCCTTGATGGACGCAATTTATCAAATGAATCGTGTTGCAAGGTGCAGAGAAATCCGGGCTGTCTGCAAATACCCTTTTTATTGGACGATCGGCATTGATGTGGCTGTGAATAGTAGACACATTTTCTCCATAGGTTAACATTGCACTGGGTGAATCCAGTAGGGTTAGTACACAGCAGCGTTAACGCATATTAAGTTTAAATTCTTTCATTCATTGCGGACTGACTAAAACACGGTTGAATTTTAGGTGTATTGTTTAATTTTTTAAGAAGTTAATCTCACTCAGGTTTATAATATATATATATATATATATATATATATTCTAAAAATAAGTAACTCCCGCTGCCGCTGTCAAAAGCTTGTCACGCAATCTCCTCCGAAACCGCTGGGGGTATGGGGTCGAGAGCGATACCAATGGATGCATAAAAATAGGGGGACCAAAGTAAGACATGTCTCATCTTCGTCAGACTTTTAAGCTTTATTTTATTTTATGTTTTGTGGGAAAATATTGACTTTTTCATCTTCAGAATACGATAACTCGCCAAAAAATGATCGTAGAATTTTGATCTTTTTACAATCTAAGACTACAGACA
>OU015490.1:20533103-20768103 GCA_907164885.2 Dolomedes plantarius
AGTACAAGGCAAGCTTTCCAGCAAGTTTTTTTTCTTTTTTTTTAAATGCTTTTGAAATCGTTAGCTCTGTTGTCTTTGTCGTAATTAGGACGAAATTGGTGCAAGTAGATTGTACATGCTAGATTTCTTTCAAGTATTTTGTAAATGTCTGTTCTGAATAGATACGCAAAAGACAAAACAATTTCGTACCACAGTTTTAAGTAAACTGCTTGCAGTTGTAAGTAAAAATCGTGGTTTTCAGGCAAAATATATGATACATTTACGAATATGATACGAACTATGATTACGAAATATGATACATTTACGAATGTCCTCTAATATTTCGACAAGCAGAGAGCAAAGAGGATATCGACCTCTGTTCTAGAGCGAGTTAACAGCTTAAATATATCATCTTATTTACAAAGTATCCAGGTCTCCACAACAGAAAAGGCTGAAAACTCCCCATAGATGGCAGCACTAGAAGGAGAAACTCGCCTTAAAGGGGTCCGTTGCCCTTTTTTTTATTTTTATTTAAACATGATTTATGACAATTATTTTCCATCCTTTTCTAATTATAAATATTTATTTGCAATAAAAAAAATGCTTTAAAAAGTTTGAGGTTTTATTTTAAAAGTATCTAAAGATTAAATTTTCAATCGCGTTTTGTTTATGATATAATTGCTGAACCAAGTGCTCTGCTTATCTAATTTCTTTTTAGTACAAGTTTCCAAAATAATCAGACTTCATTATTTAATAGAAATTTTGAAAGTAATATGTTTAATCCCTTTAACTGATAAAATATTGTCGGAACAGATTTTGTGTTTGACCCTAGCATTTTACATCGAGGTTTACCACCATAAACTGGCATTTTTAGATGTGGAAATAAATAGTTATGCAAAAATCATGATTTAGTGTAGGGCAGGGGTGGGACATCGTTGTAGGTCGGGGGCCGCTATGTGGAAACAGAGGGCCGTACCTTTTAAAATTGATGCATTTATTAGTTAACTTTGCATTTAAGAAAATTTATAAATTGTATCATTAAAAATCAGTAAATATAAATAAATATATTGGCCGTTTTTCTGGCTGTCTAGGAGTTTTTGGCTGTCTTTGGCCGTTTTTCTGGCTGTCTTGGCGGGCCAAAAAGAAATCTGTAGCTGGCTGCGTGCGGCCCGCAGGCCGCAATTCGCCGACCCCTGGTCTATGAAGTAATATTATAAAAATTTCTAGAAATAAAAATAAAAAGTGTTAAAAAATGCCAATACCGTACTAGGAAAATAAGTCTTGGAAATCTACGATTAACTGCAGCAGAAAAGTGCGTGAAATATCACAAATTATTGCAAGTTACAAAAAGATTTGCACTAGGAAAAGCGAACAGAAACATAAATGAAAAAGACGCTGCACTGATGAGGAAAACTCATTTAAAATTTTATTGGAAGTAATGGACAAAAGTACGAGGCTAAGATACAAGTATTATAAATCGTTGCAAGAAAATCTAAGAAAAGTAGTGGAAACTGTCAAGGAACAAATATAAAACCTGTATAGGAAAATTGAAAAAAAAGTGTCAAAAAATTATAAGAATATAGTATTAGAAAAATATGGCTAAAGTTAGTCTAAAAAATTGTGAAAATATAAGAATGAACAATATCAGAAAAAATTGTGAAAATTTTTAAATGAACAACAGCAAAAAAAAAAAAATTTTAATTCTCAATGAACAATAGCAGAAAAAATGCATCAAAATTATTTTTAAAAAATGGTTTATGAAAGAGTGATTGAAAGGTCGCGGAAATGATCCAGAAATAATATGGAATAACTAGCTGAAAACCCGTACTTCGCTACGGAGAACAATCAAATTAAATACAACGGTCAATGTATGCAATTCATGCCAAATATATATATATATAATATGATAAATACGACGATCATCAATGTATACAATTGATGTAATATATATATTTACAGTGGCTCCCAAAAGTGTTCGTACACTTACGATTTTCAATGAAATAGAAGTCTATACATTGATTAAAATCAATTTTTCAGAATGGGTATTTAATAATAAGATCTATAATCTATTCTTAACAAAACTACATGAAATATTTTGAAAACATAGTAAAACTTTATTTTTAAGAAACCAATAATCCAAAAGTAACAAAAACATTATCTCACAAAAGTCATCGTACACTTGTAAAAAATCTCTACATATTAGTAAATAGTCTAATTTTTCGTTAAATTAATATTTAGTAGGATATCCTTTAGCATCCACAACAGCTTTTAAACGTCTGGTAATAGATTGCTTTAGTTCTTTTGTAATTTTTGCTTCAATGTTCATCCATTCTTCCATCATAATTGTTTTTAGTTCGCTTTTCGTGTGAATGTCGTGTTTTCGAACTCGAACCTCAAGTTCTCTCCAAATATGTTCTATTGGGTTTAAATCTGGCGATTGAGGTGGTGTTTTCAAAACTTCTGGACAATTATAGAGACACTAGATGCGAACGTTGAGAGCCGTGTGCTCAGGATCGTTATCTTGATAAAAAAACAAAGTTGTTTCCAATACCCAAATTTTGAGCTGATAATTTTAAATTGTCTCTTAAAATATTTATAAAAACAGCATGATTCATTATGCCATCAATAAATACCAAATTTCCTAATCCTGATGCTGACATGCACCCCCACACAAGGATACCTCCACCGGCATGCTTAACTGTTCGTACAAAGTTCTTGGGATTAAGTTCCTCATTTTTTTCTTCTCCATGCAATTTTACGCCCATCAGCACCAAAAATGTTCATCGGCAAATAAGACATTATTCCAATAGGTTTGGGGATTATTTACCATTGATAGTGCGAAGGGAAGCCTAAACTTTCTGTTTTTCTCACTCACAAAAAATTTTCTATGGGCCCATGTAATCCAGCTGTTCTGAGAACTCGTCAAAAAATTTCAGGTGAAATTGAAGTAGAAAATGTTTCATTGAATTCTGCAGAAACTTTACAGCACTCAAACGTGAATTTTTCACAAATTTTCTAATTATAAATCTCTGATCACGTTTTGTTAACTTTGCCGGACGGCCTTTTCTTACCTTGTTTTCGATCCATTTTTCTTCTTTAAGCGTTTTTTCACATACTGCACAGTAGAATGGGATAAATTAAGTAATTTAGCAATATTCCGAACTGATTTACCACTACTATGATGAAAAATAATCAATTTTCGAATGCTGTTTGTTGTTTCCTTACGACTACGAGCCATTTTTAAATAATAAATAGAATATTACGGAGTAGGCAAGCAAAAATTAAAGCCAAACGATATTTTAAATGCCACCACAATTCAAAAATAAAAATAAAGCGCCAGACGATAATTTTAATTATGAATTTATCCGAAAATATTTCAGTGTACGATGACTTTTGTGAGATAAAGTTTTTGTTACTTTTTGATTACTGGTTTCTTAAAAATAAAAGTTTTACTATGTTTTCAAAATATTTCATGTAGTTTTCTTAAGAATAGATTATAGATCTTATTATTAAATACCCATTCAGAAATATTCATTTTAATTAATGGATAGACCCCCTATTTCATTGAAATTCGTAAGTGTACGAACACTTTTGGGAGCCACTGTATATCTATATATATAAAACAGTTCCGTAACTGACTCATTCATTCACTGACTGACTCACTGACTGACATACAACGCACAGACCAAACCGCTGGACCTAAAGGGCTGAAATTTTGCATGGCGATTCTTCTAATAGTGTAGGTGTGCACTAAGAAAGATTTTTCAAAAATTCTTCTTAGATTTTTTTAAAATTAAATTTTTAAGCTGTTTTTTAAACTTTTTTTACGTTTGCATTTAAAATAATACATTGGGGGTTATAAAATTTATATCACGAGAAAGATCATAAAAATTCCTTCAAAATGAAATTTTTTTCGAATTTTTACCTCCATTTTCTGATTTTTGGTGAATTTTTAAAGATTAATTTTTAGAATTTAATTTATTAAATGCCGATCACGTGATTTCTTTTTCTGGTGCTTTTAATAAATTTATCGTCACGTGCGTAACAACTAAATAGACAAAAAAAATATTTTTTTCTCTTTCTAATGCAGCAGACGATTGGATATTATCCAAAAAAAATGCATATCCCTTACGATTTTTTTATAAGTATATATATAGATAGATAGATATATATTTTACATCAATTGTATACGTTGATCATCGCATTTATTATAAATATATATATTTATTTTTTGGCATAAATTGCATACGTTGACCGTTGTATTTAATTTGAATGTACTCCGTAGCGAAGCGCGGGTTTTCAGCTAGTATATATATATATATATATAAGAAAATCGTAAAGGATAATTTTATAGACAAAATAATGTAGAAGAAAATATTCAAATTAAATCTAATATAAAGAATACTAAATAATATAGTACAGTTAATATAGTACAGTTTGTAGAACATTTCTTTTACTGTATTTTAATATTTTTTTGGATAATGTCCAATCGTCTGCCGCATTAGCAAGAAAAAAGAATATATTTTTTGTTTATTTAGTTGTTATGCACGTGACGATAAATTTATTTAAAGTACCAGAAAAAGAAATCACGTGATCGGTATTTAATAAATTAAATTCTAAAAATTAATCTTTAAAAATTCACCAAAAATCAGGAAATGGAGGTAAAGATTCGAAAAAAAATTCATTTTGAAGGAATTTTTAGGATCTTTCTCGTGATATAAATTTTATAACCCTCAAAGTATTAATTTAAATGCAAACGTAAAAACAGTTAAAAAAACAGCTTAAAAATTTAATTTTAAAAAATCTTTAAAGAATTTTTGAAAAATCTTTCTTAGTGCACCCCTACACTATAAGAAGAATCGCCATGCAAAATTTCAGCCCTTTAGGTCCAGCGGTTTGGTCTGTGCGTTGTATGTCAGTCAGTGAATGAGTCAGTTAGGGAACTGTTTTATATATATAGACTAGCTGAAAACCCGCACTTCGCTACGGAGTACATTCAAAGTAAAAACATCGGTGAATGTATGCAATTAATGCCAATATATATAATAAATACGACGATCAATGTATATAATTGATGTAAAATATATATATATTTATAAAAAAATCGTAAGGGATATTTTTATAGACAAAATAATGTAGAAGAAAATATTCAAATTAAATCTAATATAAAGAATACTAAGGAATATAGTACAGTTAATATAGTACAGTTTCTAGAACATTTCTTTTACTGTATTTTAATATTTTTTTGGATAATGTCCAATCGTCTGCCGCATTAGCAAGAAAAAAAAAATTATTTTTTGTCTATTTAGTTTTTATGCACGTGACGATAAATTTATTTAAAGTACCAGAAAAAGAAGTCACGTGATCAGCATTTAATAAATTAAATTCTAAAAATTAATCTTTAAAAATTCACCAAAAATCAGGAAATAAAGGTAAAGATTCGAAAAAGATTTCATTTTAAAGGAATTTTTAGGATCTTTCTCGTGATATAAATTTTATAACCCTCAAATTATTATTTTAAATGCAAACTTAAAAAAAGTAAAAAAAACAGCTTAAAAATTTAATTTAAAAAAAATCTAAGAAGAATTTTTCAAAAATCTCTCTTAGTGCACCCCTACACTATAAGAAGAATCGCCATGCAAAATTTCAGCCCTTTAGGTCCAGCGGTTTGGTCTGTGCGTTGTATGTCAGTCAGTCAGTGAATGAATGAATGAATGAATGAGTCAGTTACGGAACTGTTTTATATATATAGATTGATAATAATAAAAAAAGTTTTAATAATGCCGAAAAACATGCTATTAGAAAATTAGAAGAAGAATAGGACCAGGAAAAGACATTAGACGACAAATTATTAGAAAATGGTGCAGAATTTTCTGTTTCAAAAATTGAACAATATGTTAGTGAATACTGAAGAAAGAAAGATAAAAATTTCATAGAATTTAAAAAAATAATAATAAACAGAAAATTTTAATAAAAAGTTTAAAAAAAAGTAGATGCAATATTATTAACAATCAAGGGATACACGGGGATACCGTAAATGCCATAATGTTGAAGGAAATACGTTCAAATGAAAAAGTCGTAGCAAGCATAAAGGAATTAATATTAATAAATTTTAAAAATTATAAAGGGAGGAACACAATGGACATAGCAAAGAGAAACAAGTGCCTACCGTAAATAAAATAATGTTCGAGAAAAGACGTTTGAGAGAAAAAGTCATGACAACCGTAAAGGAATTAATATCTATATAAATAAAGTAACAGACGTATTTGTCGGGTCACGTGACCTTCACGTCTCCGGGTCTCACTCATCCAAAAAAATGGCCGACAAATACACAGATCGGTGTATTTTTTTTCTCATGAAAGTACATATATGTTACATATTTGGAAAGAGCTTTGAAAACTGATAATTTTTTCTGCGTACACTTATTTTGTTAATTCAATAGTTTTAGAGTTATTTGGATTCTAATGAAGTGTCATCGCTCTTTGACGATGTAAACAAAGGGTGATTCTTTCACAGCGTGATTCTCACTAAAAAATGAATCACTGAAATGAAATGTGTCACCGTGTCTAATTTTTTATTCTGTTCCTTTAATTTTTTATACTTTTAATTCAAACTTTTTAATCATAAATAGATCATTTGAATATGTACTGATTTTTTGGAGATTTTTTGCCAATTAATAGTGATAAAAAAAAATTTTAAATCCAAGTAAACTGTGATTCTGAGTGTCAAATGATTCGATTTGGGTGTTCGACTAATGCTGCCTATTTGCGGATATTTTCAAGCATGTGCATTCGGAAGATATTTCTTTTCTTGAATTTCGCCATTTCATTTACTTTATTTTGAAATAACTTTTTAATTTCAGCATTGGGTTTGTAGCAGTCTTATTTTTAAACTAATTTTAGCTGTTGATTTGAATTTGAAAATTTAACTTACATGCAAAATAGTTTTAAGTGTGTATAATGATTTTGGTTGCTTACTACGATTTTAAATACTTTTTTGGTTCTATTTTCAAAATTTTATTATTTGTATTGCTTCAATAAACTAATTTTAGTTTTTGATTTGAATGCTAAATAATGTTTTGTAATTTTTAAACTAATTTTAGCTGTTGATTTGAGTTTGGAAATTTAACTTACATGTAAAATAAATTTAAGTGTGTATAATGATTTTCGTTGCTTACTACGATTTTAAATACTTTTTTTTGTTGTTGTTGTTCTATTTTTAATATTTTATTATTTGTATTGCTTCAATAAACTAATTTTAGCTTTTGATTTCAATGCTAAATAATGTTTTGTAATAACTTTTTATTTCAGCATTGGGTTTGTAGGAAATTTAACTTACATGCCAAATAATTTTAAGTGTGTATAATGTTTTTCATTGCTTACTATGATTTTATTTGTTATTGCTTTAATATTTGTTTTTTTTTAACTTATTTTTAAACTAATTTTAGCTTTTGATTGTGGAAATTTTTGATGTTAAAACATGTTAGCAATGTATTACATATGCATTATTTTGTACGTCAAATATAGTTGTACATTAATTTTATAGAAATTTGTGGTACGACTTTCTTAAGTAGCATGATTTATTTTTTCTTGATGATATCTTTTACGTAATTGTCATATTTTGAAAACATAACTTTTTAAAAAACTAGCCGCTGCGCGACCAGCATGGTCACTTTTAGTTTTATATTTTCTTTTGGAAAACAACTCAACTGAAAGTAACCTATGTAAGGAATGTTACCATTACCTGTAATCTATATATATAAAACAGTTCCGTAACTGACTTATTCATTCACTGACTGACATACAACGCACAGACCAAACCCTGGACCTAAAGGGCTGAAATTTTGCATGGCGATTCTTCTAATAGTGTAGGGGTGCACTAAGAAAGATTTTCCAAAAATTCTTCTTAGATTTTTTTAAATTAAATTTTTAAGCTGTTTTTTAAACTTTTTTTACGTTTGCATTTAAAATAATACATTGAGGGTTATAAAATTTATATCACGAGAAAGATCATAAAAATTCCTTCCAAATGAAATTTTTTTCGAATTTTTACCTCCATTTCCTGATTTTTGGTGAATTTTTAAAGATTAATTTTTAGAATTTAATTTATTAGATGCCGATCACGTGATTTCTTTTTCTGGCACTTTCAATAAATTTATCGTCGCGTGCGTAACAACTAAATAGACAAAAAAAATATTTTTTTCTCTTTCTAATGCGGCAGACGATTGGATATTATCCAAAAAAAAATGCATATCCCTTACGATTTTTTTATAAATATATATATATATAGATAGATATATATTTTACATCAATTGTATACATTGATCATCGCATTTATTATAAATATATATATTTATTTTTTTGCATTGATTGCATACATTGACCGTTGTATTTAATTTGAATGTACTCCGTAGCGAAGCGCGGGTTTTCAGCTAGTCATAAATATACGTTGTTAAGGGGTAGTGAGAGCTCAGCCAAAAAAATTATAATCATTGCTAAATTCACTATAACGCTGATTCTAAAAAATCATGATTAAAAGATGTGAATTTTCATTACTTCAGAACAGAGTTAACGATAAGATTGAGAAACCCAACACCAATGATTTTAAAAATTACATCCCTCTCTGTAAGTTCAATTTTCAGAATTAAAATATCTACACTTTATCATTATATCAAATAAGAAATTGTTCGGGAAAATTTTTTCATTTAAAAAATAGAGTAAAAATTCAGCAAGTACTAACATATAGTGTGAATTACATTTGGGAAAACATCTTCACTTTTAAAATGGAGTAAAAATTCAGCAAGTACTAAAATATAGTGTGGATTACAACTATGATATTCATAAAACTTCTTGATATACACAGTTGAGTATTTCAAACGTGTGCTAATTTCTTTTCTTCAGCTATTTTCTTTTCTTGAGCTTATTTGAGCTTTTGGTTCTATTTTTAATATTTTCAAACATGTGCATTCGGAAAATATTTCTTTTCTTGAATTTCGCCATTTCATTTACTTTATTTTTGATGTTAAAACATGTTAGCAATGTATTACATATGTATTATTTTGTACGTCAAATATAGTTGCACATTAATTTTATAGAAATTTGTGGTATGACTTTATTAATGAAAGGCTAAATCTAGCTGAATTCTGAAGACTTTAATTATAAATTTATATTTTTTATATTGGGTTTTCTTTTTATTCATGCGTATAAAATTTCACATGATTTTTTTTCTATGTTATTTATACTGTGTTCAGTTTTTAAATTGATTTTGATTAAGAATTATTCCACAATTTGACAGTTTTACTTTACAGCTTTTAGTGATACAATTTGTAAAATGTTTTTGTGTATTACTGCCGAAAGAAATTGTTTTAAAGTGTTTTATGAATCTTAATGTAAATTGATAAGTAATTAACTGGTATTAACTATTAGTAATACACTTTTAAAATTCATCAATTAACTTTTTCATTAAATTTTAGTTTAAAATTTAATAATTAGTATTAACTTTATAAAGTTTATTAGTTTACCTAAATAAAGTTTTTTGTTTAAATGTTTTTGTGCGGGTTTGTCATTATTTATCGTGTTTATGACCTCAACATCCAATAAAATAGATGTGCTCCTCTGTTTTTCGTTGCTTTCTACGATTTTAAATATTTTTTGGGGTCCAAATTTACAATTTTTCATGTTTACAAATCGGTAGACACTGTGTGTGATAAAGATCAAGCAGTCAACTACCCAACTGAGTGTTTAAACTCATGATTAAAAGATGTGAATTTCCATTACTTCAGAACAGAGTTAACGATAAGATTGAGAAACCCAACACCAATGATTTTAAAAATGACATCCCTCTCTGTAAGTACAATTTTCAGAATTAAAATAATCTACACTTTATCATTATATCAAATAAGAAATTGTTGGGGAAAATTTTTTCATTTAAAAAATGGAGTAAAAATTCAGCAAGTACTAACATATAGTGTGAATTACATTTGGGAAAACATCTTCACTTTTAAAATGGAGTAAAAATTCAGCAAGTACTAAAATATAGTGTGGATTACAACTATGATATTCATAAAACTTCTTGATATACACAGTTGAGTATTTCAAACATGTGCTAATTTCTTTTTTTTAGCTAAGATAACTCCAGATTGGAGTTATCTGGAGTACCTTCACACATTCTGGAGCTGAAAATTGGTGCACCTATAATGCTTCTAAGAAATCTTAATCCACCTATACTGTGCAATGGAACAAGACTTTCTGTGAGGAATTTAATGCCAAATGTTATTCAAGCCACCATCATGACTGGAAAAGGTGCGGGACAAGAAGTGTTAATTCCAAGAATCCCGATAATCCCATCAGACCATCCGTTCAATTTTAAACGTCTTCAGTTCCCTGTACGTCTCAGTTTTGTGATGACCATCAACAAGGCACAAGGCCAAACTCTACAAGTTGTAGGACTTAATCTTCTAAATCCATGTTTCTCCCATGGTCAGTTGTATGTAGGTTGTTCCAGGGTTGGCAAAAAAGAAAATTTATACATTCTTGACTCCGAATGGGAAAACATTTAATGTTGTTTATCCAGAGGCCCTCTCAGACTTTTGAAAGACGCAAATAAGAGGAGCATTTCAGTTATGGATATTTTTATTATGGATATATTTATTGCTACAGAATCTTGCATTTATGTTGCGGGAAGCCCTTAATTGCAGATTTCTATTAATTTTTTCCTTTGTCAGTGCCTTCTACATATATTTTCATTTTTTTCCCCTACAGAATCTTGCATTTATGGTGCGTGGAGCCCTTAAATTTTATAATAATAAAGTAATTTAGGGGTAATCAGTTTAGGTTAACAAGATTTATAGCCAAGAATTATATTTCACATGACTGGACAAGCCACAGGTCAAGAAGTGTTGAAATTAATGGAGGTAAGGTTAATTTTTTCATGTCCTGATAAACGATTCATAAATTAGAATCGATAACTGATTTATACCTTATTTATATTTTTAGAATTTAACTTCTTACTTCTGTTTTAACTTTCCTTTCTATTTTACATCATGTTTTGTTTTGCTTTTATTGAAGTGTGTAAAATGTTTTTCATTGTTTACTACGATTTAAAATAATATTTTATATTATTGGCCTGAGCGTATCTCGCTGCAGCCTCTACTATTTATTCAAACTGTGTTATTTATACTGTTATTTTGTCGACGTTGTGTAAAATGTTTTTCATTGCTTACTACGATTCAAAATAGTTTTTTGTATTATTGGCCTGAGCGTATCTGGGCACAGCCTGTACTTTATACCCATACTGTGTTATTTATACAGTAATTTTTTCTACGTTATTTATACTGTATTTAGTTTTTAAATTGATTTGGTTTTCTTTACTTTACAGCTATTTCCGAATGAAGAAATCGTGTAGAGGAGTCTACTGCAACATGTGGACAGAGACAGTTGTTTTGCGACAACTGACTGAATTGGTGCATTACATGGTTAACTGGAGTTACTCATTTTGTTCCATTTTAACGGAATTAGGCTGTGGTTCATATGGGAATGGCGTTTAGAAACATACGGCATATGAGGCAGATATTACACATCAAATAATAGCCAAAGATGACACCACTTCAGTCAGTTGTCCGACATAATTGCAGTTTTGGCTTCAAATCGTTTAAATTTATAATGGATTCTGTAGCATAAAAATTACGCCCTGATACGCGGAGGCTAATAATAATACAAATAATTATTTAAAATTTACAAACTAATGGATGAATGCATGCATCTAACCCACTGACTCACTCAACTCAACAAACAGCACAACGCCACTGAAGAAAATGACTGGTGTTATTACTAAAAGCAATTTGTAGTTTAGGTGGAGGACCTGGGTCCCACATAATTGCAGTTTTGGCTGCTTTAAACTCTGTCTTCTAACATTTTGATGCCCCTGTAGCAGTAGTGGATTACATGGTTAACTGGAGTTACTCATTTTGTTCCATTTTAAAGGAATTGGGCTGTGGTTCATCTATATAAATAAAGTATGGGAATAAACAACACAACGCCACTGAAGAAAACGACTGGTGTTATTACTAAAAGCAATTTGTAGTTTAGGTCGAGGACCTGGGTCCCACATAATTGCAGTTTTGGCTGCTTCAAACTCTGTCTTCTCACATTTTGATGCCCCTGTAGCAGTAGTGGATTGCATGGTTAACTGGAGTTACTCATTTTGTTCCCTTTTAAAGGAATTGGGCTGTGGTTCATCTATATAAATAAAGTATGGGAATAAACAATACAACGCCACTGAAGAAAACGACTGGTGTTATTACTAAAAGCAATTTGTAGTTTAGGTGGAGGACCTGGGTCCCACATAATTGCAGTTTTGGCTGCTTCAAACTCTGTCTTCTCACATTTTGATGCCCCTGTAGCAGTAGTGGATTGCATGGTTAACTGGAGTTACTCATTTTGTTCCCTTTTAAAGGAATTGGGCTGTGGTTCATCTATATAAATAAAGTATGGGAATAAACAATACAACGCCACTGAAGAAAACGACTGGTGTTATTACTAAAAGCAATTTGTAGTTTAGGTGGAGGACCTGGGTCCCACATAATTGCAGTTTTGGCTGCTTCAAACTCTGTCTTCTCACATTTTGATGCCCCTGTAGCAGTAGTGGATTGCATGGTTAACTGGAGTTACTCATTTTGTTCCCTTTTAAAGGAATTGGGCTGTGGTTCATCTATATAAATAAAGTATGGGAATAAACAATACAACGCCACTGAAGAAAACGACTGGTGTTATTACTAAAAGCAATTTGTAGTTTAGGTGGAGGACCTGGGTCCCACATAATTGCAGTTTTGGCTGCTTCAAACTCTGTCTTCTCACATTTTGATGCCCCTGTAGCAGTAGTGGATTGCATGGTTAACTGGAGTTACTCATTTTGTTCCCTTTTAAAGGAATTGGGCTGTGGTTCATCTATATAAATAAAGTATGGGAATAAACAATACAACGCCACTGAAGAAAACGACTGGTGTTATTACTAAAAGCAATTTGTAGTTTAGGTGGAGGACCTGGGTCCCACATAATTGCAGTTTTGGCTGCTTCAAACTCTGTCTTCTCACATTTTGATGCCCCTGTAGCAGTAGTGGATTGCATGGTTAACTGGAGTTACTCATTTTGTTCCCTTTTAAAGGAATTGGGCTGTGGTTCATCTATATAAATAAAGTATGGGAATAAACAATACAACGCCACTGAAGAAAACGACTGGTGTTATTACTAAAAGCAATTTGTAGTTTAGGTGGAGGACCTGGGTCCCACATAATTGCAGTTTTGGCTGCTTCAAACTCTGTCTTCTCACATTTTGATGCCCCTGTAGCAGTAGTGGATTGCATGGTTAACTGGAGTTACTCATTTTGTTCCCTTTTAAAGGAATTGGGCTGTGGTTCATCTATATAAATAAAGTATGGGAATAAACAATACAACGCCACTGAAGAAAACGACTGGTGTTATTACTAAAAGCAATTTGTAGTTTAGGTGGAGGACCTGGGTCCCACATAATTGCAGTTTTGGCTGCTTCAAACTCTGTCTTCTCACATTTTGATGCCCCTGTAGCAGTAGTGGATTGCATGGTTAACTGGAGTTACTCATTTTGTTCCCTTTTAAAGGAATTGGGCTGTGGTTCATCTATATAAATAAAGTATGGGAATAAACAATACAACGCCACTGAAGAAAACGACTGGTGTTATTACTAAAAGCAATTTGTAGTTTAGGTGGAGGACCTGGGTCCCACATAATTGCAGTTTTGGCTGCTTCAAACTCTGTCTTCTCACATTTTGATGCCCCTGTAGCAGTAGTGGATTGCATGGTTAACTGGAGTTACTCATTTTGTTCCCTTTTAAAGGAATTGGGCTGTGGTTCATCTATATAAATAAAGTATGGGAATAAACAATACAACGCCACTGAAGAAAACGACTGGTGTTATTACTGAAAGCAATTTGTAGTTTAGGTGGAGGACCTGGGTCCCACATAATTGCAGTTTTGGCTGCTTCAAACTCTGTCTTCTCACATTTTGATGCCCCTGTAGCAGTAGTGGATTACATGGTTAACTGGAGTTACTCATTTTGTTCCATTTTAAAGGAATTGGGCTGTGGTTCATCTATATAAATAAAGTATGGGAATAAACAACACAACGCCACTGAAGAAAACGACTGGTGTTATTACTAAAAGCAATTTGTAGTTTAGGTGGAGGACCTGGGTCCCACATAATTGCAGTTTTGGCTGCTTCAAACTCTGTCTTCTCACATTTTGATGCCCCTGTAGCAGTAGTGGATTGCATGGTTAACTGGAGTTACTCATTTTGTTCCATTTTAAAGGAATTGGGCTGTGGTTCATCTATATAAATAAAGTATGGGAATAAACAACACAACGCCACTGAAGAAAACGACTGGTGTTATTACTAAAAGCAATTTGTAGTTTAGGTCGAGGACCTGGGTCCCACATAATTGCAGTTTTGGCTGCTTCAAACTCTGTCTTCTCACATTTTGATGCCCCTGTAGCAGTAGTGGATTACATGGTTAACTGGAGTTACTCATTTTGTTCCATTTTAAAGGAATTAGGCTGTGGTTCATCTATATAAATAAAGTATGGGAATAAACAACACAACGCCACTGAAGAAAACGACTGGTGTTATTGCTAAAAGCAATTTGTAGTTTAGGTGGAGGACCAGGGTCCCACATAATTGCAGTTTTGGCTGCTTCAAACTCTGTCTTCTCACATTTTGATGCCCCTGTAGCAGTAGTGGATTACATGGTTAACTGGAGTTACTCATTTTGTTCCCTTTTAAAGGAATTAGGCTGTGGTTCATCTATATAAATAAAGTGTGGGAATAAACAACACAACGCCACTGAAGAAAACGACTGGTGTTATTATTAAAAGCAATTTGAAGTTTAGGTGGAGGACCTGGGTCCCACATAATTGCAGTTTTGGCTGCTTTAAACTCTGTCTTCTCACATTTTGATGCCCCTGTAGCAGTAGTGGATTACATGGTAAATTGGAGTTACTCATTTTGTTCCATTTTAAAGGTATTAGGCTGTGGTTCATCTGTATAAATAAAGTATCAGTGGAGAATGTCGTTTAGTCCGTCGGCATCACGTGAGATCACGTTTCCGGAGATCACTCATCCTGAGAAAACATGGCCGATTTTGGCGGCTACTGAAAGCAAGTAAACTGAATGGCATTACTTACATACATACATACACACACATATATATATACGTGGCGCTTGGCGATGTCCGATGTAGCCATGCGCCTACCCATCATCAGCCAGGTATTCGATTATGCCTTGGCCGCCGCCTGCAAAAGCCATAAAAAAGGGATGGTTTTTTGGATGCCTTTTTGTAATGGATACTTTTTCTAATTCCCTTATCCAATGTATTTCTGGGAATGTGCTGCAGGAAAAACTGTCAAAATTGCAATGAGCTTGTGGATAGATTACTTCGCCATACCAGCCCAGTTTAAACAAGGGTATGGATAAATTATAGAAGATTTACTATTAATTGAAAAAACAAAAATAAAACTCTCTAAAATTAATAATTAAATATGTTGAATATTTACCAGCCACAAAAGAAACAATATACCAGCCACTTTAACAAGTAAAAGGATAAAATGAAAATAATCAATGTTACAGTCATATCTAGTTATTTAAAGTTAAAGAATCAAATATTAATCCCTGCCGTGATCCAATATTTTAATATACTCTCATGCTACCTCCCATTATCAGAAAAATTGCGCACCTTTTTCTAATAATCTTCAGAAATAATCAAGCAATTAAAAATTGGATCGCCACTGGTTGGAACAAGTAGAGAAGAGGCTTACAGAATTTTAACAATAACTACAGAATTTTAATATATTTAAAGACAGATTATAACGCGCGGTTATATATTAATTATATCCTATAATATTAGTTATTAAATGTGTTTTACCTACGCCACACATTTGCGACGTAGCGATGCAATTTCGATTTTCGCGCACTACCATTTTGCGAGTGTGCCGTGAATATAAGGTATCCGGTAAAACATCAAATCTCTGTTGCGGCCAGAAAAAGACTTTGAATGAACGGGACTGTCGACGACTGACGAGAATCCAGATAAACGTGCAACACTTCCACAAATTGCTGCGGATTCCAATGGAGGGGCATCAACAAGTGTCAGCGTGCTGTACTTGCACTTAAACGGCATCGGGAGTGTCCCTATTAATATCTGTGACCCCGAAAACTACAGATTCAATACTACTCTCCGTCATTTTGGACATTTTATTTTTCCCCCCTTCCTCCTCCCCAATGCTGAAGGGGGCTCAACTTGCACTTAAACGGCATCGGGAGTGTCACTATCAATCTCTATGACCCGAAAACTATAGATTTGATACTACTCTTGGTCATTTTGGACATTTTATTTTCCACCCCTTCCCCCTCCTCCCCCAATGGTGAAGGGGGACTGAACTTGCACTTAAACGGCATCGGGAGTGTCACTATCAATCTCTATGACCCCGAAAACTATAGATTCAATACTACTGTCGGTCTTTTTGGACATTTTATTTTTCACCCCTTCCCCCCTCCTCCCCCAATGCTGAAGGGGGGGGGGTGAACTTTCAGTTAAACGGCATTCGGAGTGTCACTATCAATCTCTTTGACCCCGGAAACTATATATTCGACACTACTCTTGGTCATTTTCGACATTTTATTTTCCAATGCGGAAGAGGTGGACATTTTTATCCAATGCGGGAGAGGGGGGGGGGTGCTGGACTTGCACTTAAACGGCATCGGGAGTGTCACTATCAATCTCTGTGACCCTGAATTTATAGGTTCTACACTAATATCAGTCGTTTTCGATTATTTTTACACGTCCCCTCTCTCCCTAGGGGTGCTAGGGTTGGCTTAACCTTACGAGAAGTAATCGCCGGAAAAATAATCATTTCTTTCGATAAATTTACTCGAGTACTTCATTGCGATTTATGCAGGAAATAAAGCTGCTAAAACATAATTTTTCTGTCCGAGTGAATCACTCGCTTACTATAGAAATAATCGCGTACAAAATAATCTTTCCGACCGAGTGATTCATTCGAATGAATCACTCGCGTACTATAGAAATAATCTCCAGCAAATTCATTCGAGTAATTCACTCGAGTGAAATAATCGGTTCAGAATTAATCGAATAAAATTGAGATACTCGAACTATTCGAATGATTTTGTAATCGAATTACGAGAGTGATTCATTCGAGTAGTCGACCATCGCTTAGCCACAGCCAATGGTTGTCGTAAGTTGAGTTCATTGGATTTTCTATACATTTAGTAATTAAAAGTAAAAAGTTGCCTTTGGCGACAAACTATCGCAGCTGTAAGAGTGACTGAAATAACATTGATCTAGATTCTGCAAAAATAAACAGCTATTCAAGTAAGTTTAATTTACAGGTAATTTTTTCTGTATTGTATGACAAAACTGTTATATTAAGATGATCAAGTTGATTTACATTTCTACATTTTACGCTATGTTTTTTATGAGTGAAGCTAAATGTTATTGCAATACGTATAACTGTTAATCTGTTAATAACTGCATGTTCAGGCATGGCTTATTGTTTTAGTAGATTATTTACCCTGTCTGGTCCACAATTGCGTGCTATTGAAATATACGCTCCACGATTTCAATAGATTGCTAAAAGTTGCCAATATGATTTCTCTGATAATTTTATTTAAAATTTTTATCCTGAATTTATAAATATTTCTTTATGCACGTCAGACCCAACGGGTTTAGCAACTTTTCTCGTCATGAGTTATAGAAATGCTTTTGAACTGTTAATAATTGCGGTAAAAGATGAAATATTCAAAGAGGAGTTCCATATCCTGTGATGTCCTGTGAAGTTGTTAAACTCCACTAGGTGGAGTTTTCCTAATCAGAAATTTAGGAAAATACCATTTCACACTGTTTAAAATCTATAGCCTGACAATTAACACTTTGTATGAAAATTCAAAAATAAGTAGCAAATAAACAACATTGAAATATTTTAATTTAAAAAATATTGAGTACAGCATTTATTTGGAATTAATAATTAAACCAGCCCTAATATTTGCAAAGTATCCAAAATGTATCAATAGGTTTCAAAAAGTAGGTCAAAATTTTAATTTTTTAAATATATGTCCTAGGATATCATGTAGAAAGTGTTCTTGGGAAACAATATATCCAAAATACAAGAATTTTATTTCATTTTTTTATTTCAAATCTCAAAATCTAGAAAATAAGCACGTAAATACTTCAAGATAGACACTTAAAAATACAAAAATAGTAAAAAATAAAGGAAGTAAATAAAATGAAAAAATTTGTAGCAAGATAATTTCAAAGTATACAGAAGAATGCAGGAAGAAAAGATGACAACAGTATTACTGGTAAGTTTTTTGGACAAAAATTTAAATTTAAAATATTTTCAAAGTATAAAAATCAATTTATAAAATTAAGAACACAATTTAAGTATTTTAAGAAAGGGTACAAAATTAACTAAAAACCAAAATTATGAATCTTTATTTTAAAAAAATTAGAATTCAAAAACACTAACCAAGAAGAAGTGGTATACCAGATGTTCTCAGGCCCTGAGTAAGACCTATAATCTAGATATGAATAACCAAGGGTAAGCTTTTATCTTTTGGATTGTATTTCTTGAGGGAAAAAAGGAATATAAAAATGTTATGTAAAGAATTTAAATATTTTTTCATTCACTGAATGTGTAATTCTTAATCTGAAGCTAATTTCAAATTTCACTGCTGCAACGATCTAAATGATCATCATTAAAATTGAATTAGTTGAAACTGAGAAAACCCAAATGACTTTTCGGAGATATAATCACTAACCTTTCGTAATGTAAGAGCAAAGCTGAGCTGGATCAGGTTTGCTGCCTATTAACCCATTAAACTGAATAATAAAAACATTTGTTATAAAGGTTACAACCTAATTGTAGCAGAGCGTAAACAAAGGAACCACGTATAGAATCACCAAATTTGAGGCTATAAAAAAATCCAGCACTTTCTCAACATTCCTGTGTTTGGTGTTTTTTTAATATAATTCCTTGCTTAAAATATATTAAAATTGTTAAAACATCTAAAGCTTATCAAAGTTAACAAATCAGCATTCATATGCATTAAAGTTTCAAAAGTTGCAGTATAATCAAGATACACTGTTAATTTCCTGCGAAACTTACAGATAAACTAATTAAAGTTTTTACATAAATTATGATTGGCACCAAATTTTGTGAGTTATTGCAACTTGGCACCAAGAGCAGTAATCTGCAGTTTAGCCATTGCTTTATTTTGTCTGAGAACTTTTTATTTATGATTGCATTTGAAATTTTTTTCTGTATTCATTCAGTGTTAAAATTTTTGATGACAAGATTTTATAAATAACATTCATGCTCATCATCCATTACAAAGACAAAGACGACAGCATAAAATGCAATACTCTTAAATATTCATATTCATTATAATGGGCTTGTTTAAAGTTTTAAATCAATGTATTTCAAACAGCATGAAAGTAATACTTAATATTTAAAATTATTATTAAAGCAGGAAACATTATTGAAATGTACACAATTATTAGTATATTATATATAAAAATGTCTAATTTTCTCTGTAACGTGTATTGTAAAGACTTCTTTGTTTGAAACACTTCAAGATTTACAAAATCTCTATTAACTAGGGTTTTCGATTTTGAGCAATTTTTTTTAAAACCCGGATTTTCGGTTTGACGGTTTTTTTTATTTAAAACCTGGGTTTTCCCGAGTTTACTTGGTTGGTTCCAGGGGGTCAATAGCAAAGAACTAAAATAATAAATAGTTTATTAGAAGCATTTAATTTATTTCAAAATTTCAAATATAAAAAATAACAGTATATCAATTTAATATTAATAAAGATATACATATATGTATAACATACATTAAAGTGGTACAAATATCTCATTTTTTATAAAACTGCCTTACAACCATCATTGCACTCAATGTATCATCATTGAGTTGGCTTTGAGTTTACTAGCAAACAGACCCATTAAAGAAAATGCTCATTCTGCTTCCACCGAAGTTGGTCGAATTGTTGTTAAAGACCTGAAAAGTTTATCTAGCATTTCGGGTAGGCTTTTTGTTGCCTGAAGCAACTCAATTTCTTTTCTTATGATATATGAATCAGATTTTCATCTTTTATGATTTTCCTTATTATCATTCTCCTGCAGAAACATACTAAGCTCATCAGATAAGGACATTTGTTTAGTACAAGCACTAATACTCGTAACATCATCTTCAATTCCATCTTTAACTCCTACCTCAACTGCTTCTTGGTCGGCATTGTTGTGTAGCGGAAGTATTACGCAAATCCCACGGCATAACACACGTGCTGCTGGGAATCCCGAACTTATAAACTTGAGTGAAATAGAGCTATGGCATACGATGACGCCAATATATTTCCATCTCACTTCGTCTCATTGTTTTTTTTTATTCATTTGTTTGAGGGCCGTACCGAGTCGAACTTGTTAAATTCAGTCTTGTTTCCAAATTAAGGAATATAATGGGTATTCTACTGTATTAGATAAATAACTAATTCCCTGGATTTACTTTAAAAATTCCCCGGGTTTTGGGTTCGTAAAATCTTTGAAAAACACAGGTTTTCGAGTTCGGGGAAACCCGGGTCAAAAACCCTAGTATTAACTGATATTTATGACAGCCTTGATATGAATTTTTAAGGTTTTTTTTACTGTAAAATTGTACTTGGGTACAGTTTAGATTTAGATTTTAATTTTCTGCCCTCTTGCCTGCATATTCTTTATACTCAAAGGATAATTCTGTACTGGCAAAATTTATAATTGCTTTCTTGCTGTTCATGTCTTGAGTAATGTTTTAATATACATTATTTGCGTCCTTAGGATCAGTGTTACTCAAATTGATGGATGTTGTTTTAGGATTTATGTATCCCCCCACCCCCCAATGCTAGGGGTAAAAAATATTTATTGAATAGAAAGTAACTACGCTAAAAGTGTCAAAAATAAGCACAGTATAATTATGCTGTGATGGAATATGCATGTAATGAATAATATTTCTAGATGAAATGAAGTTGAAACCATCGTAATTATCAGCATTTGAAATGTACTATACCATATTTTTTCCCTAAAAAACTTAAATTTAAAAATATTTCCTTTAAAAAAAAACTGTATTTCTTTCTCTATTACGGAGTATAATTTTTAAAAAGAGATCTTTAAATCCAAGTCAGCAATCCTTGGGACACATTTTCTCCATAGGTTAACACTGAGGTGAGCGAATCCAGTAGGGTAAGTACAGAGCAGCCTTAAGAGTTAGTTGCATATAACTTTGTTTTAAACATAATTTACATAAATCTGATAAATGCAAAAAAATTGAAGATTTTATGTTAATTCTACAATTTGTTATTTCGAAATTTCTACATTATCAGAATATATTCAAGTAATAGAGTACAACAATTAATTACTTTATTCTGGATAATTTCACATCCGAGTTCTTGTAATTCATGCCTTTGATAAGGGCCTTAGTCATTTTGGAGCCTAATTGTAGTAATTTCAGTGGAGTTCAATATATATTAATATATAATGAATTCTAATTTATATTAAGTGATAAAAATTTTAACCTGAAGCATAAAATACAAAAATTAGGAAGGTAGTCATTTTCTTTTTCATGTACATTTTTAAAAAAGGAAAACTTAGACTACATATATATTATTCACAGAACAAACTCATTTACAATCAGATTTTCCTAGATTTTTTATCACAGAGGTCATTTATGAATTGAGGAAATTTTAATTTCCTTGTTTCTACATGCTCTATAGACAGTATTGGAAAGTTGTTGAGTCTTATCTTGTGGTATTGTTCACCTCAGGTGTGTTTTAATTTTATTTTAGAAAAGCTACTTTTTCTTGATGCCACTGTAACATGAATTGTTAAAAGTTACATTATAGATATCAATGCATATGAAAATCCAGTAGCTCTCATTTGTAGTATTGTAGAATTTTTATAGTGTTTCCGAAACATGATGAAGGAAGTTTAGGTGTTAATGCTTCCATTTCTTGGAGTATTTTATACACTTTGTTTGGTCATTATTCTGAATCATTTTTGCATCTGTCAAGGCAATTTCTCTTACCGATGTTCGTTCTGTGGATTGCCTGAAATTAACTTCTCCAGCCTTTGTAGCTTTGTACAGTAGTTATTAAAAACAATGCACCTCAAACATTTCTTTCCAGTTACTTATTGGTTTATCCACATACTCCTAATTAAAGTTCTTTTTTCATTTCTGTAAACGTGCTTCCCAAAATTCTGGAGTGACTTCTAGATAAGTCGTAAGCTTCGTGGTTCCGACTAAAAGTTGTTCGAAACCAGAGTGGCTATATTTTGTCAGGCATTCTAGAAGACTTCTAAATGATCACAGTACATCCTTTCAGACCTATTTTTTTATTTTGTGTGCTGTTCTGTACTAGCACAGGGTGCAATGGGATCTAATAAATCCAATCACTTGAAAGGCAGCCCTGCCTTCGATAATTAATATTTTACACATTTTCTATCCTATTAGGCATGTTGTTCCTAAGGATGTCTTATGGTTATTCATATCATTTTATTTCTGTAATGAGTTTGGTTTCACGGGCTTTTCAAAATTTTATAAAATGTACACTGACTAGTAGCCAGAATTTGTTGTTCTGATATAGACACGTAAATCTACTCAGGGTAGAAAAATTGTGGGTATTTTGTATCTTGTGGGTATTTTGTATGGAAATGAATTACATAACCGATTTCAATACTGTTTGACAGTCCCAGAAACTTGTTCCTACCATAAGTATGTTCCTGTAAATGAAACATTTATGCAATGTTACTGTTACATAAGGTGTAACTGCCTTCCTCTAAAAATAAAAAATGGGTGTAGCAAAGCTCAGGTGAGTACGGGAAATGAAGACCAGGCGAATGAGCATCTAACTCCTTTTATTTAAAATCGTTTAAAACTGGAGACAAGATTTGTTGCCTTTAACATAATTAACAGGCGCGTCCGTAGCTCCGGCACGTCGTCGAACTGCTCTGCTCTGGTCTGGCTGGAAAGCTGAAAAACTCATTCCATTTATACTATCAGTCGCTCCCACGGAGCATGCGCCGCAGGTTACGCGTGCCCAGAAAAACGCATGCATAATTAATGACGTTTAACCCCGCGGCGATTGCTTCGGGAAAGATTCGCAGATACGAGAACGCACGGTAAACAAAATAACCAATGCCGCCGCTATTGCTAACATCGGCCCCCCTTCTCGTTTCTGCGAACCGCTCTTGTGGCGAAAGCCCTAATGGATGTTTATACACTTACGCTTTACAGACATTTTCACTGGAACATACTCTGATAACATGAAAGACATTTCAATTAAAGTAATGAGATTCCAATTACATTTTGGAATGAACACACTTGCTAATATTTTGGTATAAACACGCTTTCCAATTACATTATAGAATAGACACATTTGCTACTATTTTAGTATAAACACGCTTTCCAATTACATTATAGAATAAACATTTGCTACTATTTTAGTATAAACACGCTTTCCAATTACATTATAGAACACACATTTGCTACTATTTTAGTATAAACACGCTTTCCAATTACATTATAGCATAAACATTTGCTACTATTTTAGTATAAACACGCTTTCGAATTACATTACAGAATAAACGTGAAACTATACTTAATACATATGAAAACTAAATCCAATATGTACACACTTGTTCAGAAAATTTCTATTCTAATATTTGTATAAACACATTCTAATTCTAATATTTGTAAAAAAAAATGCTATTCATAAACTTCATGATTTTTTAGCAAGAAATTTTAACCTTTTAAAATATAATCATTATACAAGTATAAAGGCGAGCAAGACGCACTTAAAAATATATATATTTACAAAGCGAATATAGCTTCTGGTTAGTCAGTAGCAAAAAAAAAATAAAAAAATACGACTTTCTATTTTAAATTTTGGGATTCGAAACTTTCGTCCCTTGCGACGAAGAACACTTCGACAAGCAATTTTTAATACCCCTATGGTATAACTTTACCTTTTAATCCGATGACTAACTTTCGGCACATCTAGTATAAGTGTGTTAACAAAATATCAGTACTTCATTTCAGCACGACATAAATCTCACAAACAAACTTAAAACGGGAACATTTAAAGAATGAAAAAAAAAACTACTAGATAAACAGTTCGTTTACAAATTTTTGAAGACCTTCCTTAGTTAAAGGCTTCGTCAGCACATCTGCATAATTGCTTTTGCTGGTACAAAACTTAAGCTGAAAAGTTTTTTCGTTTATCAGGTTTCTGATAAAATGGAACTTCACGTCTATATGTTTAGAACGTGAGTTTTCTATAGGCGAATTCGAGAAGTTAATCGCTGCCTGGTTGTCACAAAAAAGTTCACTTGAATTAATATCAGGGATTTCTAAGCCGATTTCTTTGCATTCTTTTAAAATGCGATAGATCCACATTAGTTCTTTCGAGGATTCTGTTAAAGAGATGAATTCTGCTTCCATTGTAGACAAAGTTACCGATTTATGTTTGAAAGTTCGCCAGGAGACAGGAACCTTATCAAAAAACAAAATCGTTCCGCCTACAGATACTCTGTCATCTCTATTTGACGCAAAATCTGAGTCACTGTAACATCTGATATTTAATTCATCTATATTTGCCAAATTCAACTTTAAACTCTTTGTGGCATGTACGTACCCTAACAACTTTAGAACGCAGTTCCAATGTACTAACCCAGGGTTCTCTTGAAACTGGGACAGGATGTTTACAGCATAGCTGATATCGGGGCGAGTCCTCCCCGCTAAAAATGCTAAACATCCAACTACATTTCGATACGGTAATCGTTCCGTTTCTTCCATTTCGGCGTGCGTTTTAGGACAGTCTATCTTTGAAAGGAGAGTTCCCTTACTTATGGGTAATGATGTTATCGGAATTTTATAGTTCTTATAAGTATCGTAAACTTTATCAATATAACCTTCTTGGTGTATATATATTTTCCCGTCCTTTTCTAGAAATTCAATGCCTAGTAATTTTCGGGTTTTTCCCAGCACTTTCAAATCAAATTTTTCTTTTAAAAGCTTAATTACTTCCCTTATGTGAAGGTCTGATTTACCGAATAAAACGATATCATCTACATAAAGGAGTAGTAGAACACGTTTTTCAAAGATGTACGTGCAATTGCACCAGTCTAGCTTTTCGAAGTTTAGATCTTGTAAAACAGTGTGGATTTCATTAAACCACTCTCGCCCACTTTGGTGTAGGCCGTAAAGAGCTTTGCGTAACAAGCAAACATGATTGGGGTAAGTTTCGTCTTTAAATCCATGTGGCTGATACATGTAAATCCTTTCATTAAGGTCAGCGTACAGGTATGCAGATTTTATATCTAGCTGGCAATGTGTCCAGCCAAGTAAGCATACTAATAATGCAAACCACATTCTTATTAGGGTGAAACTTATAACGGGGCTGTAAACTTCATCATAAGTCTCCCCTTTACGCTGCCTGAAACCCTGGGCTACTAAACGCGCTTTGTAACGCATAATCTCATTTTTGTCATTCCGTTTTAGTGTATACGCCCAAGTACTTCCCAGTATTTTCGTATCTTTGGGTTTCGGGATTAATTCCCATACTTTTCTATCTTTCATGACCTTCATCTCCTCCCCCATTGCTTCTTCCCACTCTTTCTTTTGGGGAGATTTCAAAACATCCCTGTAATTTCTAGGTATCTTTACCTCTACATGAAAAGCCGATAACAGACTGCTGCTTGCATTTTCATTTCCTACAGGGCCAGTATAGTAATCTGTGGTTCTAAAATTGAAGAAATCTTCCTCATAATTTATATTATTATCATTACAATATTTTTGGGCATCTTTAGGTGAACGAAGTCTTACACTTGTTCCGTTTATTCGATAATAAATGTCAGTTTTCGAACCATCTCTACGCAATATGGCTTCTCTCATCCATTTAATTTGATTACATGGGATTCGACCAGGGTTCTTTGTCCCTTTGTCTTTCACCCTATGTTTACCACTATCAGCTTTTTCTTGGGTTATTTGTTCACTAATTTCTGCTTTTCCTTGGGTTGGTTCACTAATTTCTGCCTTTTCCGGGGTTGTTTCACTTTCTGAATCTGAATCCTCAATTTCATCAGGGGTTATTCTAATATTTTGATTTAACTCGGGGCTTTGTACGTTTTCTATCTCCCCCACATCTTCTTTAAACGAAACATTTAGAGTTTCTAGGACATTATGACTTTCAGGGATCCATATTCTATATCCCTTAGTTTTTGTAGCGTAGCCAACCATAATCCCCTTTTTAGCCCGCATTTGAAGCTTATTCCTTAATTGCTTAGGCATCCTGATGTAGGCTGTGCAGCCAAAAACCTTTAAATGAGTGACCGACGGTTTCCGACCACCATATAACTCGAAAGGGGTTTTTAATTGCTTTGAATGCACTACTCTGTTCCATACATAGGTAAAACAGAGCAACGCTTCAGCCCAAAACGCATCGCTCAAATTACTACTTTTGAGCATTGCTTTTACAGCATCTAACGCCGTATAATTGAAACGCTCACTTACGCCATTTTGCTGGGGGGTATAAATGTTCGTCCTCTCTGATACGATTCCCTGATCTTCTAAATATTTTTCGAATTCCTTATGGCAGAATTCCATGCCATTATCTGTGCGTACACGCAAAATTTTCTTATTAAGGAATCTTTCAGAACGCGCTTGAAATTTTTTAAAAAGTTCAAAAACCTCAGACTTCTGCCTCATCGGGTACACCGTAACCTTTTTGGACATGTCGTCCGTGATAGACAGGAAATATCTCTTTCCCCCTAAGGATACGTTTGGGAGTGGTCCACACACGTCCATGTGTATTAACTCCAGGGGTTTTCGTGAATTCGTTTTTGATGAAGATTTAAAAGAAATACTCCTCGACTTTGCTAACTTGCAATCTTCACAATCGCTTTTCCCGAGAGTTAGTTTGGGCAATCCTTTTACGCACTCTTTACTACTAGTATTTACAATATACTGATTGTTGATATGGCAATAACGCCTATGCCATAATTCTAATCCCTTTTTCTGCGAAATAGTTAAGTTAACATTTTCTATTTGTTTTTTCAAATATTGGGGACTGAAATAATATAATCCATTACGCCTTTGGGCGAAAAATAGCTTCTCCCCGTCTTTGTCGAAAACTTCTATTTTCCCTTTCGCTCCTATAAACTTTCCTCCTAGTTTTTCCCAGGCAGGTCCCGAAAATAGATTTCGTCTTAATTTCGAAGAGTACATTACATTATGTAAAATAACCTCTTTCTTTTCCCCTTCTGTTTGAAAATACATTTTTACTGTACCCTCTCCTTCAATACTGCCTTTAACATCACCAATTGCTAGTGATAAGTTAGTATTATTAACTCTCTTAAAGTCAGTAAATAAAGCTCTATTATTACTGAAATGACTAGACGCGGCGGTATCAAAAATCCACGAACACTTTTCTGCTTGTATATCTTCGGTAATATTAGCTTCAGTAATAAAATTTGCCTTTCTATTGGGAGTTTCCTTCTCAATTTTTTCTCTTCTAAATTTAAATTTAACTCTGCAATCTTTTATGAGGTGGCCAGGCCTGCCGCACCTATAACAAGGGCCTACTTTCCTTCCCTTAGGGGATTTATCTCGAGTGGTTTCACTCTTAACTTTAGGTTTTACCTTTTTAGGCGCCTCTAACTTTGCTTTATAAGCAGAGTTCTCAGTTTTTTCGAAATCACGCTTACTTTGCTTAAGCCTACGTTCTTCGACTAAGAGTTCATCTAGAACTTTACTAAAAGTAAATTCCTCATCGGACCAACGATAAATAGATTGCACAATACCTGTAAAATCCCGCGGCAAGTGGCGTATCAACTGGAATGCTTGAAAGATCATTTCCAGCGGCCGTCCGGCTTCTGACAACTGCAAAATAATTTTCTTGAGGCGAGCGGCATAAAGGCCTATCTCTTCTCCCTCTTGATAATGCTCTTCAAAAAAATCATCCAATAATTCAATGACTCGACATCTTGTGTCTGGTCTGAAGTGATCCTTCAACTTCTTCCAAGCTTCTTTACCGTCAGTAATCTCAGCCAGTAAGTCTTGATACTCCTCCTCCACATTCAAGTAGATAGTCGTGAACGCTTTATCTTTACGCATCTCATACTCACGGGTTTGTTTAGACGTCGCCCCCTTCTCTAGAGCAGGTTCGGTCCCCAAGATGAATTTCCAGCACCCTCGGTCCATAAGAACTACTTTCATTTGTTCGGACCATTTCGAATAGTTGTTACTATTCAGCTTCTTTATCGTCGATTCCATGACCCCCCGTCGCTGTGCTCCGATAGATTCTTGCTGCTTCAAACCTTGGCTGGTTGCCAAATGACTAATTTGGAAGTCAGTGGATCGGCTTTACCATATTGCTTGACGCTGGTCCTCGTGTCTCACCATTGCTTTAAATAAGGGAAGGGCATAACTGGGCCCATAACCATCTGTTACATAAGGTGTAACTGCCTTCCTCTAAAAATAAAAAATGGGTGTAGCAAAGCTCAGGTGAGTACGGGAAATGAAGACCAGGCGAATGAGCATCTAACTCCTTTTATTTAAAATCGTTTAAAACTGGAGACAAGATTTGTTGCCTTTAACATAATTAACAGGCGCGTCCGTAGCTCCGGCACGTCGTCGAACTGCTCTGCTCTGGTCTGGCTGGAAAGCTGAAAAACTCATTCCATTTATACTATCAGTCGCTCCCACGGAGCATGCGCCGCAGGTTACGCGTGCCCAGAAAAACGCATGCATAATTAATGACGTTTAACCCCGCGGCGATTGCTTCGGGAAAGATTCGCAGATACGAGAACGCACGGTAAACAAAATAACCAATGCCGCCGCTATTGCTAACAGTTACCATACTTCAATCTCAAGTAATGCCCCCATTTTTCATGACATATTCAAAAGCTTAAACTTCAGTAAATAGATAATTACAATACAACTTCAACTTTTCAATTGTCATGGGCTTAGTTAACAAATCAGCAACATTATGTTTTCCAGAAATACAAAACAATTTTCATCCAACAGTTCTTTGACAAAAAAGTAGCGTGTGTTGACATGTTTGGTTTGTCTATTTTCAACGAAATTTCTCAAAAATGGCCTTGCACTTTTATTATCAGAATAAATGTGGGGGAAAATTTTAGTTACATTAAAACACAAACAATCATTTAAATAGTCATATTATTTCTTTAACTGCTTCTGATTCAGCCCCCATACTTGAAAGGACAACAGATTTTTGCTTACATGACTACCACAATATAGGGACATAACCAACACTAGAGATGTTTATGATATTGTCTGAAAACCAACTGGAGCTAAAGTATTAGGAAATAAATGTATTGACACTCTGAAGAGAGATACTAGTGCAAAAATTCATATCAACCAGAATAGCCGGCCTGGATGCAACATGACAACTTATTGAATTTCTGTCATCCCAACAGGATGCCCAACTAGCATCAGAAAAAGCCATTAAATCTAAATCACGCAGTTAAATCAATACAATACTGACTTACATTGAAACACTTGACACAATAACTTCAAATGTTCTTCAGGATTACTGAGATAAAAATGTTAATGCATTATATCTGGTCTGGTCCTTGAGGACAAAATCATTAAACTTCCAACTAGTGATCTGTTTGGGACATCTTTATCACAAATTTTTCTTCATTGACCCTGTTTACAGTGATTCTTTGACTGATTGGTAAATACTTTTACCTATTGGAATGTTTTAAGGGCCTGATTCACGACAAACGCCAGCGACTTGCAGTCCGCAAGCCGCAAGGCAGGGAGATCTGCGATTGAAAAGGGGAAGACACCTGCAAAGCCATTCACGACAAACAATTTTCGCCAGCCGCATCCACTGACGTCACGCTGTCAAAACGAACCGAATCGTTCGATAACTCGGAGTGATAATCGAGATATAATCGATTTTCATCGGAAATCAGCCAATGAGAACGCTTTTAGCGTGTCTGAGTTACCGCGTATGTCTATCAAAACAACTGTCTTTTCAAGTGTTTGTTGTTCAAACGGTTGTGTCATTTCGCGTGTGTATTAATTGTTCATCCAATTTTATAGAATAATCTCACGGCTTTTTACCTGTACCGCATTGGCGTTGCATCCTCTCCTGACTACCACCTTTATTCTGCTGGGGAATTTATGGATTTCAATCACCTTTTAATGTGATCCTCTCTTCAAAACAAGTACTTTTCAGTCACAGATTTTTTAAATAGATATCACCTCTACTGAGTTACCAGTGGGGAATTATGGTCAATGTACTTTTCCCCAACATAGGATAAAAAAAAGTCTAGTATCATATAAATGACACTAGTTTTATAATTACTTCAAATGCTACAAAAATTTAAGTTCCTTTAAGTTTCACTGTTCTATTATAGATATTATTTATTATCTTGAAAATTACTTTTAGTGAAACAGATAGTAATCTTACTCTTATTGTGCAGTAAAAGCCATGTTTGTTAAAAAAGGTATATGTTAAAACTATTGAAGATGCTCAAAATAATGTATACATGACAAGCCTTTTAACAATAACGAAATAAAAGTTCAATTATCCTAACAAAATTGACAATGATCATGTTTGAAATGTCCAAACAACAAATAATTCTTTAATTTTTATTTTCATGTTACTGATTTTTTTCCAAAACTGTTCATATTTCATATATTTCTTTCTTTGCTGATTAGTTTAGTTTTTGGTTTTAGATAAATATTCTACTAAGCTATTTTTGTATGAAGTTCACCATTTCTTTGTTTTGTTGATTACACGCCAAAATATTTAAAAAGTGCATATTCGCATTTTCGTTATATAAATATTTATATTTAGGAAATTTTGGTGTTTATTTGTTTTTCCACAATACCATATGCTCCGGAAGCCTGTTTAATATTTCAATTGTGCTTATCTTTTGACTAAACTGAATACAGAATATCTCGCAACATAGACATGGGCAATTCTGCCTAATACATGCACTCATATAATTTCAATGTACATTGCATTATTATATCACCAATGACACAAATTTAAGGAAATATGAATTTTTGTATTGCAGGAATATAGGCTAAAGTAGCCAGCCGATTTCTTTTCACATGAAAATTTATCTTTTTGTATTGCAGGTATGCTCATATCATACCAGGTGGTGGTGGGTATTAATACGAATAACACATTTTTCTCTTTGTTGTTTTGTGGGGGAGGGGACTTCAAATTAATAGTGCCTCTTATGAAAATTCTCCGTCTGTCAATCAATTCAAAGCCGTCTGTCTGGTGGACAGATGGCCCGAGCATAGCCAGGCTAGTCTATAATAATATAATACAATGTATGTCTGTATGTCAACATCTTAAAATGTTAAAATGTCATATTAAAATTGTGCCAAAGAAATGTTAAAAATTGATAAGACAAAACACCAGTTCAAGTGTGAAAAAACTATTTAATAATTAACAAAAAATTAAATTTATAAATTTGCACAAATTTCTTCGTGTAACATTTTTCCTTTGTTTTCATTAAATTTCTGCTTGCTTTGTGAGGATTCATCCAAATATGGTGTCATCAGCCATGGTTCTAATGGGTAACCACTGTCCCCAAGCAAGAAGTTCTTTTCAGGGATAACTTTACTTAAAAACAACTCTCGGGGAGCACTGCTCTTCCAAATAGAGGAGTCATGAGTGCTCCCAGGCCATCTTGCTACGACATCCAATATCTTCATGTTATTATCACATACCTGAAATAAAAGAAATATAAGATTTAGTATTTTGAATGTTTTAAGATTGAAAAGAACACAACACCTTTTTCTCTTTTTCCTCAATGTATATGAAACAGTATTTTTTTGTGACAAGCACTTTTGTGGTGTACAAAGATGAGTTTTCGGACACTAGCCAATTCTAAATGATCTTTGAATCATTTTGGTCTGAAAGTAAACTTTAAAATATGTGTTGTAATAATACAAATATAGAACAGTGTACACTTTTAAATGATTATTCAGAAAATGAGAAGGGTGCTAGAATGTATGGAATTAATATCAGTCCAAATCCATAAGTTTAAAAATATTTTTGCTTGGGAGATATGCAATTCCATACGTGATGAAAAGGTATGAAGAAATATCTTTGGTGTAGGGTTAGTATGGAATGTAAGCAGCCCTAAAATATTAGGTGATGAAAAATGTTGAAATAATCTCCCTTTATGTATGTACTCAAGTTGTATAACTGCACAATATTCCTAATACAGTGGACGCTCGTTAATTCGAACTCGGTTAAATCAAACTTTCGGTTAATTCGAACTAATCCAAAGGCCCTAAAAAACTTGTATTGTGATTAATGTTAAAAATCTCATTAATTCGAACTAAATTTTTATCACTTCGTTAATTCGAACTAAAAATTTGACAAATTAGATGAGAATGCAGAGACTGTTAAGCAAATTAATGATCAAGTCATAATGGACTCTATTAAAACTCTGAAAGCATTTATTCAGATGGAACCTTCGTCTGAAAATGAATTGAAATGTTTACTTCAAATCGAGAAGCTGGCTGAACAATGTAAACATCATAAACAAAACCAAACATCCATTTTACAATTTTTCCTAAAAGTGTAATTCATATTTTTAATTAAAGTTTACTTTCTGCTGCATATTTTCTGCTTCATTTTATAAATAAGGTAAATCTGTATTGCTTTTTAATATGTTTAATTTTAGATAGCATAGTATAATATGTTTTCTGGGGTTATACATACTAGGAGATTTTTCTACTTCAGTGATACACTTTTAAAGTTATATATTTTCTCTTAACATCAGATAATTCGAACTTTTTTCTGTGAACCTTTGAGTTTGAATTAATGAGCATCCACTGTATATTATTCAGTATTATTATCAATAGAATAATCTGATAAAGACAAATGCAAGTAAATTTTCCTTCGCATATCAACAGTATTCCAAGACCAGTTTCATGCTTTTTAGTGCTCATCAGTTGTTTCCCCCCTCCCTGCCCTGTAAGTACTCTTATGGGCACCTATGGTTATACACTGACTGAAATATGTGAAATGCACCATCACTTTTTAATAGTTTAAGATAAACAGGCTTTACTTACCATTTGCACATTTATTGAGTATTTGATTTTCCTGTTAATGAAAACAAACCAATCAAAATCTATTGGTTTGATGATGTTCACATGTGTGCAGTCAACAGCACCTACAAAATTTGGAAATCCAGTGTTTAAATAGAAGTTTTCTTTTGTTTGTAGCAGCTCATTACTTTTCTGCGAAACTGTACATGATTTTTTTAAATTTTACATACAGCTTTTGTAAATTTGTTTACATTTCTTGAAAGAGTTGGTTGCAATATTTGGGAAAAGTTTGTGCTTGAAACAGCACTTTGAAAACTTCCTGTTCCCAAGACCTGTAGGCTGCTGAGGACCTATATAAACAATAAAAGTATATAAGTAAAGCTATTTAAGCCACATGATATAGTTATTACAAATAACCGTTGTTTCACAAACCGATCATATACACAGCATTATATATATTAGTATTCTTACATTAATCTGATCATAGGGAAATTATAAAGTAAGAGTGAAAAACATGGTAACAGTTTATAAAGGGTCAATACACCTTTACCCAATACTAAATATTTGACTCAGCATTGAGATTAAAAAAAAATCAATACATCTAAAGACCTAAAATGCCCTATCCAATGACATAAAATTCTAAAAATCAATTTTTGGACCATTTTAAAAGGTGTACTGTCCCAAATACAAAATTATTTTATAATTAATATGCTTAAAACTGGAAGAATAAGAATCAAAACATTGAACATACCTGCATTTCTATTGAATAACCGCCGTGTTCAGACTGCAAATGTGGTCTCAGTTCCTCACATAGATCTCTTACAGCAATCCGTGACAAACGAACTCATTTTCATTCATTTGAAATGGATCGTCTCGATCGTGGAATCTCCATTCATTTTTTAATGATATATTAATTCGCCACCGCCGAAGCCTACCGATTGCTATGACGTCCGCCATTGCTGTTTATCCTTCGCTTGCGAGACCTACGTAGCGTCCGCAAGCCGTGAACTTGTGTTGCGGGAGGAAACGTTCTGCGCGTTTGTCGTGAATGGGGAATTGCCTTCGCACCGCAAATTTGCGGAAGAAAACAGGATTGCGGGAGAAAAGTGTTTGTCGTGAATCAGGCCCTAAATACTTTTTTTGGTGTAACTCTTTTGGTGCATTATGAGTTTATTATTTTTATTTTCGAATTCTTAATCTAAAAACTCTGAAATTTCTCCTAAATTCATAAGGTCAAATTTTGTTTTTATTAGACATATTACCTTGTAACATTTTATCCCAGGCAAATAAAGCTAAATCATCTATATATACAAGAATGATGGCATTTGTTCCATATTTATAGTGACAATTACAATTTTCAAGTTTATGAAAACCGAATTCTATTAAAAAAATTTCAAGGTCATAGAACTACTCACGTCCAGCTTGACGTAAACCATATAATGACTTTTTTTAATTTTAAAATTCCACATTTTCTGTACTTACAAATCCTTCAGGTTGTTTTATGTATATAGTTTAGTGTTAAACACCCTATTCACCTTTTATGTCAAGATGACAATGTGTCCAATCGTTGAGGTTTACAAATATGATCAAAAACAATCTAACAAGATACAACAGGAAAATAAGTTTCAAAGTAATCTATGCCTTCGGTTTGCTTAAGACCCTTTGCATCCAGGCTGGCTCTTCTGGTTTCTATGAATTTTCGCACTAGTATCTCTCTTCAGAGTGTCAATCCATTTATTTCCTAATGCTTTAGCTCCAGTTGGTTTTGGGACAATATCATAAACATCCCTAGTGTTTTTGAGAATTCATTTCCTCAACCATGGCTTTTCCCCATTCTCATTTTTCTGGCAAGTTTTGGGAAGCTACAGAAGACTTCGGGTATTTTAGCGTCAATACAATGAACTTCGATATCAGAATCAAAATCCTATGTACTGTCACTATCTGAAGATACCTGTTGTCCCTGACCTTCTAAAGCACTAATCTCTATTCTCTCCTAATTTACAGGTTCCTTTTCAACTATATCTAATGTATCAGTAGGTTTTTCAAAAATCTTTTCATCAAATTCTTATGAAGAATTTAAATTTGAAAGTGGGTCATTTAAACTAGAGAATTCTTTGTTTTCAAGATTAGATTCATATTGAATCCCCTAAATTTTTTCATTGAATTTCGCATGTTTTATCTGTACTACATTACTTCTACCAGGATACCAAATTCTATAACCTCGAATTCGTAGAGCTATGTATCTATTCGTAGGCTATGCTCTACGAATCACCTCGCGAATAAATCACCTCACTTTGCTTTGTTGTCTGATTTAGATCTCTGCTTCCGAGGAATATGTACATATGCTAAGCTGCCAATTATTTAGAAATGTTTAAGCAGTATTTTTCTTCCTGACCAAACATTTAAGATTGATGTGGCGTCGGCAACAAAAGAAGAAAACATTTTGTTGGTTGTCTCTGTAGTTGTCAAAGAAGCCTTCACACTTGACACTTCAATGACATTTTATTTAAGCTTATTTTTCAAAAGCGAAACATCTATTTTTTGGTACTTACATATTATTGCTGTATCTTGGCGACTCTTTACATTTGGCACAAAATTAGTTTGCCAACACCTAATTTCACCCTGGGAGCCTATTTTATAACCTTAAGAACTTTTTCAGCAGCAGCATGTTAATAAAATACAAATATATATGTGGATTCCGCATACATATTTGTATCCAAGGTTTCGTTTAAATTATGCTGGCAATAAAGAAGAGGTGAAAACAGTTTTACTTCAACACATGCTAGATGATTATGAACATAGTGCAAATGAAAGTATTTCAGACAATTCTGAGAACAAAAATCCTAAAAAATGTGGCTTAGAAAAGCTTTTAGAAAGTGACAGTGACAATGATAAAGATTAGGAAACTATAGATGACATCCCACTCCCAGTCAGAAAAGTCGAAATTGAATTAAAAAATTACTTATCTATGCCAAAAGGCCCTAAGTGCTCACTAAATAATCTTTTTTTAAGAAGTTCAAAATTTGTGAAGCACAAACTGTGGGTCGAGATCCACCGAGGGGTCATGGATAGTTTGAAGTAAATTTATATCATTTAGGGCAATTCCATGTGACTCATATTTTCGCAAAAGTAAATTCTCTATATATATCAAAGAAATATCACATTTGATTTTTAAAAAGTTCTTTATAGACATAAGGGGTACAGTAAGAAACTAGAGATATCAATATTTAAAATTTTAATATGAACAGATGATATGCAGACCCTTATGTAGCACTGTGACTGACACAACAAAAAAAAAGAAGTCGAGTTTAGTGTGTTAATGAAAACCTAAAATTTCTCCTCTTTCAACACAGCAGAGTAACAAAGAAGTATTTTATGAAATAACAAACAGTTCCAAGTTGTGATATACTTCCAAAAAATTGTTTTGATAGTAATTATCTGAATCAATATTTTACATGTGACTCACATTACATAGTTTTGTGACTCACATTACATCTCCTACTTAGGTCTTTGAAGTTAATGAAATATTGATTTAAAAATATTTTATTTTGCAGTTAGTAATGAAACATTACTAAATTTAAATAACAAGCATGTAGTTATATATTTTAGCAAAGTAATAAATTAATTAACAGTAAATTAATGAAAATTAATAAATATAAAAGTGTAAATCAAAGCCATAAAAATTCACATCACATATATATATTTTAGAATAAATTACAATGTTTCTATTGAAAGAATTACAATATAAATGTATAGAAACCATCTTGAATTCACAGGAATTGGAAATTTTAATTTCCAAATCAAATTTGATCGAAGATAAAATTATTTTATCTTCATTTTTAAACCATTTTCAGCATTTGCCTGTAGGGTGCATCTTAGTTATTTCAAATTCTCCATTGATGCAATTGGTAATTTTTCTTGGGTACAGTATACCATCCTATTCAATTTCATACCAATCATCACATTTAATATCGGATAATGGTTGAGCAGTTATTTTATTATCAGAAGATATCAAAAATCCTTTAGGTTTCTTATTTTCAACTTTAATACAGCGATATTGTTTGATACCTTGTAATGATGGTGAATTTTCCCAAACCTGTTGAATTTTTAGTGTTAAATTTTTTCTTTGTTCTCTTCGGTAATTTCCTGGATATTAATGTTAGTTCCAGCCATTTGGGCAGCTTGAACAAAATCTGTAG
Source organism: Dolomedes plantarius (assembly GCA_907164885.2). Lineage (NCBI taxonomy): Eukaryota > Metazoa > Arthropoda > Arachnida > Araneae > Dolomedidae > Dolomedes > Dolomedes plantarius. The sequence continues at coordinate 20,570,467 of OU015490.1, forward strand.
CATTAACTACTAAACATTTACACTTTTTCACCTGATTTAACACTTGTCTTTTCAGACTTGCACCAATCCCATCAACAGGACCCTTTCCATGGGATGTTGCAAAATAGTTCCATATCACATTTATGGAATATTTTCCCTCCCAAACATTAATTGATGCAGCAACAAATCTGCCCTTAAATAGCCTAAGAGAATGTGCTTTAGACGCATTGATGAGAATTTCCCAACTACCTCTGATGGATTATCAGTTTTGAAGAGCTCAAATACTTCTTTTAAAGAGTAAATAAGATGTCGAGCTTGCTTTTTACATTTTCCCATATTGTAACTGCACCTTTTCTACCAGGTGCTAGTCTGCTATTATCATCCCTTTCATAAAATTCTTGAATTTTATCTTGAGTGTCTTGGGATAAAGGATTTTCTTGTGATGTATTCTTTGGACACTGAAAACTTTTATCCCTATCCATATTGCATTCACTGCTAACTAAGTTTATCGCAACTGCTTCTTTATGACGAGGTGAATTAGGCAAACCTTGCTTTGCTTTGGTCAATGCTTTTCCTAGCGTGCTTGCATTTTTATATATTTGTCGAGGTGATTCTATGATTTTTTCACTTTATTGCTTTTCATTTTTAAGAAGTTGAAATTGAGTCACTCTTTTTCTTGACATTTTCCTTTCTTCATTTTTCAGTTCATCTCGAATTACTTGAGGCAATTTGTTTACTATTTCAACTTTCTTTCATCTGGAGACAGTGTTTCTGTTTATGTTCATTGTACTTCCCTTCTTGCTTTAATTTCCCCCTACTCTTTTTCTGTTGCTTTGCTGCTGTTGTTGGTGCCATAGTTTAAAAACTTCCTATTAAAAATTTAACTTTAGAATTACAATACAAGTGGCAGTAATTTTTTAAACATGTGTGTTTACTAGAAAAACTACAATAAAATTGCATTATTTAATTACATTTAGTCTCAGTAATGAATCCTATATGGGTATGTATAGATATAAAATCCCCCACTGACCCCCCCCCCCAAAAAAAAAAAGAAAAATAAATAAATAAATAAATTAGGAAACATTAAATGTCATTAAGAACTCTGTTATCATGAAATACTAGCCGTAATTCACATTACGAAATAAAATGTCTCTATTTCCGAATAAAATATTTTTAAAAATGAAACTGGCTTATGAATTCTTTTTAGTAATGTTAATAATAAGCAGGAGAAACCGTAAAAAAATTATAATTTACAGCTATAAAAAGTTATAAATATTAAAAAAAGGAACTTTTAGTGACTCACATTTCAAAAAATATGATCTATATAAAAATTAACCTGTCTGATTTATTTTAAATGCTGATTCTGAAATAATAATTTTATATTTGTCTTATAGGATAAATCTTTAAGAAAATATAATTGTTTATGTAGTAACATGCTAAAACTTAGTAAAATACATACCTTTAAATCTATTCAATGCTGAGAAAAATTCACCAGAACATAATGCTCTTCAGAACAATTCTTCACATGGCAAAAAATGGTTAGCCAGGTATTGCCAAATTCTAATTTTTGAACTTCAATACATATTCACAACGTATGTTCGTTCGTAAAGGGCAACGTATGTTCACAACATACGTTCTGCAACGTATAAAAAACAAAGTTGAGTAGTTTTTCAATTTTTCTTAATGCTGTTGTTCCCATGTTATGTGGAATTGCCCTTTAATTATTTAATTAGAAATTGTGCTTTAAGTGGTCTGTAACACATTTATAATATCTTTATTTTTCGTATATGATACGTTATTGTTATATATAAATATATTATACGATCTTGTCATATAAGGTGTCAAAGTTTTGCAACGCTATACATAAATTGTTTGCATTCGCTTTTACCTATCTGTGTGAGAAAGCCTTTTAAAAAATGAGTTGCTATAAAAACCATACCACGGTCAAGAGCTCCTGGATCCTGTTTCGTGAACCAATCAGGTTGCGGGACACATTTTGCTCTCGACCAGTAGTTAAGCTTGATCTTTTTTAACCGCTGTAATACAAATTCATCATCTTGCTTCCCTTTTCGGCCTGTTTTCAAGCACGGGTTGCTTGATAGTTCTTTCCCATCCTGGGTTTGATCCCAGCGTTTGATATCTTTGCTGCTCGCGGTCCTCTGTGGCTCATCTTCGACTTTTGAGAGTTTAATCTTTATATTTTGCTTTCTATCTTATCTTATATTGGAACATTTTATTTTGACAAGTCTTGCTGATTTAATTTTGTGTTAACTTTAACTTACTAAATTCTAATGTTTTTATTTTTGTAACTTCTTTAATTTATTTTGTAACTTAACTTTTTTTTTTTACTTGATTCCTTTCTTGGACCATGCGTGAAAAGCTTTAGTGCTTCCCATATCCACACCGAGGGTAAAGGGCTTTCTTAGCCCTATTTTGGACCTCACGAAAGCTTGTTGTCCATGTCCATGTCCACCACGGTCAAGGCTTCACCCGAAAGATGACGCAAGAGTAGCACTCGAAAATATTTCAATAAATATTGAACAAATATTATTCGAGGTCCAGGCTCACACGTCTCATTCATTTTTTTTCTATTTTAGTTTTAATATAAATAAATGCAGTTTGTAAATTTCGACGTTTTAGCATAAATCTTGTTATTTTGAAATAATGCTCTTTTATCTACATGGGATACAAATGCATTTCAATCCGAAGTTTTGGTTACATGAGATTTGGAAAAAAAAACAATGGTAGAAAATAAGCGCGACTTTTTTTTTAATTTGTTATTAGACAAAATAAACATATACCTACAATCTACAGCTCATTGATTTTTAAATAGTTTGAAAAAATTTACTCGTTTCTTTTTCCTCTTCCTTTGTTAGCATTTTAATAATTAAAAAAAAAACAATTTGCTACTACCAAAAAATGTTCATTGGGAGGACACTTGATTTTTTATTTAATAAAAGTTGCTCACCACTGCTCTAATTCCCCAGGTCGTCAATCAGGAAGATTTTCAAAAATCAGTTCAACCTCTAAAGGTGTTGAAATGGGGTCTTAAATCCCCTAAAATTAAAAATAATATATAAAAACCATTATATAATGTCAGATATTATAGGTTCAATTAAATTATAGGGTCAGCACTTTACTACTTACAACACAACACTTTAGTACTAAAATTAATTTAGATTTACCAAATAAAATAATAGATGGTATTAATGTATTGAAGCACGGGTATTCAGCTAGTTTTTTTTATAAACGAAAAAATATATGGTAATATATAAAGAGAGAGGGCGGATTTTGTATGTGGAGGGTAATCTCCGGAACCACTGCACCTATTTGAAAAATTCTTTCACTATTTGAAAGGCACGTTATTCCAGATGGACATAGGCTCTATATTATGTATATCTTATCAGTAGAAAGAAAGTTAGGGGCCTAAATGTTGAGCTGATGCTTCACCTTTACGACTTTTCCTTTGTCAACCATAGTCAAGTAACCATAGCAACACATCAAACGATATTTTCATTTATTATCAGTAAAACATTTAACATTTGAATTTTTTTGTCAACCATAGTCAAGTAACCATAGCGACACATCAAACTTCATTTTCATTTATTATCAGTAAAACATTTAATATTTTAAAGATTCAAGTGGAGGAGGTATTGATAAATACAAAAAATATTTTTGAAATTGGCAACGTGTAAGGGTTTATTGAGGAAAATTACATTTGGAAACTCGCTTTTTATTGGACATTTAAGGTAAAAAAAGATTTTCAATTTATTGGCTATCAACTAGAAATTTATTGGTATAATATTACAGAACCTTGTTTAATTTATAAACTTTATGTTTTTGAATCTATGTACAATTTTATGCACAAGTTGCGTAAATCGAACTTGAATTATTGAACTTTATTCCTAAAATCAGTGTTTCATCGAAACTGTAAAATTTATTGATTATTTCGAATAGGTCTATCTTTGTTCCTTTATGAGTGAAAAAATATTGCTTTAATTGAGCTGAAATTTTGTATGGGTATAATTCATAGTTCAGATTAAAACATAGGCATATTATTTTTTGAAAATCGGGCAACGCCGGGTACTTCAGCTAGTATATAAATAAAAAGCTTTAAACGAAGCGTATAACTTAAAGCCTCGACACCAAGAAGCAATGAATTACGGGAGCGATACTAACAACAAAGGCACATAATCGGCGCTTTATTGTCGTTTTCTCGCCAAGCGGCAAAGTTTCAGCTGTAATACGTATGTACCCTTTTTTTTACAAGAGGGAATATGTGCAGCAAGCAGTTTGCACGGTATAAAAAATATCAGTATAGTATTTTTATGGACATATATTTTTTAAACTGAAGTGTTAATTTTTACACCTCAAAAACTACATTTTTTTTTCGTTCATATTTTTAAGTATGTATGTTTTCTAAGAAGCATTTCTTTTTTTCATATTTTATAAAAGCTTGAAACATTTTAATTACAAGAATAATTTAAAAACCTTTTTTAATTATCATTTGCAAAAATACATTCAGTGCTTTTTTATTATTGTTTGGAAATTAAAAGAATCGAGAAATATTTTTAGTTCTATCTTTTAACAAAAGCCCTAAGCATAGTTTTTTTCTTTTACATGGAAAACTCAAAAAGATGGGACCAATTTCTTCTGTTTGCTTCTACTGCTCCGGTTTCCTCTTATGTAGGAAATTCTCCACTTTTTCTTGACCTCGATAATTGAGAATAATTATGGAAATATCTTAAAACTGTGGGAAAATAAGGATGAACGTCATATGTGGGCGAGGCGATATTATTTTAAATTCATATGAATTCAGCACTTATAATGAATAATCTTCATGAATAGGGCGTTTTTTTAAGTCCGTTAAATTTCAGTATGCAATGACATTTATATTTTATCATATGGTAAGAACATTAGTTTTTGCGATAGAAACAAACAAGCCAAACTTACCATCGGAATTTAAAATTGTTTTATATATTAAAAAAATAAAGTAATCGCTAGTTGAATTCAGGATTTCAAGTGACTTTAGTACGATCAAAATGACAGTACGTCTTACTGTTTACATAAATTTTAATGGAATGCAGAAAAAAGGTGATGCCAGATGCATGAAACATAATAACACAAAAGAAACGTGGAGATGCCACCAAATCGCATATAATATTGATTGAATGCTCGATTCTCAACAAAAATAGATTTATTTGTTCAGTATCCCTAAAGAAATTTTACACCTTGGGGCATTTTTCGTATTTTTTCTTAAATGCAAATAATATTTTTAAATTTAAATTATTCGGGGGAAAATATCTGCTAGAGTGTGTTTTAAACGCTCCTAAATTCCTTGGTGGACGACATTTATAAAATGAATCCTGTTGCAAGGTGCTGAAAACTTCGGGCTATGTGCAACCTTTTTATATATGTGAATACAATTTTTATTGGACCATCGGCATTGATGGAGCTGTCAACAGTAGACACATTTTCTCCATAGGTTAACATGGACGTGAGCGAATCCAATAAGGTTAGTACACAGTAGCCTTAACTGCAACTGAGCAAGTAACCGTTGTGTATATAATGACTTGATAGTATATAGACTGTTCGGCGGTTGTCTGTCGTTTATTTTTCTTACCCTTCAACGCTGTTATCTTCAGTGCCATAGTGTGGAATAACTCTGTGAGGTATAATGATGGTAGTGTCTTAGCTACGTTACAGTTTTCTTATATTTAAGTTATCTTAAGTTTTGAACAAATTCATTTGAGCTAGTTGACTTTGAAATTTTACTTCACCTCATGTCTTTACTGACAGAAATCGGGTTATATATATATAACACATGGCGACACTGGTTTTGGTGCCGGGGTATTTGGAGCTGATTTCATATGAATTTCATGCCCTGAATATGGCGTTATACTTTACGTAAATATGGCGTTAGTTTTTGCCTAGGAGCTCAAATTTCTAAATTTTCAATTCCAGCAATTTTAATTGGAAAGACATGTTATGTAATTATTTTTCTACTGAACCGTGTATATATATATATATGTCTTTTCTTTTCTTAAAGGCTGTGACATTCTGTTTCTTTACTCTTATAGTACCAAGCTGTGTCAAATAAATATCTTGACTGGTTGAGTCTCAAGTCACACCCCTCATTTGGCATATTTTATTGACAACCCGGAGAGTCTTGAAAAGTTACAAAATTAAATTGTGCGAGAGATAACAGGGGTAAAACTCCTTTAAGCAGTTCTGTAACTAATGTGTGTACAGAACTGCTTAATGGAGTTGTAAATGTTCTGCAACTAATGTTCTGTCATTAATGTATTTGCTGGTTTTAAATCAAAAGTAATTTTAAAAAAATCTCGGGGTAAAGAAGGGTCATGTTCTAAACTCGAGATTTAACATGTTGTAAACTCGGGGTAAGTTCAGAACATGTTTAATTATTCTAGAAATCACAGTTACAAGGGACGGATTACATTACACAGTACAAAACAAGTGAAAAACATTTAGAGAAAAAGAAGTAAGTTAACCTGACAGTCCAAAATTGGGCATCAGACCTGAGGTCTCCATTCTTGACAAAATCCAAACTCTCTCTCTGCTTAAATAAATGACAGTACGATGTAAGTTTGCACTCGGTCTATCCCTATGGTGGCGACATCTACATTTTAGGCTTGAAAGTGTTATAGCATGCGTTAAAGACTTCCCCTCTGGTTCTGATGCCGTCCCGGCTCGGAACCAGTAGGTAATTTTTTGGAACGTCCTCTTTTCATTAGAGGAGCCACAGGTCCAGTGTCTCTTTCTACTTCAGGCTCATGATAGTTCTTTAGGGCAGAAATATGATAAGTTCCAAGGAATTGGTCTCATCGGCAATCACATATGTTGTTGGTGATCTCAAGGTGAGAACGAGGTAAGGACTCTTTGGCATGAATTTTTTGCTTTTGTTGTTCCGACTTATGGGATGAATGGTCACCCAAACTTTGTCGCCAGGTTCGAAGTATTTTTGTCGTCTTCGTCGATCGAAGTTTCCCTTCTGACGGTCTTGTTTCTGTTCAACTCTATCTTTGACATCCAAGATTGAATTGGCAAACCTCTTGAGATATGGGGTGATTTCGGGTACGAAGTTATCGTTGTCGATCACTAGTCGAATATCATGCCTGATATCGTCTGACGTTCTCAACTGTCTTCGAAATTGTAAGTAGCTAGCCGTGTGACCGGTGGTGTCGCACACTGAAGATTCATTGCGAAACGAATTAGCGATAACTTGTCTTCCCTCACTAGAATTGATAGTTGATAAGTCACGATTTTTACGTTCCGATGGGTTGGCTTGCGGGTGGTAGACAGGGATGAGGTCTTGTTTAATCTCTAGCAAGTCCCAAGTCAATAGCATGACCACTTACGAACTGTGGCCCGTTGTCACTTATTAGTCTTCGCGAAAGACCATATTGTAGGAATACTTCGATAAGTATTTTGGAACAGTTTGTTGCAGCAAGAGCAAATAGTTCTACCCATTTAGTGATTGTATCTTCCACAATAAAGATCAACTTCTTGCCAGTGGATGTTTCCGGAAGAGGGCCAAAAAGATCAATGGCCAGCGTTTCAAACCTTTGTGCATAAGCGGGTGTTCTCGAGAGTCCTGTTGGTTTTTGGGGTTGTTGCCTTATAACGATTGCATTCAGGACAAGTCTTGATGTACTCTGAAATGAAGTTTTTCATAACTCGAAAATAGTATCTGGATACAATCTTCTTGCATGTGTTCTCTACGATATAATTACCAGCTGTCGGGACATCGTGGTACTCTTGAATGATTCTTTCTCGCTCTTATGTAGGAACTACGTGTTGAGCTTCTTCATTCTTTGGTGAATACTTATACACGATACCTTGGTTCATTAAGTATCCACGACTGGTGTAGTTGAAAAAAATTTTCCGCCTTGTCCATGCTCTCAAAGCAGTCGATGATTTTCTTCACTTCGTCCTCCAGCTGTCCTTTTCGAATATCACTGGATGACATGTCCACAGTGATGGCACACACATCAGAGGCCTTCAGCGTTCGATTGTCTTGACAGCATGTCAGCTACTACATTGGCTTTCCCTGGGGTATAATCAATCTTCAGGTTGAAGGACTGAATTTTCAAAACCCATCTTGCCAGACGGCCAGAATGTAACTTTATACTTAATAGCCATTTAAGAGGTTGATGATTTGATGCGATGAAGATTTGTTGATTTTCTACGTAACCGAGAAACTTCTCTAAGGCTCACACTACCTCCAAGGCTTCCCACTCGGTTATGCAGTAGTTTCGCTCTGCAGGGATCAACAGATGACTTGCATATTCGATTACATGTTCATACCTTGAGAAAGACTGCTCCAAGGGTATAAATACTTGCGTCTGTACGGATGGTGGAGGGCTTTGATCCCTCAGCTTGCGTCAATATAGGAGAAGTCATCAAGCGCATCTTCAACGTCTCAAAGGATTCTTGTTGCTCACGACCCCAGTGCTAATGCACTTTCTTCTTAGTGAGGTTATTAAGTAGGTGTGCTATGTCAGCAAAGGTGGGGACATATCGAGGAATCCAAGAGCAGGTTTGTAGTAAAGATTGGACTTCTTTCATATTAATAGGGACTAGAATTTTTTGAATAGAAGATATTTTCTCCTGGTCAGCTTCAATTCTTCGTTATCCAGAATCCCAGATATTTCACACGGTCACAGGCAAAGCGACATTTATCTATTTGCAGGAAGTTTGAAGATACACAGTCTTTCGAAAAACTTTTGGGATCTTCCAGATGTTTGTCAAAATTTTCTGAGGGGACAATGATGTCATCTAGGTAAGACAGTGCGAAAACATCTCAGGCCACTTCGAAATTTGTCAATTAATCTTTAAAAGGTGGCAGGAGTATTTCGTAGGCCGAAGTGAATACGTAAGTAACGGTAAGTTCTATAACGACAAATAAGGGCAGTTTTGTCCTGGTCAACATCAGCAACCTTTACCTGATGATAGCCCGATTGCAAATCAATTGTTGACAGGTAGGATGTCGGTGTTGCTTCATACAGTAGATCATCCATTCGTGGTAAGGGGTAGGTATCCACTTTCGTTACAGAAATCAACTTCCTGTAGTCAACACAGAGGCGTACTTTCCCATTTGCCACAGGTGCAGCGTAGGGGGACTCGCTCTCTTCGATTATATTCTGCTTCAGCAGTTCTTCAATCTGTTCCTTCAATTGTAAACTTGAGAACGGTTAATCTTATGTCATATACTAACCTTGATACTGAGAATAACGAGATCCTGCTGCCTGGTGCCTCTATAGTGTTTTATGTCAATGCCAATTTTCCTTCAAAACTCTCTCCTTATAGGATTCATCCTATAGGGTGACGTTGCTACTAGGGGGGGGGAATTGATGAACTGTGTCGATACGTTTATCAATAAGCGGCGTCGGATCTCCCCCTGGTTGGAAACATGTCTCATTTTTGTCCAGGAGTGTGTTAAGTTTTGTATGTTCTGGAAATAGGTGTCTACCCTCATCTTCTCGAAGTTGGAATGCACTGATGGTTATATCTTCGGTCTTCTTGAAGAACTTACTGTTTTTGAGAATTTTCGGAAAAAGGCCATTTTCCACCTTGGACATCAAGGACGATTCCAGCTGCATTGAGAAAATCCATTCCTAACAGAGTCTTATTTTCTTTTGCTTCAGGCAATACTAGAAATTCTGTTTGGATACCTTTGCCTTCAATTTACAGGTTGAGGACAGTACTCGGAGCAGTGATGGTCGAATTCCATCAGCCATCATAAATGAAATTTTGTTCACAAAGGTGTCGTTGTGTCCTTGTAGGAATTTAAACAGCTTTTCATCTGCAATGGTATGGAAAGCATCGGTATCAGCACAGACAGCAATCTTTTCTCCAAAAATTTTGAGGATAATCAAACTTGAGAGATACGAGTTTGAATCAAAGTTGAATAACGTCATGCAGTTCACTGATGTTTCCACTTCATTAGCCCTCGTGTATGTAGGACACTTGATGACTCCAGGAGTCCCGTATCCGTAACACGGGATGGGCTTTCTTCGTCCAGGACTGGAATTTGGGATTCTAGGTTCTGTTCTAGAAGGTCCTGGTGGGAGGTCATCATGGGATTTTCCAACGGGTTGACTTTTCTTTTCTGGAAAGGGTTTCCTGAATTCTTTCTTCTTGAAAGTCTGATTTGGATTTTTTTTCATTCCAGGTCGTAGGCGGTCGTATGCGTCCAGTTTCTCCGCCAGTTCCAAAGGATCGTTCAAATCCGCCCAAATATCCAGGAAGTGTTCCTTGATATTTGCTGGAATTTTTCTTTTTATCTGATCAGCGATCATTAGGCTTTTAAGCTGATCAAAAGTGGTAATCTTTAATTCTTTGATCCAACCTTCGAGATAAAAATTCAATTCGAAAGAGAAGTCTCTCCACGTCGAATCCGGATTTTTCCTCTGTTGGGAAAAATACTGCCTAAACCCGTAACTCGAAATCTTTTGAGAATCATTTCTTTTATCTTTTCATAGTTTTGAGCATCATCTTCATCCTCTCTTGCGATGAGTTGAGCTATATCAGGTGGCATTGAGCCAGTCGGGTACGCTGTCCAAGTTCTTTCAGGTTTGTTCATGAGCTTCACTTGACGTTCAAAAATAGTCAGGTATAGACCAATTTCGTCTTCCTTCAAGTTCAACTTCGGACTAATTCTATTTAGCTGAAACTTCGGTTTTCTAGCTGTTGGCTTACAAGAGGATTTTGTGGCAGTTTCTTCATTTGAAGTTGAATTTTCAATTTTCCAATTCCAAATCCCTTTCTCTTTGCTGGGCCACCTCCACAGCTTTCTGTTTGTCTTCCAATTCCGCAGCTTTTTGTTTTTCTGCTGTTATACGTTCTTCCACATTGACGCTGAGCATATCCTTGACGAATTCCTCATCATACTTGTCACTCTTGGTTTTGAGATCCTTTAGATCGATCATTTTGAGATTATCCGATGGAGCCAGACCGAATTCTGCGGCCACAATCCTCAAATCATCTTTTCTGGATCTTCTCCAAAATGCCCTTTTCTTGTGTTTAGTCTATTTCAAACGTAATTTTATAAAGGTAAAAAAATTAATTTCAAAAGTACCAGAAATATTTTGTCTTACTTGCCCTCATAAGTTTTAAAAGTTCACTCAAAGCTGTTAATTCTATTAACTTAAGACACTATTAATCAATAACAGTATCAGCAGTCGATACGAAATCTTGTAATCAAAAAACAATTTACAAATGGCAGGGGGAACAAAAATTCCCACAATTAATATTAATTTGATGAACTCAATAGCACTTCAACTGATATTCAAATATGTTTAAATATAAAATTCAAAAATGAAAAATTCTTCCTTAAATAACGCAGATTGATAAAGATAAAAACACCGATAAATGATATTAGAATATGTTTAATTAGTTATTTATTTATTGTTTCATTATTATTTCATTAGTTATTTTTTATTATTCATTATTTCATTCACTTTGAAGTTTTAAATATTGTAAGCTTGTTTACACTTACTAGAAATAATTAAAGTTATTTTCCATCAGAAACTATGTGTACATTTAACAACACGAATTAAGTTTGTAATACTGCTACAATTTGATCAACCACTGTTCAAATTTCCAATTGACACATTGAAAAGTGGGTAATTTAAAAACAACGAATACACTGACAATAAAAACAAGTAATCTATCCTCAGATTAAATTCTTCTTTTCCTTTTTCATAAAGCACAGATCATACTTATAAATGGAAAATAAAAGAAAGAAAAAGCATTCAAGAGCAGTCGAAATGTTTATAACTTTTCTCATTAATATTCAAGGATCATACGGTAACCACACATGGGATTTTCTGAATCACTTTTAAGTTTCGCTTTCAACCTCCATTTTAAAATGATTTTAAACCCAAAGCATTTTCATTAGGGGAAAAAATGAATATTAACCCAATATTCAACTCTACTGCTATACTGTAACATACAAGACTAAAAATAATAATGATAAATTGTTACTTTACAATTCCAGGTGGAATATTAGCACCGTTTGATTCATATGATGATTTGACACCACAAGTAAACAAATGAGAAAGATCATTTCTTTTTTATGCAGAATAGAAGAGCATGATTTATGTAGAATGAACAGCACGTATCTGTAATCATATTCGCAGGGTGTGAATTTTCTGCTTGTCGGGGCGACAAACACTTCAGGAGCCTAACCCTGTGAAAAAAAAACGCGAGATTGAGTCGCGATATCTTACTTCGGGACAAACGTTGGGGGGGGACAATTTAGAACTGTCATTAATGTAATTACTAGTGTTAAACCAGAAGTAATCAAGGAAATCTGAGGGTAAAGTTTAGAACATGCTTAATTACTCTAGAAATCGCAATTAAAGGGACGGATTAAATTACACATTACAAAACAATTGAAAAACGTTTAGAGAAAAACAAGTAAGTTAACCTGACATAGTCCAAAATTAGGCATCAGACCAGGAGGTCTCCACTCTCGACATAATCCAAACTCTCTCTGGTTAAATAACTGACTGTACGATAGAAGTTTGCACGCAAAGTCTATCCGTATGGTGGCGACATCTACATTGAGGCTTGGAAGTTTTATAGCGTGCGTTATAAACTGTTTTACTAGTAATTATTAAGGAGCATTGCATGATGGCTAAGGAGATTTTTTTTAGAATTTTTATTACGTGTTTATAATTTAGTAAAACAATATTTAAAAGGATTTTGTCTGAAAAAAACCTTATCACCAGAAATTCACCTTATCATTGTGAATTCCTGATTTCTATCTCATTGACTACAAGGGGTCCATTGATAACAGTTTTGAAATGTTTGATTCAGATTATTTGAAGAATCACATAAAAACACTATTGTACAGTGGATGAACGGAAAGAAATTAAAAGAATTTATACTGTTATCAGTTCTAATGTATTATATACGCAACTTTCAAATTAAAAAGTGGAGAAAACGCGTAGTGAAAAATTTTTGTAGCCGCCAAACTGCGGTCCTAACATATATGCCTAAACAAATCCATAAGGCATATTTTCTTTATTTCCTGTAATAAATTTGTATATTTTATTAGATTTATGGATTTTTTAATTTGATGTTAACCGAGATTTTTAATCAGTTGTTTATCTCAGGAATTTCTCGGAGCATTAAGCGTAATAATTAGTGATAAAATTATTTTGAATTACCGACAACTAAAATGAATATAAAGGGAAAAAATAATATCTAAGATTATGTTTATCATTTTCTAACAGAAACTTTTATATTTTGCTATTAATTTCACGAGAAAAATACGAAGCAAGCGGAATGGTATAGTGTTGACATATCTCATGCAATTTCTTTCTCCTCTCTTTGCAGGTGCTCGGTACAGATTGTTAAATTGAAAACTAAAATTCTCTGTGGTGTCCACAAATTTAGAAATTCAGCGGATTGTTTGCAGTTATAGTTTTCTGATCGTTGTGTGAAGAAATATCGGCATGGCAGAAGAGCAAATGTCATGTCTTTCCGGTTTGGAATGACCTTACATTAAAAGCCATATCTGCAAACAGAATCCTACTGAAACCGAAGATGAAAGCACTCCATGTGACACATGTACAAGTATTCCAAATGTAAAAGGTTCCAGTGCACAGATTCCCTCTCGCAAAGAAATATTCAAAAGAAATTTATGTGAAGGAACATTTTCACGGTTTACCGCGTTACTTACGCATCATTCGTACCACATTACTGATAATCTTCTCTGTTTCCATACAGAAAAACCATTCGCCTGCACTGTATGTAGTGAAAGGTTTTGTAGACAGTCTTTTAAAAATACATCTCCTTACCCATACAGGAGAGAAACCTTTCTCATGCACTGTTTGTGAGAAAAGATTTTCTGAACAGGGGACTATGAGAAAACATCTCCGCACCCATACAGGACAGAAACCTTTCGCATGCCCTGTATGTAATGAAAGGTTTTCTCAACAGGGTCATTGGAAAACACATCTCCGCACCCATACAGGAGAAAAACCTTTCGCATGCACTGTATGTGAAAAAAGATTTTCTGTACAATGTGATTTGAAAACACATCTCCGCATCCATACAGGAGAGAAACCTTTCTCATGCACTGTATGTGAGAAAAGATTTTCTCAACAGGGTGCTATGAGAAGTCATCTCCGCACCCATACAGGAGAGAAACCTTTCGCTTGCACTGTATGTGAGAAAGGATTTTCTGTACAATGTGGTTTGAAAACACATCTCCGCATCCATACAGGAGAGAAACCTTTCTCATGCACTGTATGTGAGAAAAGATTTTCTCAACAGGGTGCTATGAGAAGTCATCTCCGCACCCATACAGGAGAGAAACCTTTCGCATGCACTGTATGTAAGAAAAGATTTTCTCAACAGGGTGCTATGAGAAGACATCTCCGCACCCATACCGGAGAGAAACCTTTCGCATGCACTGTATGTGAGAAAAGATTTGCTGAACAGGGTCATTTAAAAACACATTTCCGCACCCATACAGCAGAGAAACCTTTCGCATACATTGTATGTGAAAAAAGATTTTCTACACAGGGTCAAGCACATCTCACCCATACAGGAGAGAAACCTTTCGCATGCACTGTATGTGAGAAAAGATTTTCTGAACAGGGTCATTGGAAAAGACATCTCCGCACCCATACAGGAGAGAAACCTTTTGCTTGCACCGTATGTCAGAAAAGATTTTCTGAACAAGGTCATTGGAAAACACATCTCCGCACCCATACAGGAGAGAAACCTTTTGCTTGCACCGTATGTCAGAAAAGATTTTCTGAACAGGGTCATTGGAAAAGACATCTCCGCACCCATACAGGAGAAAAACCTTTCGCATGCACTGTATGTGAGAAAAGATTTTCTGAACAGGGTCATTGGAAAAGACATCTCCGCACCCATACAGGAGAGAAACCTTTCGCGTGCACTGTATGTGAAAAAAGATTTTCTCAACAGGGGCATTGGAAAACACATCTCCGCACCCATACAGGAGAAAAACCTTTCGCATGCACTGTATGTGAGAAAAGATTTTCTGAACAGGGTCATTGGAAAAGACATCTCCGCACCCATACAGGAGAGAAACCTTTCGCGTGCACTGTATGTGAAAAAAGATTTTCTCATCGGGGTCATTGGAAATCACATCTCTGCACCCATACAGGAGAAAAACCTTTCGCATGCATTGTATGTGAGAAAAGATTTTCTGAACAGGGTGATTGGAAAAGACATCTCCGCACCCATACAGGAGAGAAACCCTTCGCGTGCACTGTATGTGAAAAAAGATTTTCTCAACAGGGTCATTTAAAAAGACATGTCCGTACCCATACACAAGAGAAATGTTCGATTGCATTATAGGTTTATGGCGTAAGAACAGATGAAAAATTCAGTCAGGGATGTTCTTAACTCTATTATTTTATGAAACGGGATTTTTTTGGCGCAAAGAATTATATTTGACCCACTCTAGGAAAACGTCCTTGAAAATCGAACTCAAACTCCGGATTGATGTGTTTTTCATACAGATATCGCACGTCATTTATGTTTTGGAAATATAACATTAATTCTCGTTTTGAAACCTCTTTTAAAGGCATGAACGCGACATCGATCATGACCTACGATACTCGATTGGATACATGACGTACCAAAGTGACTGAAGTGGATAGAAAAAAACAATATTAGCATTTTACGGTGGAACCTCGATATAATCGAATTCCATGAAAAATCGTAGTTTTCCCATTTCCATTTAACCTACCTAACACTCCCATGTTATTATTAAATCGAACCTCGGTACATTGAAATCTTCAATAATCCGAAGTTTTCTCGTTTTCCTTGAGGGTCGATATATCGTAGTTCCACTGTATAATGTTTTGTAAAGAAATATTGAAAGTTTCGTTAGGCCTGTTTACATTACAGGAAAGAGTGTTATGAAATCTCACTCATGCAAAACCTCCAGTTTTTGTTTTATCCCCTTAACGGAGCTCATACCTTTTGAACCCCTCGATTTATGGCCTGAAAATTGATATTTTTCGATTGCTTATAACATATTTGTTAATCAAGTAATGTATTTAAATTTTTTTTAGTATATGAAGAAATAGTGCATCTTTGTATTTATATACAGATAGCCCTCCTACAGCACGGCATTTTACAACACGGTTTCGCTCTAACACGATAAGATAAATTGCAGGAACCCTAGTATAACAGTGGAACCTGTATAACGTTTTCGCTCTAACACGATAAAGAAATTGCGAAAACCTTTGTACAACACTGTACTTCTACAGCACTAGATAACATGATTTTTGTTTAACACATTTGAAAACTGAATTACCTTAAAATAATGACGAGAAGGAATAATGAACTATAGTGGCTCTACATGGAAATGTATAAACAAATTATAATTTATTCATTTATATCTCTATAAAATTACAAGAAGGCCTAAGCTTAGCTGAAAATCTTGAATCATTTTTCTTGAATGCAGACCATTCCGCCGAAAATTCGAAAGGGATCTGCAAAATTATCTATCTCCATGTACCGTGATATCTACAATGACCTTTTAAGAACCAGCAAACAAACCAGAACTGCAGTTTTTTAAAGAGGATAGAAGGTGCGAAAATTCTAAATGAAGAAAAGGGTTCTGAAAGTGAAGGTGATATCGTTCAATCGAAAAAACGTTCTGGTTTTATTGTATTGAGCAGTGATGAGGAAGAAATTTATTAAATTAAGGTCGCATTAATTGAAAATAATAATTTTTGTTTCTTTTCGTTTTGTGTTATACATACATTTAAATTTTTAATAAAAACTAAGTTGTTTATATGGAATTTTAAAAAATGTTTGTGTTTAATAAGTTTTCAGAACGTAACCCCCGTTTTTTTAACTGTCTCTGGGTCTCATATAACACGGTTTCACACTACACGGCATTTTCTAGGAACCTATCTAGCGTAGTATAAGAGGGTTACCTGTAGTTAAAATATTCCCTCTTGAATGAAATATTTGTGTAAAATAGACATATTTAAGAATGAAAGATTTACATTCTGTCACATAGTATACTACTTCCGCGTAGGATTTAAAGCTTTCTATACATTATTTTGCTCTAATATTTTGCGTAGTCTATATATATAACTTTAAAAATAGACTGTAGAAAAATCGAAAGAATATTCCCATGTTTTGTGTTTTTCGAAAATTTTTCTTTTCAATTAAAATTTTTTTTATAATTTTAGCAGTACAATATAATTAGCAGTATAATTTTAGCATATAAAAAATAACATATTGTTGGAAGAAAGCCTTTCAAATAAAAAAGACATGGCTACCGTAAAGGAATTAATATTAGTAATTAAGCAAAAATTTAGAACGGAGTAGAACAGAGGAAATAGCAGTTAGAAACACGTGTTCACCATAAAGGATATAGAGATGCAGGAAAGAAGTTCTAATAAAAAAGTCGTGGCAAATTTAAAGGAATTAATTTTAGGAAATAAACAAGAAATTATGAAGGGGGGAGGATAAAGGATATAGCGATGAGAAAAAGTTGGTTACTATAAATAACATATTGTTGGAAGAAAGCCTGTCAAATAAAAAAGACATGGCTACCGGAAAGGAAATAATATTAGTAAATAAGCAAAAATTTAGAACGGAGTAGAGCAGAGGAAATAGCAGAGAGAAACACGTGTCCACCATAAAGGATATAGAGATGCAGGAAAGAAGTTCTAATAAAAAAAATCGTGGCAAATTTAAAGGAATTAATTTTAGGAAATAAACAAATTATAAAGGGGGGAGGATAAATGATATAGCGATGAGAAAAAATTGGTTACTTTAAATAACATATTTTTGGAAGAAAGCCTTTCAAATAAAAAAGACATGGCTACCGTAAAGGAATTAATATTAGTAAATAAGCAAAAATTTAGAACGGAGTAGAACAGAGGAAATCCGGAATCGTTCAGGACACGGCAATTCCGGATTTGAGAGGTTCTTAAATAACACTAGAAAATTTTAGGAGAAAAAAATAAACACACTAAAAAAAGTAAAATGGTTTAATTATTAAATAAACCTAAATACAGAACCATATAAATTACATTATAATTTAAACATTTCAGTCAATGATGTCTGTTGCTTTAGTTTCAGCTTATTAGAAATTTCTCCTCGAATCAGATATAGTGACATAATTTCATGTTCCGAGATAAAATTCCGGTGTTCTAAGCTTAATATTGTTTAATCTAATGATTTTATCAGGTCTTCCGTTGACAGTCTTTTGTTTTCGGGGCTATCTCAATCAATTTCTCGATCGCTGTCATCATAACCTTTGTTATTTACAACACTATCAATAGTATCAGAATCGCTCATGCCGCATTTACACATTCGCGATCGCACCACCCGTAACACCGCATTTACACGGTCGCGATAGCGGCGAGTCGAATTGCGGGGGGCGAATGTGTAAACGGTGTTCTCGCCGTTTCTCCTCGCCAATCGTGGCGCTCGCTTCGGGAGCGGTTTTCTGGCACGAGTGAAAGGCAACGGGAAATCTTGTTCACAGCAAGAGGCGGGAAAGTGAGAACGGTCACTCGCGTCGACGCAGGAACGTGACTAATGTCGTGAATGTGTAAATGAGGCACAAGACATTCGCGAGACATTAGTCACGTTCCTGCATCGACGCGAGTGAGCGTTCTCACATTCCCACTTCTTGCTGCGAACAAGACTTCCCGTCAACATTTCCGACATGCTTGCTTCGTTTTATTACTTTGTTTTGTTGTGCAATAGATAGATTGTTCTTCTCTGGAGCCATTTTGGGGAGTTCTCCTCAAAATTATCAATTTTTCTTTTTAAAGAATTAGGCAAAATTGATATTTTTTTTCTTTGATTTATATGCTCCTTCAATAATTCAAGTGGAAGTTTTTTCAATAGATGACGACGGCTACCTTATCTCCTGTATTGCTTTTAAATGTAATTTGGTAGTTTATGCCAGCAGTGTTCATAAGCGAAAATAACATAGTAAGTGGCCTTCTATTACTTTCCCTTGATACGGAGTATGAGGCTTTCATTTCATCTACAAGATCCACACCTCATTTTGTCTCATTATAGAAATTAACTATTTCTGGTTTCTTTTTTTTCTGGGTTATCGGTAGAATTATCATTATGAATTGTAGAAATGAATAACACAGCAGGATTTTTGTGGGGCACAAGAGTCACATCTCCGTGAAATCCAAACTCGCAGGAAAATATTTCTCCCTGCTTTGAAGGTAAGAATGCTTGTGGGATTTCCTTTTTATTTTTCCTTAATGTTCCTACCATTGTCAAATTATGCTCCTCTAAAAGTGAATTATCTAAAGAAAGAGATGTAAACCAGTCGTCCATTGTAACGTTTCGTCCAGTGCCAGATATGGGACTCGCAATGCGCTAGACAACAGTATGCTGCCAGGTAAAAAACCTGCTGGCTCGGTAGTCTCGCCGCGGTCGAAACGACCGATTTCATCTTTCAAAAACAATAACTTCCAAGTAAACCGAGAGAGGGTCTTAGTATCTCACAAGCGGGTAAGAAAATACATAAGGCCCGTTACCAGGAATCTTATCAATACAAGTTTAAGGGGAGAGAGGTTAGAGGGGAACAATTGATAAAAGACGGGGAATCGACCAACGCGCGACTACTGCCGATATTAAGCCCCTATTTTAACACCTTAAAAGGTTTTAAAAAACTTTCTAAGTGATCCCTTGGAACATTAGAGGAGCCACAAGGCAAAATTTCAGCTGCATAAGCCTTCTGGTTACAATGATACAGTGATCAGTCAGTGGATCACGGTATCATTCTAGCTGATGTAGAGGACGTTATGGGAAGGTTTTAAACACATTTAAATCCCCTTAAATTTTAAATTTCTTTAAAAGATTAGCGACGGTGTCCAGGTGACGATAAATCTGGTTCCGGGCTCTGAGCTCCGGGCTCTAAGAATTGGGTAAAATCTTTCTCCGGGAAGAATTGGGTAAAATTCTTTCTCCGGGCTCTAAGATAAACACAGCGGTTTGGTACGATGTAACCGGTTGGAAGTAATCTGTGTCCCTCTTGGAATTTTATAAAACTGTACATAATTATGATTAATTAAGAACTAATAAATGTGTCTAACTAAAAAATACTACTCTTGGTATCAGGGCCTAAGTCTGAACTTTATGAGCAATAGTTTCGACTGTAGACAACTTTAAAGTAGGGAAGTTTAATTATGGACACCCTGCATGTAATGTAGGAGTGGCTTATGTGTTCATGCAAACGATAAACAATCTACTTAACCACGAGGTTCCGACAAACGCTGAGGAAGTATCAATGATTCGCGAGGGATAAAAGTCAATGATTATCAATAAATCCCCGAGTCATTTTTATTGATAAATCATGCATATAATTTTTACTTACTTTCTTTTAATTAAGAAGCAAGTAAACCGAATGGCATTACTTACTTACACACACACACACACACACACACACACATATATATATATATATATATATATATATATACATATATACGCGGCGCTTGGCGATGTCCGATGTAGCCATGAGCCTACCCATCATCAGCCAGGTATTCGATTATCCCTTGGCCGCCGCCTGCAAAAGCCATAAAAAAGGGGTGGTTTTTCGGATGCCTTCTTGTAATGGATACTTTTTCTAATCCCCTTATCCGGTGTATTTCTGGGAATGTGCTGCAGGTAAAACTGTCAAAATTGCGATGAGCTTGTGGATAGATTACTTCGCCATACCAGCCCAGTTTAAACAAGGGTATGGATAAATTATAGAATATTTACTATTAATTGAAAAAACAAAAATAAAACTCTCTAAAATTAATAATTAAATATGTTCAATATTTACCAGCCACCAAAAGTACCAATATACCAGCCACTTTAACAAGTAAAAGAATAAAATGAAAATAATCAATGTTACAGTCATATCTAGTTATTTAAAGTTAAAGAATCAAATATTAATGCTTGCCGTAATCCAATATTTTAATATATTCTCATGCTACCTCCCATTATTAGAAAAATTGCTCACCTTTTTCTAATAATCTTCAGTAATAATCAAGCAATTAAGAATTGGATCGCCGCTAGTTGGACCAAGTAGAGTAGAGGCTTACAG
This sequence comes from Dolomedes plantarius, assembly GCA_907164885.2. Classification (NCBI taxonomy): domain Eukaryota; kingdom Metazoa; phylum Arthropoda; class Arachnida; order Araneae; family Dolomedidae; genus Dolomedes; species Dolomedes plantarius. Next base: position 20,591,555 of record OU015490.1, read on the forward strand.
AATTTTAACAATATTACAGAATTTTAATATATTTAAAGACTGGGATTATAACGAGCGGTTATATATTAATTATATCCTATAATATTAGTTATTAAATGTGTTTTACCTACGCCACACATTTGCGACGTAGAAATGTAATTTCGATTTTCGCGCACTACCATTTTACGAGTGTGCCGTGAATATAAGGTATCCGGTAAAACATCAAATCTCCGTTGCGGCCAGAAAAAGACCTTGAATGAACGGGACTGTCGACGACTGACGAGAATCCAGATAAACGTGCAACACTTCCACAAATTGCTGCGGATTCCAATGGAGGGGCATCAACAAGTGTCAGCGTGCTGAACTTGCACTTAAACGGCATCGGGAGTGTCCCTATTAATATCTGTGACCCCGAAAACTACAGATTCAATACTACTCTCGGTCATTTTGGACATTTTATTTTCCCCCCTTCCCCCTCCCCAATGCTGAAGGGGGCTCAACTTGCACTTAAACGGCATTGGGAGTGTCGCTATCAATCTCTATCACCCGAAAACTATAGATTTGATACTACTCTTGGTCATTTTGGACATTTTATTTTCCACCCCGTCCCTCTCCTCCCCCAATGGTGAAGGGGGACTGAACTTGCACTTAAACGGCATCGGGAGTGTCACTATCAATCTCTATGACCCCGAAAACTATAGATTCGATACTACTGTCGGTCATTTTGGACATTTTATTTTTCGCCCCTTCCCCCCTCCTCTCCCAATGCTGAAAGGGGGGGGGGGGTTGAACTTTCAGTTAAACGGCATTGGGAGTGTCACTATCAATCTCTTTGACCTCGAAAACTATAGATTCGATACTACTCACGGTTGTTTTGGATATATTTTTTTCACCCCTTCCCCTTTCCTCCCCCAATGCTGAAGAGGGGGGCTGAACTTCCACTTAAACGGCATTGGGAGTGTCACTATCAATCTCTTTGACCCCGGAAACTATATATTCGACACTACTCTTGGTCATTTTGGACATTTTATTTTCAACTCTTCTTCTCCCCTCCTCCTCCAATGCGGGAGGGGGGGGGGGTGCTGGAGTTGCACTTAAACGGCATCGGGAGTGTCACTATCAATCTCTGTGACCCTGAATTTATAGGTTCGACACTAATATCAGTCGTTTTCGATTATCTTTACACGACCCCTCTCTCCCTAGGGGTGCTAGGGTTGGCTTAACCATACCCCCCCTAGTGTTTCCTCCCAAATTGTAAATAATATGTGTACCAAGTTTGGTTGGTATTGCTCCAGGTGCTCCAGAGTGATGCTGGAACATACACACATGCATCCATTTTCATATGTATAGATTAATTATTTAGTCTAAAGTTCATCTATACATAAACACTGTAGTTTTATAAAATCTTCCACTCACCCGGTCCAATATTCCTAATTCCCGATCAAAATGTTTAGCATAGCGTACCTAACAAAGGAGATACAAGCTATCTAAGAAATAATCGTCTTGGGCAATCACTAGAGCAAACGGGAAACGAGAAGTAATCGCCAGAAAAATTATCATTTCTTTCGATAAATTTACTCGAGTACTTTTATTGCGATTTATGCAGGAAATAAAGCTGCTAAAAAATAATTTTTCTGTCCGAGTGAATCACTCGCTTACTATAGAAATAATCGCTTACAAAATAATCTTTCCGACCGAGTGATTCATTCGAATGAATCACTCGCGTACTATAGAAAAAATCTCCAGCAAATTCATTCGAGTGATTCAATCGGAATAAATCTAATAAAATTGAGATAATCGAACTATTCGAATGATTATGTAATCGAATTACGAGAGTGATTCATTCGAGTAGTCGACCATCGCTAGCCACAGCCAATGGTTGTCGTAAGTTGAGTTCATTGAATTTTCTATACATTTAGTGATTAAAAGTAAAAAGTTGCCTTTGCCGACAAACTATCGCAGCTGTAAGAGTGACTGAAATAACATTGATGTAGATTCTGGAAAAATAAACAGCTATTCAAGTAAGTTTAATTTACAGGTAATTTTTTTCTGTATTGTATGACAAAACTGTTATATTAAGGTGATCAAGTTGATTTACATTTCTACATTTTACGCTATTTTTTTTATGACTGAAGCTAAATGTTATTGCAATACGTATAACTGTTAATCTGTTAATAACTGCATGTTCAGGCATGGCTTATTGTTTTAGTAGATTATTACTGTCTGGTCCACAATTGCGTGCTATTGAAATATACGCTCCACCGATTTCAATAGATTGCTAAAAGTTGCCAATATGATTTCTCTGATAATTTTATTTAAAATTTTTATCCTGAATTTATAAATATTGTCATTATGCACGTCAGACCCAACGGGTTTAGCAACTTTTCTCGTCATGAGTTATAGAAATGCTTTTGAACTGTTAATAATTGCGGTAAAAGATGAAATATTCAAAGAGGAGTTCCATATCCTGTGATGTGCTGTGAAGTTGTTAAACTCCACTAGGTGGAGTTTTCCTAATCAGAAATTTAGGAAAATACCATTTCACACTGTTTTAAAATCTATAGCCTGACAATTAACACTTTGTATGAAAATTCAAAATAAGTAGCAAATAAACAACATTGGAATATTTTAATTTAAAAAATATTGAGTACAGCATTTATTTGGAATTAATAATTAAACCAGCCCTAATATTTGCAAAGTATCCAAAATGTATCAATAGGTTTCAAAAAGTAAGTCAAAATTTTAATTTTTTAAATATATTTCCTAGGATATCATGTAGAAAGTGTTCTTGGGAAACAATATATCCAAAATACAAGAATTTTATTTCATTTTTTTATTTCAAATCTCAAAATCTAGAAAATAAGCACGTAAATACTTCAAGATAGACACTTAAAAATACAAAAATAGTAAAAAATAAAGGAAGCAAATAAAATTAAAAAATTTGTAGCAAGATAATTTCAAAGTATACAGAAGAATGCAGGAAGAAAAGATGACAACAGTATTACTGGTAAGTTTTTTGGACAAAAATTTAAATTTAAAGTATTTTCAAAGTATAAAAATCAATTTATAAAATTAAGAACACAATTTAAGTATTTTAAGAAAGGGTACAAAATTAACTAAAAACAAAAATTATGAATCTTTATTTAAAAAAAATTAGAATTCAAAAACACTAACCAAGAAGAAGTGGTATACCAGATGTTCTCAGGCCCTGAGTAAGACCTATAATCTAGATATGAATAACCAAGGGTAAGCTTTTATATTTTGGATTGTATTTCTTGAGGAAAAAAAGGAATATAAAAATGTTATGTAAAGAATTTAAATATTTTTTCATTCAGTGAATGTGTAATTCTTAATCTGAAGCTAATTTCAAATTTCACTGCTGAAACGATCTAAATGATCATCATTAAAATTTAATTAGTTGAAACTGAAAAAACCCAAATGACTTTTCGGAGATATAATCACTAACCTTTCGTAATGTAAGAGCAAAGCTGAGCTGGATCAGGTTTGCTGCCTATTAACCCATTAAACTGAATAATAAAAACATTTGTTATAAAGGTTACAACCTAATTGTAGCAGAGCGGTAAACAAAGGAACCACGAATATAATCACCAAATTGAGGCTATAAAAAATCGAGCACTTTCTCAACATTCCTGTGTTTGGTGTTTTTTTAATATAATTCCTTGCTTAAAATATATTAAAATTGTTAAAACATCTAAAGCTTATCAAAGTTAACAAATCAGCATTCATGTGCATTAAAGTTTCAAAAGTTGCAGTATAATCAAGATACACTGTTAATTTCCTGCGAAACTTACAGATAAACTAATTAAAGTTCTTACATAAATTATGATTGGCACCAAATTTTGTGAGTTATTGCAACTTGGCACCAAGAGCAGTAATCTGCAGTTTAGCCGTTGCTTTATTTTGTCTGAGAACTTTTTATTTATGATTGCATTTGAAATTTGTTTCTGTATTCATTCAGTGTTAAAATTTTTTGATGACAAGATTTTATAAATAACATTCATGCTCATCATCCATTACAAAGACAAAGACGACAGCATGAAATGCAATACTCTTATAATATTCATATTCATTATAATGGGCTTGTTTAAAGTTTTAAATCAATGTATTTCAAACAGCATGAAAGTAATACTTAATATTTAAAATTATTATTAAAGCAGGAAACATTATTGAAATGTACACAATTATTAGTATATATATATAAAAATGTCTAATTTTCTCTGTACGTGTATTCTAAAGACTTCTTTGTTTGAAACACTTCAAGATTTACAAAATCCTCTATTAACTAGGGTTTTCGATTTTGAGCAATTTTTTTTAAACCCGGATTTTCGGTTTGACGGTTTTTTTATTTAAAACCTGGGTTTTCCCGAGTTTACTTGGTTGGTTCCAGGGGGTCAATAGCAAAGAACTAAATAATAATAGTTTATTAGAAGCATTTAATTTATTTCAGAATTTCAATATAAAAAATAACAGTATATCAATTAATATTAATAAAGATATACATTATGGTATAACATACATTAAAGTGGTACAAATATCTCATTTTTTATAAAACTGCCTTACAACCATCATTGCACTCAACGTATCATCATTGAGTTGGCTTTTAAGTTTACTAGCAAAGAGACCCATTACAGAAATGCTCATTCTGCTTCCACCGAAGTTGTCGAATTGTTTTTAAAGACCTGAAAAGTTTATCTAGCATTTCGGGTAGGCTTTTTGTTGCCTGAAGCAACTCAATTTCTGTTCTTATGATATATGAACCAGATTTTCATCTTTTATGATTTTCCTTATTATCATTCTCCTGCAGAAAACATACTAAGCTCATCAGATAAGGACATTTGTTTAGTACAAGCACTAATACTCGTAACATCATCTTCAATTCCATCTTTAACTCCCACCTCAACTGCTTCTTGGTCGGCATTGTTGTGTAGCGGAAGTATTACGCAAATCCACGGCATAACACACGTGCTGCTGGGAATCCCGAACTTATAAACTTGAGTGAAATAGAGCTATGGCATACGATGACGCCAATATATTTCCATCTCACTTCGTCTCATTGGTTTTTTTTTATTCATTGTTTGAGGGCGGTACCGAGTCCAACTTGTTAAATTCTGTCTTGTTTCCAAATTAAGGAATATAATGGGTATTCTACTGTATTAGATAAATAACTAATTCCCTGGATTTACTTTAAAAATTCCCCGGTTTTTTGGTTCGTAAATCTTTGAAAACACGGGTTTTCGAATTCGGGGAAACCCGGGTCAAAACCCTAGTATTAACTGATATTTATGACAGCCTTCAGATGAATTTTTAAGGTTTTTTTTTTACTGTAAAATTGTACTGGGTTACAGTTTAGATTTAGATTTTAATTTTCGCCCTCTTTGCCCGCCTATTCTTATACTCAAAGGATACTGTACTGGCAAAATTTATAACTGCTTTCTTGCTGTTCATGTCTTGAGTAATGTTTTAATATACATATTTCCGTCCTTAGGATCAGTGTTACTCAAATTGATGGATGTTGTTTTAGGATTTAGTATCCCCCCCACCCCCCAATGCTAGGGGTAAAAATTTTTATTGAATAGAAAGTAACTGCGCTAAAAGTGTCCAAAAATAAGCACAGTATAATTATGCTGTGATGGAATATGCATGTAATGAATAATATTTCTAGATGAAATGAAGTTTGAAACCATCATAATTATCAGCATTTGAAATGTTACTATACCATATTTTTTCCCTAAAAAGCTTAAATTTAAAAATATTTCTTTAAAAAAAAAAACTTTAGATTTCTTCTCTATTACGGAGTATAATTTTTAAAAGAGATCTTTAAATCCAAGTCAGCAATCCTTGGGGACACATTTTCTCCATAGGTAACACTGAGGTGAGCGAATCCAGTAGGGTAAGTACAGAGCAGCCTTAAGAGTAGTTGCATATACTTGTTTTTAAACCTAATTTACATAAATCTGATAAATGCAAAAAAAATGAAGGATTTTTATGTTCATTCTACAATTTTGCTTATTTCGAAATTTCTACATTATCAGAATATATTCAAGTAATAGAGTACAACAATTAATTATTTATTCTGGATAATTTCACATCAGAGTTCTTGTAATTCATGCCTTTGATAAGGGCCTAGTCATTTTGGAGCCTAATTGTAGTAATTTCAGCGAAGTTCAATATATATTAATATATAATGAATTCTAATTTATATTAAGTGATAAAAATTTTAACCTGAAGCATAAAATACAAAAATTAGGAAGGTAGTCATTTTCTTTTTCATGTACATTTTTAAAAAAGGAAAACTTAGACTACATATATATTATTCACAGAACAAACTCATTTACAATCAGATTTTCCTAGATTTTTTATCACAGAGGTCATTTATGAATTGAGGAAATTTTAATTTCCTTGTTTCTACATGCTCTATAGACAGTATTGGAAGGTTGTTGAGTCTTATCTTGTGGTATTGTTCACCTGAGGTGTGTTTTAATTTTATTTTAGAAAAGCTACTTTTTCTTGATGCCACTGTAACATGAATTGTTAAAAGTTACATTATAGATATCAATGCATATGAAAATCCAGTAGCTCTCATTTGTAGTATTGTAGAATTTTTATAGTGTTTCCGAAACATGATGAAGGAAGTTTAGGTGTTAATGCTTCCATTTCTTGGAGTATTTTATACACTTTGTTTGGTCATTATTCTGAATCATTTTTGCATCTGTCAAGGCAATTTCTCTTACCGATGTTCGTTCTGTGGATTGCCTGAAATTAACTTCTCCAGCCTTTGTAGCTTTGTACAGTAGTTATTAAAAACAATGCACCTCAAACATTTCTTTCCAGTTACTTATTGGTTTATCCACATACTCCTAATTAAAGTTCTTTTTTCATTTCTGTAAACGTGCTTCCCAAAATTCTGGAGTGACTTCTAGATAAGTCGTAAGCTTCGTGGTTCCGACTAAAAGTTGTTCGAAACCAGAGTGGCTATATTTTGTCAGGCATTCTAGAAGACTTCTAAATGATCACAGTACATCCTTTCAGACCTATTTTTTTATTTTGTGTGCTGTTCTGTACTAGCACAGGGTGCAATGGGATCTAATAAATCCAATCACTTGAAAGGCAGCCCTGCCTTCGATAATTAATATTTTACACATTTTCTATCCTATTAGGCATGTTGTTCCTAAGGATGTCTTATGGTTATTCATATCATTTTATTTCTGTAATGAGTTTGGTTTCACGGGCTTTTCAAAATTTTATAAAGTGTACACTGACTAGTAGCCAGAATTTGTTGTTCTGATATAGACACGTAAATCTACTCAGGGTAGAAAAATTGTGGGTATTTTGTATGGAAATGAATTACATAACCGATTTCAATACTGCTTGACAGTCCCAGAAACTTGTTCCTACCATAAGTATGTTCCTGTAATGAAACATTTATGCAATGTTACATACTTCAATCTCAAGTAATGCCCCCATTTTTCATGACATATTCAAAAGCTTAAACTTCAGTAAATAGATAATTACAATACAACTTCAACTTTTCAATTGCCATGGGCTTAGTTAACAAATCAGCAACATTATGTTTTCCAGAAATACAAAACATTTTCATCAACAGTTCTTTGACAAAAAAGTAGCGTGTGTTGACATGTTTGGTTTGTCTATTTTCAACGAAATTTCTCAAAAATGGCCTTGCACTTTTATTATCAGAATAAATGTGGGGGAAAATTTTAGTTACATTAAAACACAAACAATCATTTAAATAGTCATATTATTTCTTTAACTGCTTCTGATTCAGCCCCCATACTTGAAAGGGCAACAGATTTTTGCTAGCATGACTACCACAATATAGGGACATAACCAACACTAGAGATGTTTATGACATTGTCTGAATACCAACTGGAGCTAAAGTATTAGGAATAAATGTATTGACACTCTGAAGACAGATACTAGTGCAAAAATTCATATCAACCAGAAAAGCCGGCCTGGATGCAACATGACAACTTATTGAATTTCTGTCATCCCAACAGGAAGCCCAACTAGCATCAGAAAAAGCCATTAAATCTAAATCACGTAGTTAAATCAATACAATACTGACTTACATTGAAACACTTGACACAATAACTTCAAATGTTCTTCAGGACTACTGAGATAAAAATGTTAATGCATTATATCTGGTCTGGTCCTTGAGGACAAAATCATTAACTTCCAACTAGTGATCTGTTTGGGACATCTTTATCACAAATTTTCTTCATTGACCCTGTTTACAGTGATTCTTCGACTGATTGGTAAATACTTTTACCTATTGGAATGTTTTAAATACTTTTGTCGGTGTAACTCTTTTGGTGCATTATGAGTTTATTATTTTATTTTCGAATTCTTAATCTAAAAACTCTGAAAATTTCTCCTACATTCATAAGGTCAAATTTGTTTTTATTAGACATATTACCTTGTAGCATTTTATCCCAGGCAAATAAAGCTAAATCATCTACATATACAAGAATGATGGCATTTGTTCCATATTTATAGTGACAATTACAATTTCAAGTTTAAGAAAGCCGAATTCTATAAAAAAATATTCAAGGTCATAGAACTACTCACATCCAGCTTGACGTAAACCATATAATGACTTTTTTTAATTTTAAAAGTCCACATTTTCTGTACTTACAAATCCTTCAGGTTGTTTTATGTATATAGTTTAGTGTTAAACCCCTATTCCACTTTTATGTCAAGATGACAATGTGTCCAATCGTTGAGGTTTACAAATATATCAAAAACAATCTAACAAGATACAACAGGAAATAAGTTTCAAAGTAATCTATGCCTTCGGTTTGCTTAAGACCCTTTGCATCCAGGCTGGCTCTTCTGGTTTCTATGAACTTTCGCACTAGTATCTCTCTTCAGAGTGTCAATCCATTTATTTCCTAATGCTTTAGCTCCAGTTGGTTTTGGGACAATATCATAAACATCCCTAGTGTTTTTTGAGATTCATTTCTTCAACCATGGCTTTTCCCCATTCTCATTTTTCTGGCAAGTTTTGGGAAGCTACAGAAGACTCGGGTATTTTAGCGTCAATACAATGAACTTCGATATCAGAATTGAAATCCTATTTACTGTCAGTATCTGAAGATACCTGTTGTCCCTGACCTTCTAAAGCACTAATCTCTATTCTCTCCTAATTTACAGGTTCCTTTTCAACTATATCTAATGTAATTAGTAGGTTTTTCAAAAATCTTTTCATCAAATTCTATGAAGAATTTAAATTCGAAAGTGGGTCATTTAAACTAGAGAATTCTTTGTTTTCAAGATTAGATTCATATTGAATCCCCTAAATTTTTTCATTGAATTTTGCATGTTTATCTGTACTCCATTACTTCTACCAGGATACCAAATTCTATAACCTTGAATTCGTAGAGCATAGCCGAATGGCTATGCTCTACGAATCACCTCGCGAATAAATCACCGAATACGAATAAATCACCTCGCTTTGCTTTGTTGTCTGATTTAGATCTCTGCTTCCGAGGAATATGTACGTATGCTAAGCTGCCAATTATTTAGAAATGTTTAGGCAGTATTTTTCTTCCTGACCAAACATTTAAGGTTGATGTGGCGTCGGCAACAAAGAAGAAAACATTTTGTTGGTTGTCTCTGTAGTTGTCAAAGAAGGCTTCACACTTGACACTGCAATGACATTTTATTTAAGCTTATTTTTCAAAAGCGAAAACATCTATTTTTTGGTACTTATTATTATTGCTGTATCTTGGCGGCTCTTTACATTTTGGCACAAAATTAGTTTGCCAACACCTAATTTCACCCTGGGAGCCTATTTTATAACCTTAAGAACTTTTTCAGCAGCAGCATGTTAATAAAATACAAATATATATGTGGATTCCGCATACATATTTGTATCCAAGGTTTCGTTTTAAATTATGTGGCAATAAAGAAGAGGTGAAAACAGTTTTTACTTCAACACATGCTAGATGATTATGAACATAGTGCAATGAAAGTATTTCAGACAATTCTGAGAACAAAAATCCTAAAAAATGTGGATTAGAAAAGCTTTTAGAAGTGACGTGACAATGATAAAGATTAGGAAACTATAGATGACCTCCCACTCCCAGTCAGAAAAGTCGAAATTGAATTAAAAAATTACTTATCTATGCCAAAAACAATGCTGAAACAAAACCCGCTGACTTGGTAGAAGTCCACATGTGGAGTCGTTCCCTCTTTAAGGTAATAGCAAAGAAATTGGGTGGCTGTACAAGGCACAAGCGTGCCTTCTGAAAGAGTTTTAGTACTGTGGCAAGTGTGATCACAAAAAAGTGCCTTTCTGCTGCCAAAAATGCTGAAATGCAGGTTTACCTGGCTCAAAATAGAAATATCATTAAAAAGAATATCTGTTTTTATTTTCCCAGTCACTTTTGCTTTATTTACATAATTTTCTAATCGGTTTTAAAATTCTCTAATATTAGTGTTTATAAAATTAAATAAAATTAGAATATATTTTCTGACTGGGAGGTTTTTTCATTATACATAATCTTATGATATGTTTTCCCTTTATTTTTATTTGGGGAGATATTTTTTGATTAAATATAATTATTTTTTTTTAAATTGACAATATGTACACTGTCAAGTCGTTGCACAAACATAAAGAAATTCTGACCTTTTTCCTTGGTAAGTTCTTACTCTTATTCTTTGTAATATTGGTCAGCTTTTTTTCCTTTCCATATTATTTCTTAAAAAGGGACTTATCTAACTTGAAATAATACAGTAATTTTAAGAGTATGAATGTTGAAAAATATCTTTAGAAAAATGTAATTTTCATTCTGTGTTATCTTAATCCATTAAATTCTAAAGAAAATGAAGATGAAATATTTTTTTCTCAAACTCTGAAAGAACTGTTATGGTAAAGAAATTGTAATTATATTAATTATGTATAGCAGAGATGTCATATAGAATTTATCAAAGTACCAAAATTAAAGTACTAAATTGAAAATATGTATGTTTGTAATAAATGATAAACAACTTAAAGAGATAGAGTACAATATTTATTAAATATATGTGTCAATAAATAGTTAAATATTTTAATAGTACTTACTTATACTTGAAGAAAGCTATTATGATTTGTTACAGTTTACTTAAGTTTTTTATTTCATGTTACTTTGAAGATTTTTGCTATCACGTTGATATCTTGTTGATTTCAAGGTATTGATTATAATCAACTATTCTGTATTAAACAGCTCTTTAAAATCATCCCTGTTCCACCTATTTAAAACAAGGCTTATTTCTTCCAGGCAATTCACACTTTTCTTTGACTTGAGCATATCAAGCAAAGTGACTTATTTTTTTTATTGTAATTTAAAAAATTTTCTGGCATGTAGAACCTTGGCAAAAATTTGTCATTACTGATGTATAAGTAAGTTAGAAGAATAATTATATTAAAATTATTTCATTCAATGAATAGTTTAATTCAGAGTAAGTAATTTTTCTAATCTTTATTATATTTCAAAGGAAATTTCACCGACTAAGTTTAATTAATAAAATTAATTTATTTATATTGCCTTTGTTATAAAAGATGGCTAACATCTTCAGCTTAAAAACATATACGTGCGGGGGGGGGGGGGGGGGCAAGATAGGGACATTCTGCAGCGGTGATAAATCAATTTATCACTAAATCGCGATGTTAGACTGATGATAAACCGATTTAAGAAATCTCTAAATCGTCCAGCCCTAATGTGGAAATTGCATGAGATAATTTTAAAAAATCGGCAGATAAAGAATAAGATTTTGATTATAAATAATTTTAGATCTAATTAAAATTACGTACTAATGACAAAACAGAAATACACAAAAAATACTCAGAATGGATATGTTAAAAGAAACTCATATCATTAGAACCAAAAGTCTTAGGATGCTTTAATTTTGCATAGTGGTTGCTATTATACCCTTGTTTCAAATTAAGGAATCTCTCTAAGGAACTCGAATTTTAAGGGGTTAATAGGGGCTTACTCCTTCCTCCAAAACACAAACTGTATCTATAGAACTATAGACCTAGGAAGCTTTTGTAGGGTAGTTTCTCCTAGGTCCTCACCTAGACACCCTAGGTCTCCTAGGTGCACACTATTTTCAAACATACAAATTTAAAGTGGATAACCCCCCCCCCCCCAAAAAAAAAAAGAATTTATAAATTAACATTATATTTCTGGAACCATAAAGCACGAAAGGCTGAAATTTTGTATGGTGGTTCCTCTTAAGCCCTAGGTGCTCACTAAGAATTTGTTTAAAGCTAGATTTTAAGGGTGTTGACTTCCCCCCCCCCTCCAAAAGAATACAAAACCCCATCACTGGTACCATACTTTCTAAGAAGCTAAAATTTTGAATGGTGTTGCTCTTAGGCCCTAGGTGCTCACTAAGAAATATTTTTAAAAATTCAATCTTCCCCAAAATAAAGTACTGCTTGACTGTCACGGTATCTCTGGCTAAAGTTTTGCTAGTTTATATTGTGGAGGGTTGTTTCTCATGAAATGTTGCAAGTAATATCTCTGAGGCTAAACATTTCATGCAATAAAATTTAAAATGTATATTAATTGGAAGAGAAACCCAACACCAATTTAAATCAAATGTTGTTCAACTACATTGTCAAGCCTGTTGGCAAAATTTATATACTCTGAAATGATCCGAATGGTCATCTCTTGAAGAAACACAATCGAGGCCGAAATTAAATGCAATTCCAAATCATAACGAACAACTGAAGTTTATTCCATGAAAACAGCAACATGTTACTCGCATCGAAGCCAACCCGCATCTATCGTAAAAGCGCCAAAATACAATTATCTCAGAGAGGTTGCCAGAATTGGCGGAGGAAGTTAGTGTGTGAAAAGGCGAGGCATTTTCGCCAAAGAGTAGAAAAAGGGGTTACCAGAACAGAGATAAAGGTCAGAATGGGCGACTATAGGTTGTTAGTACTATTATCACACACCACACACATACTATATATATATATATATATATATATATATATATAAGCCAAATGGCACTCACTGACTCCTCACTGTATGTCTGGAACCATAAGTCCTAGGATGTTGAAATTTTGCATGGTGGTTTCTACAAGGCCCTAAGTGCTCACTAAATAATCTTTTTTTAAGAAGTTCAAAATTTGTGAAGCACAAACTGTGGGTCGAGATCCACCGAGGGGTCATGGATAGTTTGAAGTAAATTTATATCATTTAGGGCAATTCCATGTGACTCATATTTTCGCAAAAGTAAATTCTATATATATAAAGAAATATCACATTTGATTTTTAAAAAGTTCTTTATGGACATAAGGGGTACAGTAAGAAATTAGAGATATCAATATTTAAAATTTTAATATGAACAGATGGTATGCAGACCCTTATTTAGCACTGTGACTCACACAACAAAAAAAAAAGAAGTCGAGTTTAGTGTGTTAATGAAAACCTAAAATTTCTCCTCTTTCAACACAGCAGAGTAACAAAGAAATATTTTATGAATAACAAACAGTTCCAAGTTGTGATATACTTCCAAAAAATTGTTTTGATAGTAATTATCTGAATCAATATTTTACATGTGACTCACATTACATAGTTTTGTGACTCACGTTACATCTCCTACTTAGGTCTTTGAAGTTAATGAAATATTGATTAAAAATATTTTATTTTGCAGTTAGTAATGAAACATTACTAAATTTAAATAACAAGCATGTAGTTATATATTTAGCAAAGTAATAAATTAATTAACAGTAAATTAATGAAAATTAATAAATAAAAAAGTGTAAATCAAAGCCATAAAAATTACACATCACATATATATATTTTAGAATAAATTACAATGTTTCTATTGAAAGAATTACAATATAAATGTATAGAAACCCTCTTGAATTCACAGGAATTGGAAATTTTAATTTCCAAATCAACTTTGATCGAAGATAAATTACACTGCTGGCCACCCAAATTGCAACACCAAGAAAGACAAGAGATATCACAACAAAATTTATTTTGTAGATAACATGTTGACCAAGTATCAAATGATTAAATTTATAGACTTCTTTGAAGTGTGGTTCCTGCCAAAATCAGTAGCCAGAGTAGCCGCCATTGTTGGAGATCACCGCTGCCACACCCCTCGGCATTGATTCAAAGAGACATTGGATGAGTTCTTGGGGTACAGCAGACCAAGCAGCTTCCACACGTTGCCAAAGTTGATCTGCTGTGGCAGCTGGGGGTGGAATCTGGGTCAATCGTAGAGCAACCATGGACCACATGTTTTCTATCGGCGAAAGATCATGAGCGAGGCGGCCAGTGAAGCAATTCAATCTGGCGATTGACGAAGAACCGTTGGACAATGCGTGCCACGTGTGGTCGCGCATTATCCTGTTGAAATATGGCTGTGGGCAAGCCCTGAAGGTAAGGAAGGACAACTGGCTCCAACACCTCGGAGATGTAGCGCTGGCTGTTTAAAGTACCGGCAATGCGTACTAGAGGTGCGCGAGAGTGATATCCAATACCACCCCATACCATAATACCCGGTGCAGGACCAGTGTGGCGGTGCATAACGCAGCTGTTCAGCATCCTCTCTTCACGGTGTCTCCAAACTCGAATGCGACCATCGTGGTGTTGCAGACAGAAATGTGACTCGTCTGTAAAGACAATTTCATTCCATTCTGCCGTCCACATCCTTCTGTCATCACACCATTGGCGGCGGAGACGTCTGTGGTTCTGCGTCAAGGGTAGACAAAGCAATGGACGTCTTGCGGACAGACCACTCTGCTGTAAACGGCGTCCAATGGTACGCGCAGACACTGGATGATGCGTTACAGACTGCATGTGCTGTGCTATGGTTCGTGATGTGCCTGAGCGATCCGTCACTGCCATGCGCACAATTTGCCTGTCTTCACGTGAAGTGGTGCGCTGAGGTGGATGCGATCGAACACGCAGGTCCGTCGTACCCTCCTGCATCCAACGATCACATATCCGCATTACAGTTGTTTGGTTTCGTCCAACACGACTACCGATTTCCCTGAAAGATAATCCACAATCTCGGTAGGCCACTATCCTTCCTCTGTCGAACTCGGATACTTGATCAAAAGATGATCGCTGTTTTCGAGGAGGCATAATTGATTTTTTTGAAAAAAACACAAGAAAAACACAATTGCCGAACTTGAAATCGTCGAAATCTCCAAGCCTTAAATAGCGCTTTGAAGTGGCGCCACAGGCGCGCGTGATGTGCGTCTGTGCTGAAATTCTAATCATTTGCATATCTCACCTCCGTTAATGCATGTTGTAAATTTCATGTTATTTGCATGTTTCCTTCAGGGTGTTGCATTTACAGTGGCCAGCAGTGTATTTTATCTTCATTTTTAAGCCATTTTCAGTGTTTGCCTGTAGGGTGCATCTTAGTTATTTCAAATTCTCCATTGATGCAATTGGTAATTTTTCTTGGGTACAGTATACCATCCTATTCAATTTCATACCAATCATCACATTTAATATCGGATAATGGTTGAGCAGTTATTTTATTATCAGAAGATATCAAAAATCCTTTAGGTTTCTTATTTTCAACTTTAATACAGCGATATTGTTTGCTACCTTGTAATGATGGTGAATTGTCCCAAACCTGTTGAATTTTTAGTGTTAAATTTTTTTTTGTTCTCTTCGGTAATTTCCTGGATATTAATGTTAGTTCCAGCCATTTGGGCAGCTTGAACAAAATCTGTAGCATTAACTACTAAACATTTACACTTTTTCACCTGATTTAACACTTGTCTTTTCAGACTTGCACCAATCCATCAACAGGACCCTTTCCATGGGATGTTGCAAAATAGTTCCATATCACATTTATGGAATATTTTCCCTCCCAAACATTTATTGATGCAGCAACAAATCTGCCCTTAAATAGCCTAAAGAATGTGCTTTAGACGCATTGATGAGAATTTCCCAACTACCTCTGATGGATTATCAGTTTTGAAGAGCTCAAATACTTCTTTTAAAGAGTAAACAAGATGTCCCTTTCATAAAATTCTTGAATTTTATCTTGAGTGTCTTGGGATAAAGGATTTCCTTGTGATGTATTCTTTGGACACTGAAAACTTTTATCCCTATCCATATTGCATTCACTGCTAACTAAGTTTATCGCAACTGCTTCTTTATGACGAGGTGAATTGGGCAAACCTTGCTTTGCTTTGGTCAATGCTTTTCCTAGCGTGCTTGCATTTTTATATATTTGTCGAGGTGATTCTATGATTTTTTCACTTTATTGCTTTTCATTTTTAAGAAGTTGAAATTGAGTCACTCTTTTTCTTGACATTTTCCTTTCTTCATTTTTCAGTTCATCTCGAATTACTTGAGGCAATTTGTTTACTATTTCAACTTTCTTTCATCTGGAGACAGTGTTTCTGTTTATGTTCATTGTACTTCCCTTCTTGCTTTAATTTCCCCCTACTCTTTTTCTGTTGCTTTGCTGCTGTCGTTGGTGCCATAGTTTAAAAACTTCCTATTAAAAAATTTAACTTTAGAATTACAATACAAGTGGTAGCAATTTTTAAACATGTGTGTTTACTAGAAAAACTACAATAAAATTACATTATTTAATTACATTTAGTCGCAGTAATGAATCCTATATGGGTATGTATAGATATAAAATCCCCCACTGCCCCCCCCCCCAAAAAAAAAAGAAATAAAAAATAAATAAATTAGGAAAACATTAAATGTCATTAAGAACTCTGTTATCATGAAATACTAGCCGTAATTCACATTACGAAATAAAATGTCTCTATTTCCGAATAAAATATTTTTAAAAATGAAACTGGCTTATGAATTCTTTTTAGTAATGTTAATAATAAGCAGGAGAAACCGTAAAAAAATTAAATTTACAGCTATAAAAGTTATAAATATTAAAAAAAAGGAACTTTTAGTGACTCACATTTCAAAAAATGATATATATAAAATTAACCTGTCTGATTATTTTTAAATGCTGATTCTGAAATAATAATTTTAATTTGTCTTATAGGATAAATCTTTAAGAAAATATAATTGTTTATGTAGTAACATGCTAAAACTTAGTAAAATACATACCTTTAAATCTATTCAATGCTGAGAAAAATTCACCAGAACATAATGCTCAGAACAATTCTTCACATGGCAAAAAATGGTTAGCCAGGTATTGCCAAATTCTAATTTTTGAACTTCAATACATATTCACAACGTATGTTCGTTCGTAAAGGCAACGTATGTTCACAACATACGTTCTGCAACGTATAAAAAACAAAGTTGAGTAGTTTTTCAATTTTTCTTAATGCTGTTGTTCCCATGTTATGTGGAATTGCCCTTTAATTATTTAATTAGAAATTGTGCTTTAAGTGGTCTGTAACACATTTATAATATCTTTATTTTCGTATATGATACGTTATTGTATATATAAATATATATACGATCTTGTCATATAAGGTGTCAAAGTTTTGCAACGCTATACATAAATTGTTTGCATTCGCTTTACCTATCTGTGTGAGAAAGCCTTTTAAAAAATGAGTTGCTATAAAAACCATACCACGGTCAAGAGCTCCTGGATCCTGTTTCGTGAACCAATCAGGTTGCGGGACACATTTTGCTCTCGACCAGTAGTTAAGCTTGATCTTTTTTAACCGCTGTAATACAAATTCATCATCTTGCTTCCCTTTTCGGCCTGTTTTCAAGCACGGGTTGCTTGATAGTTCTTTCCCATCCTGGGTTTGATCCCAGCGTTTGATATCTTTGCTGCTCGCGGTCCTCTGTGGCTCATCTTCGACTTTGAGAGTTTAATCTTTATATTTTGCTTTCTATCTTATCTTATATTGGAACATTTTATTTGACAAGTCTTGCTGATTTAATTTTGTGTTAACTTTAACTTACTAAATTCTAATGTTTTATTTTTGTAACTTCTTTAATTTATTTTGTAACTTAACTTTTTTTTTTACTTGATTCCTTTCTTGGACCATGCGTGAAAAGCTTTAGTGCTTCCATATCCACACCGAGGGTAAAGGGCTTTCTTAGCCCTATTTGGACCTCACGAAAGCTTGTTGTCCATGTCCATGTCCACCACGGTCAAGGCTTCACCCGAAAGATGACGCAAGAGTAGCACTCGAAAATATTTCAATAAATATTGAACAAATATTATTCGAGGTCCAGGCTCACACGTCTCATTCATTTTTTTTCTATTTTAGTTTT
Source organism: Dolomedes plantarius (assembly GCA_907164885.2). NCBI lineage: Eukaryota > Metazoa > Arthropoda > Arachnida > Araneae > Dolomedidae > Dolomedes > Dolomedes plantarius. The sequence goes on from OU015490.1 coordinate 20,609,755, forward strand.
AATATAAATAAATGCAGTTTGTAAATTTCGACGTTTTAGCATAAATCTTGTTATTTTGAAATAATGCTCTTTTATCTACATGGGATACAAATGCATTTCAATCCGAAGTTTTGGTTACATGAGATTTGGAAAAAAAAAACAATGGTAGAAAATAAGCGCGACTTTTTTTTAATTTGTTATTAGACAAAATAAACATATACCTACAATCTACAGCTCATTGATTTTTAAATAGTTTGAAAAAATTTACTCGTTTCTTTTTCCTCTTCCTTTGTTAGCATTTAATAATTAAAAAAAAACAATTTGCTACTACCAAAAAATGTTCATTGGGAGGACACTTGATTTTTTATTTAATAAAAGTTGCTCACCACTGCTCTAATTCCCCAGGTCGTCAATCAGGAAGATTTTCAAAAATCAGTTCAACCTCTAAAGGTGTTGAAATGGGGTCTTAAATCCCCTAAAATTAAAAATAATATATAAAAACCATTATATAATGTCAGATATTATAGGTTCAATTAAATTATAGGGTCAGCACTTTACTACTTACAACACAACACTTTAGTACTAAAATTAATTTAGATTACCAAATAAAATAATAGATGGTATTAATGTATTGAAGCACGGGTATTCAGCTAGTTTTTTTTATAAACGAAAACATATATGGTAATATATAAAGAGAGAGGGCGGATTTTGTATGTGGAGGGTAATCTCCGGAACCCCTGCACCTATTTGAAAAATTCTTTCACTATTTGAAAGGCACGTTATTCCCAGATGGACATAGGCTCTATATTATGTATATCTTATCAGTAGAAAGAAAGGTAGGGGCCCTAAATGTTGAGCTGATGCTTCACCTTTACGACTTTTCCTTTGTCAACCATAGTCAAGTAACCATAGCAACACATCAAACGATATTTTCATTTATTATCAGTAAAACATTTAACATTTGAATTTTTTTTGTCAACCATAGTCAAGTAACCATAGCGACACATCAAACTTCATTTTCATTTATTATCAGTAAAACATTTAATATTTTAAAGATTCAAGTGGAGGAGGTATTGATAAATACAAAAAATATTTTTGAAATTGGCAACGTGTAAGGGTTTATTGAGGAAAATTACATTTGGAAACTCGCTTTTTATTGGACATTTAAGGTAAAAAAAGATTTTCAATTTATTGGCTATCAACTAGAAATTTATTGGTATAATATTACAGAACCTTGTTTAATTTATAAACTTTATGTTTTTGAATCTATGTACAATTTTATGCACAAGTTGCGTAAATCGAACTTGAATTATTGAACTTTATTCCTAAAATCAGTGTTTCATCGAAACTGTAAAATTTATTGATTATTTCGAATAGGTCTATCTTTGTTCCTTTATGAGTGAAAAAATATTGCTTTAATTGAGCTGAAATTTTGTATGGGTATAATTCATAGTTCAGATTAAAACATAGGCATATTATTTTTGAAAATAGGGTAACGCCGGGTACTTCAGCCAGTATATAAATAAAAAGCTTTAAACGAAGCGTATAACTTAAAGCCTCGACACCAAGAAGCAATGAATTACGGGAGCGATACTAACAACAAAGGCACATAATCGGCGCTTTATTGTCGTTTTCTCGCCAAGCGGCAAAGTTTCAGCTGTAATACGTATGTACCCTTTTTTTTACAAGAGGGAATATGTGCAGCAAGCAGTTTGCACGGTATAAAAATATCAGTATAGTATTTTTATGGACATATATTTTTTAAACTGAAGTGTTAATTTTTACACCTCAAAAACTACATTTTTTTTTCGTTCATATTTTTAAGTATGTATGTTTTCTAAGAAGCATTTCTTTTTTTCATATTTTATAAAAGCTTGAAACATTTTAATTACAAGAATAATTTAAAAACCTTTTTTAATTATCATTTGCAAAAATACATTCAGTGCTTTTTTATTATTGTTTGGAAATTAAAAGAATCGAGAAATATTTTTAGTTCTATCTTTTAACAAAGCCCTAAGCATAGTTTTTTTCTTTTACATGGAAAACTCAAAAAGATGGGACCAATTTCTTCTGTTTGCTTCTACTGCTCCGGTTTCCTCTTATGTAGGAAATTCTCCACTTTTTCTTGACCTCGATAATTGAGAATAATTATGGAAATATCTTAAAACTGTGGGAAAATAAGGATGAACGTCATATGTGGGCGAGGCGATATTATTTTAAATTCATATGAATTCAGCACTTATAATGAATAATCTTCATGAATAGGGCGTTTTTTTAAGTCCGTTAAATTTCAGTATGCAATGACATTTATATTTTATCATATGGTAAGAACATTAGTTTTTGCGATAGAAACAAACAAGCCAAACTTACCATCGGAATTTAAAATTGTTTTATATATTAAAAAATAAAGTAATCGCTAGTTGAATTCAGGATTTCAAGTGACTTTAGTACGATCAAAATGACAGTACGTCTTACTGTTTACATAAATTTTAATGGAATGCAGAAAAAAGGTGATGCCAGATGCATGAAACATAATAACACAAAAGAAACGTGGAGATGCCACCAAATCGCATATAATATTGATTGAATGCTCGATTCTCAACAAAAATAGATTTATTTGTTCAGTATCCCTAAAGAAATTTTACACCTTGGGGCATTTTTCGTATTTTTTCTTAAATGCAAATAATATTTTTAAATTTAAATTATTCGGGGGAAAATATCTGCTAGAGTGTGTTTTAAACGCTCCTAAATTCCTTGGTGGACGACATTTATAAAATGAATCCTGTTGCAAGGTGCTGAAAACTTCGGGCTATGTGCAACCTTTTTATATATGTGAATACAATTTTTATTGGACCATCGGCATTGATGGAGCTGTCAACAGTAGACACATTTTCTCCATAGGTTAACATGGACGTGAGCGAATCCAATAAGGTTAGTACACAGTAGCCTTAACTGCAACTGAGCAAGTAACCGTTGTGTATATAATGACTTGATAGTATATAGACTGTTCGGCGGTTGTCTGTCGTTTATTTTTCTTACCCTTCAACGCTGTTATCTTCAGTGCCATAGTGTGGAATAACTCTGTGAGGTATAATGATGGTAGTGTCTTAGCTACGTTACAGTTTTCTTATATTTAAGTTATCTTAAGTTTTGAACAAATTCATTTGAGCTAGTTGACTTTGAAATTTTACTTCACCTCATGTCTTTACTGACAGAAATCGGGTTATATATATATAACACATGGCGACACTGGTTTTGGTGCCGGGGTATTTGGAGCTGATTTCATATGAATTTCATGCCCTGAATATGGCGTTATACTTTACGTAAATATGGCGTTAGTTTTTGCCTAGGAGCTCAAATTTCTAAATTTTCAATTCCAGCAATTTTAATTGGAAAGACATGTTATGTAATTATTTTTCTACTGAACCGTGTATATATATATATATGTCTTTTCTTTTCTTAAAGGCTGTGACATTCTGTTTCTTTACTCTTATAGTACCAAGCTGTGTCAAATAAATATCTTGACTGGTTGAGTCTCAAGTCACACCCCTCATTTGGCATATTTTATTGACAACCCGGAGAGTCTTGAAAAGTTACAAAATTAAATTGTGCGAGAGATAACAGGGGTAAAACTCCTTTAAGCAGTTCTGTAACTAATGTGTGTACAGAACTGCTTAATGGAGTTGTAAATGTTCTGCAACTAATGTTCTGTCATTAATGTATTTGCTGGTTTTAAATCAAAAGTAATTTTAAAAAAATCTCGGGGTAAAGAAGGGTCATGTTCTAAACTCGAGATTTAACATGTTGTAAACTCGGGGTAAGTTCAGAACATGTTTAATTATTCTAGAAATCACAGTTACAAGGGACGGATTACATTACACAGTACAAAACAAGTGAAAAACATTTAGAGAAAAGAAGTAAGTTAACCTGACAGTCCAAAATTGGGCATCAGACCTGAGGTCTCCATTCTTGACAAAATCCAAACTCTCTCTCTGCTTAAATAAATGACAGTACGATGTAAGTTTGCACTCGGTCTATCCCTATGGTGGCGACATCTACATTTTAGGCTTGAAAGTGTTATAGCATGCGTTAAAGACTTCCCCTCTGGTTCTGATGCCGTCCCGGCTCGGAACCAGTAGGTAATTTTTGGAACGTCCTCTTTTCATTAGAGGAGCCACAGGTCCAGTGTCTCTTTCTACTTCAGGCTCATGATAGTTCTTTAGGGCAGAAATATGATAAGTTCCAAGGAATTGGTCTCATCGGCAATCACATATGTTGTTGGTGATCTCAAGGTGAGAACGAGGTAAGGACTCTTTGGCATGAATTTTTGCTTTTGTTGTTCCGACTTATGGGATGAATGGTCACCCAAACTTTGTCGCCAGGTTCGAAGTATTTTTGTCGTCTTCGTCGATCGAAGTTTCCCTTCTGACGGTCTTGTTTCTGTTCAACTCTATCTTTGACATCCAAGATTGAATTGGCAAACCTCTGAGATATGGGGTGATTTCGGGTACGAAGTTATCGTTGTCGATCACTAGTCGAATATCATGCCTGATATCGTCCTGACGTTCTCAACTGTCTTCGAAATTGTAAGTAGCTAGCCGTGTGACCGGTGGTGTCGCACACTGAAGATTCATTGCGAAACGAATTAGCGATAACTTGTCTTCCCTCACTAGAATTGATAGTTGATAAGTCACGATTTTACGTTCCGATGGGTTGGCTTGCGGGTGGTAGACAGGGATGAGGTCTTGTTTAATCTCTAGCAAGTCCCAAGTCAATAGCATGACCACTTACGAACTGTGGCCCGTTGTCACTTATTAGTCTTCGCGAAAGACCATATTGTAGGAATACTTCGATAAGTATTTTGGAACAGTTGTTGCAGCAAGAGCAAATAGTTCTACCCATTTAGTGATTGTATCTTCCACAATAAAGATCAACTTCTTGCCAGTGGATGTTTCCGGAAGAGGGCCAAAAAGATCAATGGCCAGCGTTTCAAACCTTTGTGCATAAGCGGGTGTTCTCGAGAGTCCTGTTGGTTTTTGGGGTTGTTGCCTTATAACGATTGCATTCAGGACAAGTCTTGATGTACTCTGAAATGAAGTTTTTCATAACTCGAAAATAGTATCTGGATACAATCTTCTTGCATGTGTTCTCTACGATATAATTACCAGCTGTCGGGACATCGTGGTACTCTTGAATGATTCTTTCTCGCTCTTATGTAGGAACTACGTGTTGAGCTTCTTCATTCTTTGGTGAATACTTATACACGATACCTTGGTTCATTAAGTATCCACGACTGGTGTAGTTGAAAAAAATTTTCCGCCTTGTCCATGCTCTCAAAGCAGTCGATGATTTTCTTCACTTCGTCCTCCAGCTGTCCTTTTCGAATATCACTGGATGACATGTCCACAGTGATGGCACACACATCAGAGGCCTTCAGCGTTCGATTGTCTTGACAGCATGTCAGCTACTACATTGGCTTTCCCTGGGTATAATCAATCTTCAGGTTGAAGGACTGAATTTTCAAAACCCATCTTGCCAGACGGCCAGAATGTAACTTTATACTTAATAGCCATTTAAGAGGTTGATGATTTGATGCGATGAAGATTTGTTGATTTTCTACGTAACCGAGAAACTTCTCTAAGGCTCACACTACCTCCAAGGCTTCCCACTCGGTTATGCAGTAGTTTCGCTCTGCAGGGATCAACAGATGACTTGCATATTCGATTACATGTTCATACCTTGAGAAAGACTGCTCCAAGGGTATAAATACTTGCGTCTGTACGGATGGTGGAGGGCTTTGATCCCTCAGCTTGCGTCAATATAGGAGAAGTCATCAAGCGCATCTTCAACGTCTCAAAGGATTCTTGTTGCTCACGACCCCAGTGCTAATGCACTTTCTTCTTAGTGAGGTTATTAAGTAGGTGTGCTATGTCAGCAAAGGTGGGGACATATCGAGGAATCCAAGAGCAGGTTTGTAGTAAAGATTGGACTTCTTTCATATTAATAGGGACTAGAATTTTTTGAATAGAAGATATTTTCTCCTGGTCAGCTTCAATTCTTCGTTATCCAGAATCCAGATATTTCACACGGTCACAGGCAAAGCGACATTTATCTATTTGCAGGAAGTTTGAAGATACACAGTCTTTCGAAAAACTTTTGGGATCTTCCAGATGTTTGTCAAAATTTTCTGAGGGGACAATGATGTCATCTAGGTAAGACAGTGCGAAAACATCTCAGGCCACTTCGAAATTTGTCAATTAATCTTTAAAAGGTGGCAGGAGTATTTCGTAGGCCGAAGTGAATACGTAAGTAACGGTAAGTTCTATAACGACAAATAAGGGCAGTTTTGTCCTGGTCAACATCAGCAACCTTTACCTGATGATAGCCCGATTGCAAATCAATTGTTGACAGGTAGGATGTCGGTGTTGCTTCATACAGTAGATCATCCATTCGTGGTAAGGGGTAGGTATCCACTTTCGTTACAGAAATCAACTTCCTGTAGTCAACACCGAGGCGTACTTTCCCATTTGCCACAGGTGCAGCGTAGGGGGACTCGCTCTCTTCGATTATATTCTGCTTCAGCAGTTCTTCAATCTGTTCCTTCAATTGTAAACTTGAGAACGGTTATCTATGTCATATACTAACCTTGATACTGAGAATAACGAGATCCTGCTGCCTGGTGCCTCTATAGTGTTTTATGTCAATGCCAATTTTCCTTCAAAACTCTCTCCTATAGGATTCATCCTATAGGGTGACGTTGCTACTAGGGGGGGGGGAATTGATGAACTGTGTCGATACGTTTATCAATAAGCGGCTTCGGATCTCCCCCTGGTTGGAAACATGTCTCATTTTTGTCCAGGAGTGTGTTAAGTTTTGTATGTTCTGGAAATAGGTGTCTACCCTCATCTTCTCGAAGTTGGAATGCACTGATGGTTATATCTTCGGTCTTCTTGAAGAACTTACTGTTTTTGAGAATTTTCGGAAAAAGGCCATTTTCCACCTTGGACATCAAGGACGATTTCCAGCTGCATTGAGAAAATCCATTCCTAACAGAGTCTTATTTTCTTTGCTTCAGGCAATACTAGAAATTCTGTTTGGATACCTTTGCCTTCAATTTACAGGTTGAGGACAGTACTCGAGCAGTGATGGTCGAATTCCATCAGCCATCATAAATGAAATTTTGTTCACAAAGGGTCGTTGTGTCCTTGTAGGAATTTAAACAGCTTTTCATCTGCAATGGTATGGAAAGCATCGGTATCAGCACAGACAGCAATCTTTTCTCCAAAATTTTGAGGATAATCAAACTTGAGAGATACGAGTTTGAATCAAGTTGAATAACGTCATGCAGTTCACTGATGTTTCCACTTCATTAGCCCTCGTGTATGTAGGACACTTGATGACTCCAGGAGTCCCGTATCCGTAACACGGATGGCTTTCTTCGTCCAGGACTGGAATTTGGGATTCTAGGTTCTGTTCTAGAAGGTCCTGGTGGGAGGTCATCATGGGATTTTCCAACGGGTTGACATTTTCTTTTCTGGAAAGGGTTTCCTGAATTCTTTCTTCTTGAAAGTCTGATTTGGATTTTTTTTCATTCCAGGTCGTAGGCGGTCGTATGCGTCCAGTTTCTCCGCCAGTTCCAAAGGATCGTTCAAATCCGCCCAAATATCCAGGAAGTGTTCCTTGATATTTGCTGGAATTTTTCTTTTTATCTGATCAGCGATCATTAGGCTTTTAAGCTGATCAAAAGTGGTAATCTTTAATTCTTTGATCCAACCTTCGAGATAAAAATTCAATTCGAAAGAGAAGTCTCTCCACGTCGCATCCGGATTTTTCCTCTGTTGGGAAAAATACTGCCTAAACCCGTAACTCGAAATCTTTTGAGAATCATTTCTTTTATCTTTCATAGTTTTGAGCATCATCTTCATCCTCTCTTGCGATGAGTTGAGCTATATCAGGTGGCATTGAGCCAGTCGGGTACGCTGTCCAAGTTCTTTCAGGTTTGTTCATGAGCTTCACTTGACGTTCAAAAATAGTCAGGTATAGACCAATTTCGTCTTCCTTCAAGTTCAACTTCGGACTAATTCTATTTAGCTGAAACTTCGGTTTTCTAGCTGTTGGCTTACAAGAGGATTTTGTGGCAGTTTCTTCATTTGAAGTTGAATTTTCAATTTTCCAATTCCAAATCCCTTTCTCTTTGCTGGGCCACCTCCACAGCTTTCTGTTTGTCTTCCAATTCCGCAGCTTTTGTTTTTCTGCTGTTATACGTTCTTCCACATTGACGCTGAGCATATCCTTGACGAATTCCTCATCATACTTGTCACTCTTGGTTTTGAGATCCTTTAGATCGATCATTTTGAGATTATCCGATGGAGCCAGACCGAATTCTGCGGCCACAATCCTCAAATCATCTTTTCTGGATCTTCTCCAAAATGCCCTTTTCTTGTGTTTAGTCTATTTCAAACGTAATTTTATAAAGGTAAAAAAATTAATTTCAAAAGTACCAGAAATATTTTGTCTTACTTGCCCTCATAAGTTTTAAAAGTTCACTCAAAGCTGTTAATTCTATTAACTTAAGACACTATTAATCAATAACAGTATCAGCAGTCGATACGAAATCTTGTAATCAAAAAACAATTTACAAATGGCAGGGGGAACAAAAAATTCCCACAATTAATATTAATTTGATGAACTCAATAGCACTTCAACTGATATTCAAATATGTTTAAATATAAAATTCAAAAATGAAAAATTCTTCCTTAAATAACGCAGATTGATAAAGATAAAAACACCGATAAATGATATTAGAATATGTTTAATTAGTTATTTATTGTTTCATTATTATTTCATTAGTTATTTTTTATTATTCATTATTTCATTCACTTTGAAGTTTTAAATATTGTAAGCTTGTTTACACTTACTAGAAATAATTAAAGTTATTTTCCATCAGAAACTATGTGTACATTTAACAACACGAATTAAGTTTGTAATACTGCTACAATTTGATCAACCACTGTTCAAATTTCCAATTGACACATTGAAAAGTGGGTAATTTAAAAACAACGAATACACTGACAATAAAAACAAGTAATCTATCCTCAGATTAAATTCTTCTTTTCCTTTTTCATAAAGCACAGATCATACTTATAAATGGAAAATAAAAGAAAGAAAAAGCATTCAAGAGCAGTCGAAATGTTTATAACTTTTCTCATTAATATTCAAGGATCATACGGTAACCACACATGGGATTTCCTGAATCACTTTTAAGTTTCGCTTCAACCTCCATTTTAAAATGATTTTAAACCCAAAGCATTTTCATTAGGGGAAAAAATGAATATTAACCCAATATTCAACTCTACTGCTATACTGTAACATACAAGACTAAAATAATAATGATAAATTGTTACTTTACAATTCCAGGTGGAATATTAGCACCGTTTGATTCATATGATGATTTGACACCACAAGTAAACAAATGAGAAAGATCATTTCTTTTTTATGCAGAATAGAAGAGCATGATTTATGTAGAATGAACAGCACGTATCTGTAATCATATTCGCAGGGTGTGAATTTTTCTGCTTGTCGGGGCGACAAACACTTCAGGAGCCTAACCCTGTGAAAAAAAACGCGAGATTGAGTCGCGATATCTTACTTCGGGACAAACGTTGGGGGGGGACAATTTAGAACTGTCATTAATGTAATTACTAGTGTTAAACCAGAAGTAATCAAGGAAATCTGAGGGTAAAGTTTAGAACATGCTTAATTACTCTAGAAATCGCAATTAAAGGGACGGATTAATTACACATTACAAAACAATTGAAAAACGTTTAGAGAAAAACAAGTAAGTTAACCTGACATAGTCCAAAATTAGGCATCAGACCAGGAGGTCTCCACTCTCGACATAATCCAAACTCTCTCTGGTTAAATAACTGACTGTACGATAGAAGTTTGCACGCAAAGTCTATCCGTATGGTGGCGACATCTACATTTGAGGCTTGGAAGTTTTATAGCGTGCGTTATAAACTGTTTTACTAGTAATTATTAAGGAGCATTGCATGATGGCTAAGGAGATTTTTTTTAGAATTTTTATTACGTGTTTATAATTTAGTAAACAATATTTAAAAGGATTTTGTCTGAAAAAAAAACCTTATCACCAGAAATTCACCTTATCATTGTGAATTCCTGATTTCTATCTCATTGACCTACAAGGGGTCCATTGAATAACAGTTTTGAAATGTTGATTCAGATTATTTGAAGAATCCACATAAAAACACTATTGTACAGTGGATGAACGGAAAGAAATTAAAAGAATTTATACTGTTATCAGTTCTAATGTATTATATACGCAACTTTCAAATTAAAAAGTGGAGAAAACCCGTAGTGAAAAATTTTTGTAGCCGCCAAACTGCGGGTCCTAACATATATGCCTAAACAAATCCATAAGGCATATTTTCTTTATTTCCTGTAATAAATTTGTATATTTTATTAGGATTTATGGATTTTTTAATTTGATGTTAACCGAGATTTTTAATCAGTTGTTTATACTCAGGAATTTCTCGAGCATTAAGCGTAATACATTAGTGATAAAATTATTTTGAATTACCGACAACTAAAATGAATATAAAGGGGAAAAATAATATCTAAGATTATGTTTATCATTTTCTAACAGAACTTTTTATATTTTGCTATTAATTTCACGAGAAAAATACGAAGCAAGCGGAATGGTATAGTGTTGACATATCTCATGCAATTTCTTTCTCCTCTCTTTGCAGGTGCTCGGTACAGATGTTAAATTGAAAACTTAAAATTCTCTGTGGTGTCCACAAATTTAGAAATTCAGCGGATTGTTTTGCAGTTATAGTTTTCTGATCGTTGTGTGAAGAAATATCGGCATGGCAGAAGAGCAAATGTCATGTCTTTCCGGTTTGGAATGACCTTACATTAAAAGCCATATCTGCAAACAGAATCCTACTGAAACCGAAGATGAAAGCACTCCATGTGACACATGTACAAGTATTCCAATGTAAAAGGTTCCAGTGCACAGATTCCCTCTCGCAAAGAAATATTCAAAAGAAATTTATGTGAAGGAACATTTTCACGGTTTACCGCGTTACTTACGCATCATTCGTACCACATTACTGATAATCTTCTCTGTTTCCATACAGAAAAACCATTCGCCTGCACTGTATGTAGTGAAAGGTTTTGTAGACAGTCTTTTAAAATACATCTCCTTACCCATACAGGAGAGAAACCTTTCTCATGCACTGTTTGTGAGAAAAGATTTTCTGAACAGGGGACTATGAGAAACATCTCCGCACCCATACAGGACAGAAACCTTTCGCATGCCCTGTATGTAATGAAAGGTTTTCTCAACAGGGTCATTGGAAAACACATCTCCGCACCCATACAGGAGAAAAACCTTTCGCATGCACTGTATGTGAAAAAAGATTTTCTGTACAATGTGATTTGAAAACACATCTCCGCATCCATACAGGAGAGAAACCTTTCTCATGCACTGTATGTGAGAAAAGATTTTCTCAACAGGGTGCTATGAGAAGTCATCTCCGCACCCATACAGGAGAGAAACCTTTCGCTTGCACTGTATGTGAGAAAGGATTTTCTGTACAATGTGGTTTGAAAACACATCTCCGCATCCATACAGGAGAGAAACCTTTCTCATGCACTGTATGTGAGAAAAGATTTTCTCAACAGGGTGCTATGAGAAGTCATCTCCGCACCCATACAGGAGAGAAACCTTTCGCATGCACTGTATGTAAGAAAAGATTTTCTCAACAGGGTGCTATGAGAAGACATCTCCGCACCCATACCGGAGAGAAACCTTTCGCATGCACTGTATGTGAGAAAAGATTTGCTGAACAGGGTCATTTAAAAACACATTTCCGCACCCATACAGCAGAGAAACCTTTCGCATACATTGTATGTGAAAAAAGATTTTCTACACAGGGTCAAGCACATCTCACCCATACAGGAGAGAAACCTTTCGCATGCACTGTATGTGAGAAAAGATTTTCTGAACAGGGTCATTGGAAAAGACATCTCCGCACCCATACAGGAGAGAAACCTTTTGCTTGCACCGTATGTCAGAAAAGATTTTCTGAACAAGGTCATGGAAAACACATCTCCGCACCCATACAGGAGAGAAACCTTTTGCTTGCACCGTATGTCAGAAAAGATTTTCTGAACAGGGTCATTGGAAAAGACATCTCCGCACCCATACAGGAGAAAAACCTTTCGCATGCACTGTATGTGAGAAAAGATTTTCTGAACAGGGTCATTGAAAAGACATCTCCGCACCCATACAGGAGAGAAACCTTTCGCGTGCACTGTATGTGAAAAAAGATTTTCTCAACAGGGGCATTGGAAAACACATCTCCGCACCCATACAGGAGAAAAACCTTTCGCATGCACTGTATGTGAGAAAAGATTTTCTGAACAGGGTCATTGGAAAGACATCTCCGCACCCATACAGGAGAGAAACCTTTCGCGTGCACTGTATGTGAAAAAAGATTTTCTCATCGGGGTCATTGGAAATCACATCTCTGCACCCATACAGGAGAAAAACCTTTCGCATGCATTGTATGTGAGAAAAGATTTTCTGAACAGGGTGATTGGAAAAGACATCTCCGCACCCATACAGGAGAGAAACCCTTCGCGTGCACTGTATGTGAAAAAAGATTTTCTCAACAGGGTCATTTAAAAGACATGTCCGTACCCATACACAAGAGAAATGTTCGATTGCATTATAGGTTTATGGCGTAAGAACAGATGAAAAATTCAGTCAGGGATGTTCTTAACTCTATTATTTTATGAAACGGGATTTTTTGGCGCAAAGAATTATATTTGACCCACTCTAGGAAAACGTCCTTGAAAATCGAACTCAAACTCCGGATTGATGTGTTTTTCATACAGATATCGCACGTCATTTATGTTTTGGAAATATAACATTAATTCTCGTTTTGAAACCTCTTTTAAAGGCATGAACGCGACATCGATATGACCTACGATACTCGATGGATACATGACGTACCCAAGTGACTGAAGTGGATAGAAAAAACAATATTAGCATTTTACGGTGGAACCTCGATATAATCGAATTCATGAAAAATCGTAGTTTTCCATTTCCATTTAACCTACCTAACACTCCATGTTATTATAAATCGAACCTCGGTACATTGAAATCTTCAATAATCCGAAGTTTTCGTCGTTTTCATTGAGGGTCGATATATCGTAGTTCCACTGTATAATGTTTTGTAAAGAAATATTGAAAGTTTCGTTAGGCCTGTTTTACATTACAGGAAAGAGTGTTATGAAATCTCACTCATGCAAAACCTCCAGTTTTGTTTTATCCCCTTAACGAGCTCATACCTTTTGAACCCCTCGATTTATGGGCCTGAAAATTGATATTTTCGATTGCTTATAACATATTGTTATCAAGTAATGTATTTAAATTTTTTTTAGTATATGAAGAAATAGTGCATCTTTGTATTTATATACAGATAGCCCTCCTACAGCACGGCCATTTTACAACACGGTTTCGCTCTAACACGATAAGATAAATTGCAGGAACCCTAGTATAACAGTGGAACCTGTATAACGTTTTCGCTCTAACACGATAAAGAAATTGCGAAAACCTTTGTACAACACTGTACTTCTACAGCACTAGATAACATGATTTTGTTTAACACATTTGAAAACTGAATTACCTTAAAAATAATGACGAGAAGGAATAATGAACTATAGTGGCTCTACATGGAAATGTATAAACAAATTATAATTTATTTCATTTATATCTCTATAAAATTACAAGAAGGCCTAAGCTTAGCTGAAAATCTTGAATCATTTTTCTTGAATGCAGACCATTCCGCCGAAAATTCGAAAGGGATCTGCAAAATTATCTATCTCCATGTACCGTGATATCTACAATGACCTTTTAAGAACCAGCAAACAAACCAGAACTGCAGTTTTTTAAAGAGGATAGAAGGTGCGAAAATTCTAAATGAAGAAAAGGGTTCTGAAAGTGAAGGTGATATCGTTCAATCGAAAAAACGTTCTGGTTTTATTGTATTGAGCAGTGATGAGGAAGAAATTTATTAAATTAAGGTCGCATTAATTGAAAATAATATTTTTGTTTCTTTTCGTTTGTGTTATACATACATTAAATTTTTAATAAAAACTAAGTTGTTTATATGGATTTTAAAAATGTTTGTGTTTAATAAGTTTTCAGAACGTAAACACCCGTTTTTTTTAACTGTCTCTGGGGTCTCATATAACACGGTTTCACACTACACGGCATTTTCTAGGAACCTATCTAGCGTAGTATAAGAGGGTTACCTGTAGTTAAAATATTCCCTCTTGAATGAAATATTTGTGTAAAATAGACATATTTAAGAATGAAAGATTTACATTCTGTCACATAGTATACTACTTCCGCGTAGGATTTAAAGCGTTCTATACATTATTTTGCTCTAATATTTTGCGTAGGTCTATATATATAACTTTAAAAATAGACTGTAGAAAAATCGAAAGAAATATTCCCATGTTTTGTGTTTTTCGAAAATTTTTCTTTTCAATTAAATTTTTTTTATAATTTTAGCAGTACAATATAATTAGCAGTATAATTTTAGCATATAAAAAATAACATATTGTTGAAGAAAGCCTTTCAAATAAAAAAGACATGGCTACCGTAAAGGAATTAATATTAGTAATTAAGCAAAAATTTAGAACGGAGTAGAACAGAGGAAATAGCAGTTAGAAACACGTGTTCACCATAAAGGATATAGAGATGCAGGAAAGAAGTTCTAATAAAAAGTCGTGGCAAATTTAAAGGATTAATTTTAGGAAATAAACAAGAAATATGAAGGGGGGAGGATAAGGATATAGCGATGAGAAAAAGTTGGTTACTATAAATAACATATTGTTGGAAGAAAGCCTGTCAAATAAAAAAGACATGGCTACCGGAAAGGAAATAATATTAGTAAATAAGCAAAAATTTAGAACGGAGTAGAGCAGAGGAAATAGCAGAGAGAAACACGGTCCACCATAAAGGATATAGAGATGCAGGAAAGAAGTTCTAATAAAAAAAATCGTGGCCAAATTAAAGGAATTAATTTTAGGAAATAAACAAATTATAAAGGGGGGGAGGATAAATGATATAGCGATGAGAAAAAATTGGTTACTTTAAATAACATATTTTTGGAAGAAAGCCTTTCAAATAAAAAAGACATGGCTACCGTAAAGGAATTAATATTAGTAAATAGCAAAATTTAGAACGGAGTAGAACAGAGGAAAATCCGGAATCGTTCAGGACACGGCAATTCCGGATTGAGAGGTTCTTAAATAACACTAGAAAATTTTAGGAGAAAAAAATAAACACACTAAAAAAGTAAAATGGTTTAATTATTAAATAAACCTAAATACAGAACCATATAAATTACATTATAATTTAAACATTTCAGTCAATGATGTCTGTTGCTTTAGTGTCAGCTTATTAGAAATTTCTCCTCGATCAGATATAGTGACATAATTTCATGTTCCGAGATAAAATTCCGGTGTTCTAAGCTTAATATTGTTTAATCTAATGATTTATCAGGTCTTCCGTTGACAGTCTTTTGTTTTCGGGGCTATCTCAATCAATTTCTCGATCGCTGTCATCATAACCTTTGTTATTTACAACACTATCAATAGTATCAGAATCGCTCATGCCGCATTTACACATTCGCGATCGCACCACCCGTAACACCGCATTTAACACGGTCGCGATAGCGGCGAGTCGAATTGCGGGGGGCGAATGTGTAAACGGTGTTTCTCGCCGTTTCTCCTCGCCAATCGTGGCGCTCGCTTCGGGAGCGGTTTTCTGGCACGAGTGAAAGGCAACGGGAAATCTTGTTCACAGCAAGAGGCGGGAAAGTGAGAACGGTCACTCGCGTCGACGCAGGACGTGACTAATGTCGTGAATGTGTAAATGAGGCCCAAGACATTCGCGAGACATTAGTCACGTTCCTGCATCGACGCGAGTGAGCGTTCTCACATTCCCACTTCTTGCTGCGAACAAGACTTCCCGTCAACATTTCCGACATGCTTGCTTCGTTTTATTACTTTGTTTTGTTGTGCAATAGATAGATTGTTCTTCTCTGGAGCCATTTTGGGGAGTTCTCCTCAAAATTATCAATTTTTCTTTTTAAAGAATTAGGCAAAATTGATATTTTTTTTCTTTGATTTATATGCTCCTTCAATAATTCAAGTGGAAGTTTTTTCAATAGATGACGACGGCTACCTTATCTCCTGTATTGCTTTTAAAGTAATTTGGTAGTTTATGCCAGCAGTGTTCATAAGCGAAAATAACATAGTAAGTGGCCTTCTATTACTTTCCCTTGATACGGAGTATGAGGCTTTCATTTCATCTACAAGATCCACACCTCATTTTGTCTCATTATAGAAATTAACTATTTCTGGTTTCTTTTTTTCTGGGTTATCGGTTAGAATTATCATTATGAATTGTAGAAATGAATAACACAGCAGGATTTTTGTGGGGCACAAGAGTCACATCTCCGTGAAATCCAAACTCGCAGGAAAATATTTCTCCCTGCTTTGAAGGTAAGAATGCTTGTGGGATTTCCTTTTATTTTTCCTTAATGTTCCTACCATTGTCAAATTATGCTCCTCTAAAAGTGAATTATCTAAAGAAAGAGATGTAAACCAGTCGTCCATTGTAACGTTTCGTCCAGTGCCAGATATGGGACTCGCAATGCGCTAGACAACAGTATGCTGCCAGGTAAAAAACCTGCTGGCTCGGTAGTCTCGCCGCGGTCGAAACGACCGATTTCATCTTTCAAAAACAATACTTCCAAGTAAACCGAGAGAGGGTCTTAGTATCTCACAAGCGGGTAAGAAAATACATAAGGCCGTACCAGGAATCTTATCAATACAAGTTTAAGGGGAGAGAGGTTAGAGGTGAACAATTGATAAAAGACGGGGAATCGACCAACGCGCGACTACTGCCGATATTAAGCCCCTATTTTAACACCTTAAAGGTTTTAAAAAACTTTCTAAGTGATCCCTTGGAACATTAGAGGAGCCACAAGGCAAAATTTCAGCTGCATAAGCCTTCTGGTTACAATGATACAGTGATCAGTCAGTGGATCACGGTATCATTCTAGCTGATGTAGAGGACGTTATGGGAAGGTTTTAAACACATTTAAATCCCTTAAAATTTTAAATTTCTTTAAAAGATTAGCGGACGGTGTCCAGGTGACGATAAATCTGGTTCCGGGCTCTGAGCTCCGGGCTCTAAGAATGGGTAAAATCTTTCTCCGGGAAGAATTGGGTTAAAATTCTTTCTCCGGGCTCTAAGATAAACACAGCGGTTTGGTACGATGTAACCGGTTGGAAGTAATCTGTGTCCCCTCTTGGAATTTTATAAAACTGTACATAATTATGATTAATTAAGAACTAATAAATGGGTCTAACTAAAAAATACTACTCTTGGTATCAGGGCCTAAGTCTGAACTTTATGAGCAATAGTTTCGACTGTAGACAACTTTAAAGTAGGGAAGTTTAATATGGACACCTGCATGTAATGTAGGAGTGGCTTATGTGTTCATGCAAACGATAAACAATCTACTTAACCACGAGGTTCCGACAAACGCTGAGGAAGTATCAATGATTCGCGAGGGATAAAAGTCAATGATTATCAATAAATCCCCGAGTCATTTTTATTGATAAATCATGCATATAATTTTTACTTACTTTCTTTTAATTAAGAAGCAAGTAAACCGAATGGCATTACTTACTTACACACACACACACACACACACACACACATATATATATATATATATATATATATATATACATATATACGCGGCGCTTGGCGATGTCCGATGTAGCCATGAGCCTACCCATCATCAGCCAGGTATTCGATTATCCCTTGGCCGCCGCCTGCAAAAGCCATAAAAAAAGGGGTGGTTTTTCGGATGCCTTCTTGTAATGGATACTTTTTCTAATCCCCTTATCCGGTGTATTTCTGGGAATGTGCTGCAGGTAAAACTGTCAAAATTGCGATGAGCTTGTGGATAGATTACTTCGCCATACCAGCCCAGTTTAAACAAGGGTATGGATAAATTATAGAATATTTACTATTAATTGAAAAAAACAAAAATAAAACTCTCTAAAATTAATAATTAAATATGTTCAATATTTACCAGCCACCAAAAGTACCAATATACCAGCCACTTTAACAAGTAAAAGAATAAAATGAAAATAATCAATGTTACAGTCATATCTAGTTATTTAAAGTTAAAGAATCAAATATTAATGCTTGCCGTAATCCAATATTTTAATATATTCTCATGCTACCTCCCATTATTAGAAAAATTGCTCACCTTTTTCTAATAATCTTCAGTAATAATCAAGCAATTAAGAATTGGATCGCCGCTAGTTGGACCAAGTAGAGTAGAGGCTTACAGAATTTTAACAATATTACAGAATTTTAATATATTTAAAGACTGGGATTATAACGAGCGGTTATATATTAATTATATCCTATAATATTAGTTATTAAATGTGTTTTACCTACGCCACACATTTGCGACGTAGAAATGTAATTTCGATTTTCGCGCACTACCATTTTACGAGTGTGCCGTGAATATAAGGTATCCGGTAAAACATCAAATCTCCGTTGCGGCCAGAAAAAGACCTTGAATGAACGGGACTGTCGACGACTGACGAGAATCCAGATAAACGTGCAACACTTCCACAAATTGCTGCGGATTCCAATGGAGGGGCATCAACAAGTGTCAGCGTGCTGAACTTGCACTTAAACGGCATCGGGAGTGTCCCTATTAATATCTGTGACCCCGAAAAACTACAGATTCAATACTACTCTCGGTCATTTTGGACATTTTATTTTCCCCCCTTCCCCCTCCCCAATGCTGAAGGGGGCTCAACTTGCACTTAAACGGCATTGGGAGTGTCGCTATCAATCTCTATCACCCGAAAACTATAGATTTGATACTACTCTTGGTCATTTTGGACATTTTATTTTCCACCCCGTCCCTCTCCTCCCCCAATGGTGAAGGGGGACTGAACTTGCACTTAAACGGCATCGGGAGTGTCACTATCAATCTCTATGACCCCGAAAACTATAGAGTCGATACTACTGTCGGTCATTTTGGACATTTTATTTTTCGCCCCTTCCCCCCTCCTCTCCCAATGCTGAAAGGGGGGGGGGGGGTTGAACTTTCAGTTAAACGGCATTGGGAGTGTCACTATCAATCTCTTTGACCTCGAAAACTATAGATTCGATACTACTCACGGTTGTTTTGGATATATTTTTTTCACCCCTTCCCCTTTCCTCCCCCAATGCTGAAGAGGGGGGCTGAACTTCCACTTAAACGGCATTGGGAGTGTCACTATCAATCTCTTTGACCCCGGAAACTATATATTCGACACTACTCTTGGTCATTTTGGACATTTTATTTTCAACTCTTCTTCTCCCCTCCTCCTCCAATGCGGGAGGGGGGGGGGTGCTGGAGTTGCACTTAAACGGCATCGGGAGTGTCACTATCAATCTCTGTGACCCTGAATTTATAGGTTCGACACTAATATCAGTCGTTTTCGATTATCTTTACACGACCCCTCTCTCCCTAGGGGTGCTAGGGTTGGCTTAACCATACCCCCCTAGTGTTTCCTCCCAAATTGTAAATAATATGTGTACCAAGTTTGGTTGGTATTGCTCCAGGTGCTCCAGAGTGATGCTGGAACATACACACATGCATCCATTTTCATATGTATAGATTAATTATTTAGTCTAAAGTTCATCTATACATAACACTGTAGTTTTATAAAATCTTCCACTCACCCGGTCCAATATTCCTAATTCCCGATCAAAATGTTTAGCATAGCGTACCTAACAAAGGAGATACAAGCTATCTAAGAAATAATCGTCTTGGGCAATCACTAGAGCAAACGGGAAACGAGAAGTAATCGCCAGAAAAATTATCATTTCTTTCGATAAATTTACTCGAGTACTTTTATTGCGATTTATGCAGGAAATAAAGCTGCTAAAAAATAATTTTTCTGTCCGAGTGAATCACTCGCTTACTATAGAAATAATCGCTTACAAAATAATCTTTCCGACCGAGTGATTCATTCGAATGAATCACTCGCGTACTATAGAAAAAATCTCCAGCAAATTCATTCGAGTGATTCAATCGGAATAAATCTAATAAAATTGAGATAATCGAACTATTCGAATGATTATGTAATCGAATTACGAGAGTGATTCATTCGAGTAGTCGACCATCGCTAGCCACAGCCAATGGTTGTCGTAAGTTGAGTTCATTGAATTTTCTATACATTTAGTGATTAAAAGTAAAAGTTGCCTTTGCCGACAAACTATCGCAGCTGTAAGAGTGACTGAAATAACATTGATGTAGATTCTGGAAAAATAAACAGCTATTCAAGTAAGTTTAATTTACAGGTAATTTTTTTCTGTATTGTATGACAAAACTGTTATATTAAGGTGATCAAGTTGATTTACATTTCTACATTTTACGCTATTTTTTTTATGACTGAAGCTAAATGTTATTGCAATACGTATAACTGTTAATCTGTTAATAACTGCATGTTCAGGCATGGCTTATTGTTTTAGTAGATTATTACTGTCTGGTCCACAATTGCGTGCTATTGAAATATACGCTCCACGATTTCAATAGATTGCTAAAAGTTGCCAATATGATTTCTCTGATAATTTTATTTAAAATTTTTATCCTGAATTTATAAATATTTCATTATGCACGTCAGACCCAACGGGTTTAGCAACTTTTCTCGTCATGAGTTATAGAAATGCTTTTGAACTGTTAATAATTGCGGTAAAAGATGAAATATTCAAAGAGGAGTTCCATATCCTGTGATGTGCTGTGAAGTTGTTAAACTCCACTAGGTGGAGTTTTCCTAATCAGAAATTTAGGAAAATACCATTTCACACTGTTTTAAAATCTATAGCCTGACAATTAACACTTTGTATGAAAATTCAAAAATAAGTAGCAAATAAACAACATTGGAATATTTTAATTTAAAAAATATTGAGTACAGCATTTATTTGGAATTAATAATTAAACCAGCCCTAATATTTGCAAAGTATCCAAAATGTATCAATAGGTTTCAAAAAGTAAGTCAAAATTTTAATTTTTTAAATATATTTCCTAGGATATCATGTAGAAAGTGTTCTTGGGAAACAATATATCCAAAATACAAGAATTTTATTTCATTTTTTTATTTCAAATCTCAAAATCTAGAAAATAAGCACGTAAATACTTCAAGATAGACACTTAAAAATACAAAAATAGTAAAAAATAAAGGAAGCAAATAAAATTAAAAAATTTGTAGCAAGATAATTTCAAAGTATACAGAAGAATGCAGGAAGAAAAGATGACAACAGTATTACTGGTAAGTTTTTTGGACAAAAATTTAAATTTAAAGTATTTTCAAAGTATAAAAATCAATTTATAAAATTAAGAACACAATTTAAGTATTTTAAGAAAGGGTACAAAATTAACTAAAAACAAAAATTATGAATCTTTATTTAAAAAAAATTAGAATTCAAAACACTAACCAAGAAGAAGTGGTATACCAGATGTTCTCAGGCCTGAGTAAGACCTATAATCTAGATATGAATAACCAAGGGTAAGCTTTTATATTTTGGATTGTATTTCTTGAGGAAAAAAAGGAATATAAAAATGTTATGTAAAGAATTTAAATATTTTTTCATTCACTGAATGTGTAATTCTTAATCTGAAGCTAATTTCAAATTTCACTGCTGAAACGATCTAAATGATCATCATTAAAATTTAATTAGTTGAAACTGAAAAAACCCAAATGACTTTTCGGAGATATAATCACTAACCTTTCGTAATGTAAGAGCAAAGCTGAGCTGGATCAGGTTTGCTGCCTATTAACCCATTAAACTGAATAATAAAAACATTTGTTATAAAGGTTACAACCTAATTGTAGCAGAGCGTAAACAAAGGAACCACGAATATAATCACCAAATTTGAGGCTATAAAAAATCGAGCACTTTCTCAACATTCCTGTGTTTGGTGTTTTTTTAATATAATTCCTTGCTTAAAATATATTAAAATTGTTAAAACATCTAAAGCTTATCAAAGTTAACAAATCAGCATTCATGTGCATTAAAGTTTCAAAAGTTGCAGTATAATCAAGATACACTGTTAATTTCCTGCGAAACTTACAGATAAACTAATTAAAGTTCTTACATAAATTATGATTGGCACCAAATTTTGTGAGTTATTGCAACTTGGCACCAAGAGCAGTAATCTGCAGTTTAGCCGTTGCTTTATTTTGTCTGAGAACTTTTTATTTATGATTGCATTTGAAATTTGTTTCTGTATTCATTCAGTGTTAAAATTTTTGATGACAAGATTTTATAAATAACATTCATGCTCATCATCCATTACAAAGACAAAGACGACAGCATGAAATGCAATACTCTTAAATATTCATATTCATTATAATGGGCTTGTTTAAAGTTTTAAATCAATGTATTTCAAACAGCATGAAAGTAATACTTAATATTTAAAATTATTATTAAAGCAGGAAACATTATTGAAATGTACACAATTATTAGTATATTATATATAAAAATGTCTAATTTTCTCTGTACCGTGTATTCTAAAGACTTCTTTGTTTGAAACACTTCAAGATTTACAAAATCTCTATTAACTAGGGTTTTCGATTTTGAGCAATTTTTTTTAAAACCCGGATTTTCGGTTTGACGGTTTTTTTTATTTAAAACCTGGGTTTTCCCGAGTTTACTTGGTTGGTTCCAGGGGGTCAATAGCAAAGAACTAAAATAATAAATAGTTTATTAGAAGCATTTAATTTATTTCAGAATTTCAAATATAAAAAATAACAGTATATCAATTTAATATTAATAAAGATATACATATATGTATAACATACATTAAAGTGGTACAAATATCTCATTTTTTATAAAACTGCCTTACAACCATCATTGCACTCAACGTATCATCATTGAGTTGGCTTTTAAGTTTACTAGCAAAGAGACCCATTACAGAAAATGCTCATTCTGCTTCCACCGAAGTTGGTCGAATTGTTTTTAAAGACCTGAAAAGTTTATCTAGCATTTCGGGTAGGCTTTTTGTTGCCTGAAGCAACTCAATTTCTGTTCTTATGATATATGAACCAGATTTTCATCTTTTATGATTTTCCTTATTATCATTCTCCTGCAGAAACATACTAAGCTCATCAGATAAGGACATTTGTTTAGTACAAGCACTAATACTCGTAACATCATCTTCAATTCCATCTTTAACTCCCACCTCAACTGCTTCTTGGTCGGCATTGTTGTGTAGCGGAAGTATTACGCAAATCCCACGGCATAACACACGTGCTGCTGGGAATCCCGAACTTATAAACTTGAGTGAAATAGAGCTATGGCATACGATGACGCCAATATATTTCCATCTCACTTCGTCTCATTGGTTTTTTTTATTCATTTGTTTGAGGGCGGTACCGAGTCCAACTTGTTAAATTCTGTCTTGTTTCCAAATTAAGGAATATAATGGGTATTCTACTGTATTAGATAAATAACTAATTCCCTGGATTTACTTTAAAAATTCCCCGGGTTTTTGGTTCGTAAAATCTTTGAAAAACACGGGTTTTCGAATTCGGGGAAACCCGGGTCAAAAACCCTAGTATTAACTGATATTTATGACAGCCTTCAGATGAATTTTTAAGGTTTTTTTACTGTAAAATTGTACTTGGGTACAGTTTAGATTTAGATTTTAATTTTCTGCCCTCTTGCCCGCATATTCTTTATACTCAAAGGATACTGTACTGGCAAAATTTATAACTGCTTTCTTGCTGTTCATGTCTTGAGTAATGTTTTAATATACATTATTTCCGTCCTTAGGATCAGTGTTACTCAAATTGATGGATGTTGTTTTAGGATTTATGTATCCCCCCACCCCCCAATGCTAGGGGTAAAAATTTTTATTGAATAGAAAGTAACTGCGCTAAAAGTGTCAAAAATAAGCACAGTATAATTATGCTGTGATGGAATATGCATGTAATGAATAATATTTCTAGATGAAATGAAGTTGAAACCATCATAATTATCAGCATTTGAAATGTACTATACCATATTTTTTCCCTAAAAAGCTTAAATTTAAAAATATTTCCTTTAAAAAAAAAAACTTTAGATTTCTTTCTCTATTACGGAGTATAATTTTTAAAAAGAGATCTTTAAATCCAAGTCAGCAATCCTTGGGACACATTTTCTCCATAGGTTAACACTGAGGTGAGCGAATCCAGTAGGGTAAGTACAGAGCAGCCTTAAGAGTTAGTTGCATATAACTTTGTTTTAAACATAATTTACATAAATCTGATAAATGCAAAAAAAATGAAGATTTTATGTTAATTCTACAATTTGTTATTTCGAAATTTCTACATTATCAGAATATATTCAAGTAATAGAGTACAACAATTAATTATTTTATTCTGGATAATTTCACATCAGAGTTCTTGTAATTCATGCCTTTGATAAGGGCCTTAGTCATTTTGGAGCCTAATTGTAGTAATTTCAGCGAAGTTCAATATATATTAATATATAATGAATTCTAATTTATATTAAGTGATAAAAATTTTAACCTGAAGCATAAAATACAAAAATTAGGAAGGTAGTCATTTTCTTTTTCATGTACATTTTTAAAAAAGGAAAACTTAGACTACATATATATTATTCACAGAACAAACTCATTTACAATCAGATTTTCCTAGATTTTTTATCACAGAGGTCATTTATGAATTGAGGAAATTTTAATTTCCTTGTTTCTACATGCTCTATAGACAGTATTGGAAGGTTGTTGAGTCTTATCTTGTGGTATTGTTCACCTGAGGTGTGTTTTAATTTTATTTTAGAAAAGCTACTTTTTCTTGATGCCACTGTAACATGAATTGTTAAAAGTTACATTATAGATATCAATGCATATGAAAATCCAGTAGCTCTCATTTGTAGTATTGTAGAATTTTTATAGTGTTTCCGAAACATGATGAAGGAAGTTTAGGTGTTAATGCTTCCATTTCTTGGAGTATTTTATACACTTTGTTTGGTCATTATTCTGAATCATTTTTGCATCTGTCAAGGCAATTTCTCTTACCGATGTTCGTTCTGTGGATTGCCTGAAATTAACTTCTCCAGCCTTTGTAGCTTTGTACAGTAGTTATTAAAAACAATGCACCTCAAACATTTCTTTCCAGTTACTTATTGGTTTATCCACATACTCCTAATTAAAGTTCTTTTTTCATTTCTGTAAACGTGCTTCCCAAAATTCTGGAGTGACTTCTAGATAAGTCGTAAGCTTCGTGGTTCCGACTAAAAGTTGTTCGAAACCAGAGTGGCTATATTTTGTCAGGCATTCTAGAAGACTTCTAAATGATCACAGTACATCCTTTCAGACCTATTTTTTTATTTTGTGTGCTGTTCTGTACTAGCACAGGGTGCAATGGGATCTAATAAATCCAATCACTTGAAAGGCAGCCCTGCCTTCGATAATTAATATTTTACACATTTTCTATCCTATTAGGCATGTTGTTCCTAAGGATGTCTTATGGTTATTCATATCATTTTATTTCTGTAATGAGTTTGGTTTCACGGGCTTTTCAAAATTTTATAAAGTGTACACTGACTAGTAGCCAGAATTTGTTGTTCTGATATAGACACGTAAATCTACTCAGGGTAGAAAAATTGTGGGTATTTTGTATGGAAATGAATTACATAACCGATTTCAATACTGCTTGACAGTCCCAGAAACTTGTTCCTACCATAAGTATGTTCCTGTAAATGAAACATTTATGCAATGTTACCATACTTCAATCTCAAGTAATGCCCCCATTTTTCATGACATATTCAAAAGCTTAAACTTCAGTAAATAGATAATTACAATACAACTTCAACTTTTCAATTGCCATGGGCTTAGTTAACAAATCAGCAACATTATGTTTTCCAGAAATACAAAACAATTTTCATCAACAGTTCTTTGACAAAAAAGTAGCGTGTGTTGACATGTTTGGTTTGTCTATTTTCAACGAAATTTCTCAAAAATGGCCTTGCACTTTTATTATCAGAATAAATGTGGGGGAAAATTTTAGTTACATTAAAACACAAACAATCATTTAAATAGTCATATTATTTCTTTAACTGCTTCTGATTCAGCCCCCATACTTGAAAGGGCAACAGATTTTTGCTAGCATGACTACCACAATATAGGGACATAACCAACACTAGAGATGTTTATGACATTGTCTGAATACCAACTGGAGCTAAAGTATTAGGAAATAAATGTATTGACACTCTGAAGACAGATACTAGTGCAAAAATTCATATCAACCAGAAAAGCCGGCCTGGATGCAACATGACAACTTATTGAATTTCTGTCATCCCAACAGGAAGCCCAACTAGCATCAGAAAAAGCCATTAAATCTAAATCACGTAGTTAAATCAATACAATACTGACTTACATTGAAACACTTGACACAATAACTTCAAATGTTCTTCAGGACTACTGAGATAAAAATGTTAATGCATTATATCTGGTCTGGTCCTTGAGGACAAAATCATTAAACTTCCAACTAGTGATCTGTTTGGGACATCTTTATCACAAATTTTTCTTCATTGACCCTGTTTACAGTGATTCTTCGACTGATTGGTAAATACTTTTACCTATTGGAATGTTTTAAATACTTTTGTCGGTGTAACTCTTTTGGTGCATTATGAGTTTATTATTTTTATTTTCGAATTCTTAATCTAAAAACTCTGAAATTTCTCCTACATTCATAAGGTCAAATTTTGTTTTTATTAGACATATTACCTTGTAGCATTTTATCCCAGGCAAATAAAGCTAAATCATCTACATATACAAGAATGATGGCATTTGTTCCATATTTATAGTGACAATTACAATTTTCAAGTTTAAGAAAGCCGAATTCTATAAAAAAAATATTCAAGGTCATAGAACTACTCACATCCAGCTTGACGTAAACCATATAATGACTTTTTTTAATTTTAAAAGTCCACATTTTCTGTACTTACAAATCCTTCAGGTTGTTTTATGTATATAGTTTAGTGTTAAACACCCTATTCACCTTTTATGTCAAGATGACAATGTGTCCAATCGTTGAGGTTTACAAATATTATCAAAAACAATCTAACAAGATACAACAGGAAAATAAGTTTCAAAGTAATCTATGCCTTCGGTTTGCTTAAGACCCTTTGCATCCAGGCTGGCTCTTCTGGTTTCTATGAACTTTCGCACTAGTATCTCTCTTCAGAGTGTCAATCCATTTATTTCCTAATGCTTTAGCTCCAGTTGGTTTTGGGACAATATCATAAACATCCCTAGTGTTTTTGAGAATTCATTTCCTCAACCATGGCTTTTCCCCATTCTCATTTTTCTGGCAAGTTTTGGGAAGCTACAGAAGACTTCGGGTATTTTAGCGTCAATACAATGAACTTCGATATCAGAATTGAAATCCTATTTACTGTCAGTATCTGAAGATACCTGTTGTCCCTGACCTTCTAAAGCACTAATCTCTATTCTCTCCTAATTTACAGGTTCCTTTTCAACTATATCTAATGTATTAGTAGGTTTTTCAAAAATCTTTTCATCAAATTCTTATGAAGAATTTAAATTCGAAAGTGGGTCATTTAAACTAGAGAATTCTTTGTTTTCAAGATTAGATTCATATTGAATCCCCTAAATTTTTTCATTGAATTTTGCATGTTTTATCTGTACTCCATTACTTCTACCAGGATACCAAATTCTATAACCTTGAATTCGTAGAGCATAGCCGAATGGCTATGCTCTACGAATCACCTCGCGAATAAATCACCGAATACGAATAAATCACCTCGCTTTGCTTTGTTGTCTGATTTAGATCTCTGCTTCCGAGGAATATGTACGTATGCTAAGCTGCCAATTATTTAGAAATGTTTAGGCAGTATTTTTCTTCCTGACCAAACATTTAAGGTTGATGTGGCGTCGGCAACAAAAGAAGAAAACATTTTGTTGGTTGTCTCTGTAGTTGTCAAAGAAGGCTTCACACTTGACACTGCAATGACATTTTATTTAAGCTTATTTTTCAAAAGCGAAACATCTATTTTTTGGTACTTATATATTATTGCTGTATCTTGGCGGCTCTTTACATTTGGCACAAAATTAGTTTGCCAACACCTAATTTCACCCTGGGAGCCTATTTTATAACCTTAAGAACTTTTTCAGCAGCAGCATGTTAATAAAATACAAATATATATGTGGATTCCGCATACATATTTGTATCCAAGGTTTCGTTTAAATTATGCTGGCAATAAAGAAGAGGTGAAAACAGTTTTACTTCAACACATGCTAGATGATTATGAACATAGTGCAAATGAAAGTATTTCAGACAATTCTGAGAACAAAAATCCTAAAAAATGTGGCTTAGAAAAGCTTTTAGAAAGTGACAGTGACAATGATAAAGATTAGGAAACTATAGATGACATCCCACTCCCAGTCAGAAAAGTCGAAATTGAATTAAAAAATTACTTATCTATGCCAAAAACAATGCTGAAACAAAACCCGCTGACTTGGTAGAAGTCACATGGGGAGTCGTTCCCCTCTTTAAGAGTAATAGCAAAGAAATTGGTGGCTGTACAAGGCACAAGCGTGCCTTCTGAAAGAGTTTTTAGTACTGGTGGCAATGTGATCACAAAAAAGTGCCTTTCTGCTGCCAAAAATTGCTGAAATGCAGGTTTACCTGGCTCAAAATAGAAATATCATTTAAAAAGAAATCTGTTTTTATTTTCCCAGTCACTTTTGCTTTATTTACATAATTTTCTAATCTGTTTTAAAATTCTCTAATATTAGTGTTTATAAAATTAAATAAAAATTAGAATATATTTTCTGACTGGGAGGTTTTTTTCATTATACATAATCTTATGATATGATTTTCCCTTTATTTTTATTTGGGAGATATTTTTTGATTAAATATAATTATTTTTTTTTTAAATTGACAAATATGTACACTGTCAAGTCGTTGCACAAACATAAAGAAATTCTGACCTTTTTCCTTGGTAAGTTCTTACTCTTATTCTTTGTAATATTGGTCAGCTTCTTTTTCCTTTCCATATTATTTCTTAAAAAGGGACTTATCTAACTTGAAATAATACAGTAATTTTAAGAGTATGAATGTTGAAAAATATCTTTAGAAAAATGTAATTTTCATTCTGTGTTATCTTAATCCATTAAATTCTAAAGAAAATGAAGATGAAATATTTTTTTTCTCAAACTCTGAAAGAACTGTTATGGTAAAGAAATTGTAATTATATTAATTATGTATAGCAGAGATGTCATATAGAATTTATCAAAGTACCAAAATTAAAGTACTAAATTGAAAATATGTATGTTTGTAATAAATGATAAACAACTTAAAGAGATAGAGTACAATATTTATTAAATATATGTGTCAATAAATAGTTAAATATTTTAATAGTACTTACTTATACTTGAAGAAAGCTATTATGATTTGTTACAGTTTACTTAAGTTTTTTATTTCATGTTACTTTGAAGATTTTTGCTATCACGTTGATATCTTGTTGATTTCAAGGTATTGATTATAATCAACTATTCTGTATTAAACAGCTCTTTAAAATCATCCCTGTTCCACCTATTTAAAACAAGGCTTATTTCTTCCAGGCAATTCACACTTTTCTTTGACTTGAGCATATCAAGCAAAGTGACTTATTTATTTTTATTGTAATTTAAAAAATTTTCTGGCATGTAGAACCTTGGCAACAAATTTGTCATTACTGATGTATAAGTAAGTTAGAAGAATAATTATATTAAAATTATTTCATTCAATGAATAGTTTAATTCAGAGTAAGTAATTTTTCTAATCTTTATTATATTTCAAAGGAAATTTCACCGACTAAGTTTAATTAATAAAATTAATTTATTTATATTGCCTTTGTTATAAAAGATGGCTAACATCTTCAGCTTAAAAACATATACGTGCGGGGGGGGGGGGGGGGGGGGGTCAAGATAGGGACATTCTGCAGCGGTGATAAATCAATTTATCACTAAATCGCGATGTTAGACTGATGATAAACCGATTTAAGAAATCTCTAAATCGTCCAGCCCTAATGTGGAAATTGCATGAGATAATTTTAAAAAATCGGCAGATAAAGAATAAGATTTTGATTATAAATAATTTTAGATCTAATTAAAAATTACGTACTAATGACAAAACAGAAATACACAAAAAATACTCAGAATGGATATGTTAAAAGAAACTCATATCATTAGAACCAAAAGTCTTAGGATGCTTTAATTTTGCATAGTGGTTGCTATTATACCCTTGTTTCAAATTAAGGAATCTCTCTAAGGAACTCGAATTTTAAGGGGGTTAATAGGGGCTTACTCCTTCCTCCAAAACACAAACTGTATCTATAGAACTATAGACCTAGGAAGCTTTTGTAGGGTAGTTTCTCCTAGGTCCTCACCTAGACACCCTAGGTCTCCTAGGTGCACACTATCTTTTTCAAACATACAAATTTAAAGTGGATAACCCCCCCCCCCAAAAAAAAAAAGAATTTATAAATTAACATTATATTTCTGGAACCATAAAGCACGAAAGGCTGAAATTTTGTATGGTGGTTCCTCTTAAGCCCTAGGTGCTCACTAAGAATTTGTTTAAAGCTAGATTTTAAGGGTGTTGACTTCCCCCCCCCCTCCAAAAGAATACAAAACCCCATCCCTGGTACCATACTTTCTAAGAAGCTAAAATTTTGAATGGTGTTGCTCTTAGGCCCTAGGTGCTCACTAAGAAATATTTTTAAAAATTCAATCTTCCCCAAAATAAAGTACTGCTTGACTGTCACGGTATCTCTGGCTAAAGTTTTGCTAGTTTATATTGTGGAGGGTTGTTTCTCATGAAATGTTGCAAGTAATATCTCTGAGGCTAAACATTTCATGCAATAAAATTTAAAATGTATATTAATTGGAAGAGAAACCCAACACCAAATTTAAATCAAATGTTGTTCAACTACATTGTCAAGCCTGTTGGCAAAATTTATATATCTCTGAAATGATCCGAATGGTCATCTCTTGAAGAAACACAATCGAGGCCGAAATTAAATGCAATTCCAAATCATAACGAACAACTGAAGTTTATTCCATGAAAACAGCAACATGTTACTCGCATCGAAGCCAACCCGCATCTATCGTAAAAGCGCCAAAATACAATTATCTCAGAGAGGTTGCCAGAATTGGCGGAGGAAGTTAGTGTGTGAAAAGGCGAGGCATTTTCGCCAAAGAGTAGAAAAAGGGGTTACCAGAACAGAGATAAAGGTCAGAATGGGCGACTATAGGTTGTTAGTACTATTATCACACACACACACACACATATATATATATATATATATATATATATATATATATATATATATATATATAAGCCAAATGGCACTCACTGACTCCTCACTGTATGTCTGGAACCATAAGTCCTAGGATGTTGAAATTTTGCATGGTGGTTTCTACAAGGCCCTAAGTGCTCACTAAATAATCTTTTTTTAAGAAGTTCAAAATTTGTGAAGCACAAACTGTGGGTCGAGATCCACCGAGGGGTCATGGATAGTTTGAAGTAAATTTATATCATTTAGGGCAATTCCATGTGACTCATATTTTCGCAAAAGTAAATTCTATATATATATCAAAGAAATATCACATTTGATTTTTAAAAAGTTCTTTATGGACATAAGGGGTACAGTAAGAAATTAGAGATATCAATATTTAAAATTTTAATATGAACAGATGGTATGCAGACCCTTATTTAGCACTGTGACTCACACAACAAAAAAAAAAAGAAGTCGAGTTTAGTGTGTTAATGAAAACCTAAAATTTCTCCTCTTTCAACACAGCAGAGTAACAAAGAAATATTTTATGAAATAACAAACAGTTCCAAGTTGTGATATACTTCCAAAAAATTGTTTTGATAGTAATTATCTGAATCAATATTTTACATGTGACTCACATTACATAGTTTTGTGACTCACGTTACATCTCCTACTTAGGTCTTTGAAGTTAATGAAATATTGATTTAAAAATATTTTATTTTGCAGTTAGTAATGAAACATTACTAAATTTAAATAACAAGCATGTAGTTATATATTTTAGCAAAGTAATAAATTAATTAACAGTAAATTAATGAAAATTAATAAATAAAAAAGTGTAAATCAAAGCCATAAAAATTACACATCACATATATATATTTTAGAATAAATTACAATGTTTCTATTGAAAGAATTACAATATAAATGTATAGAAACCCTCTTGAATTCACAGGAATTGGAAATTTTAATTTCCAAATCAACTTTGATCGAAGATAAATTACACTGCTGGCCACCCAAATTGCAACACCAAGAAAGACAAGAGATATCACAACAAAATTTATTTTGTAGATAACATGTTGACCAAGTATCAAATGATTAAATTTATAGACTTCTTTGAAGTGTGGTTCCTGCCAAAATCAGTAGCCAGAGTAGCCGCCATTGTTGGAGATCACCGCTGCCACACCCCTCGGCATTGATTCAAAGAGACATTGGATGAGTTCTTGGGGTACAGCAGACCAAGCAGCTTCCACACGTTGCCAAAGTTGATCTGCTGTGGCAGCTGGGGGTGGAATCTGGGTCAATCGTAGAGCAACCATGGACCACATGTTTTCTATCGGCGAAAGATCATGAGCGAGGCGGCCAGTGAAGCAATTCAATCTGGCGATTGACGAAGAACCGTTGGACAATGCGTGCCACGTGTGGTCGCGCATTATCCTGTTGAAATATGGCTGTGGGCAAGCCCTGAAGGTAAGGAAGGACAACTGGCTCCAACACCTCGGAGATGTAGCGCTGGCTGTTTAAAGTACCGGCAATGCGTACTAGAGGTGCGCGAGAGTGATATCCAATACCACCCCATACCATAATACCCGGTGCAGGACCAGTGTGGCGGTGCATAACGCAGCTGTTCAGCATCCTCTCTTCACGGTTTCTCCAAACTCGAATGCGACCATCGTGGTGTTGCAGACAGAAATGTGACTCGTCTGTAAAGACAATTTCATTCCATTCTGCCGTCCACATCCTTCTGTCATCACACCATTGGCGGCGGAGACGTCTGTGGTTCTGCGTCAAGGGTAGACAAAGCAATGGACGTCTTGCGGACAGACCACTCTGCTGTAAACGGCGTCCAATGGTACGCGCAGACACTGGATGATGCGTTACAGACTGCATGTGCTGTGCTATGGTTCGTGATGTGCCTGAGCGATCCGTCACTGCCATGCGCACAATTTGCCTGTCTTCACGTGAAGTGGTGCGCTGAGGTGGATGCGATCGAACACGCAGGTCCGTCGTACCCTCCTGCATCCAACGATCACATATCCGCATTACAGTTGTTTGGTTTCGTCCAACACGACTACCGATTTCCCTGAAAGATAATCCACAATCTCGGTAGGCCACTATCCTTCCTCTGTCGAACTCGGATACTTGATCAAAAGATGATCGCTGTTTTCGAGGAGGCATAATTGATCTTTTTTTTGAAAAAAACACAAGAAAAACACAATTGCCGAACTTGAAATCGTCGAAATCTCCAAGCCTTAAATAGCGCTTTGAAGTGGCGCCACAGGCGCGCGTGATGTGCGTCTGTGCTGAAATTCTAATCATTTGCATATCTCACCTCCGTTAATGCATGTTGTAAATTTCATGTTATTTGCATGTTTCCTTCAGGGTGTTGCATTTACAGTGGCCAGCAGTGTATTTTATCTTCATTTTTAAGCCATTTTCAGTGTTTGCCTGTAGGGTGCATCTTAGTTATTTCAAATTCTCCATTGATGCAATTGGTAATTTTTCTTGGGTACAGTATACCATCCTATTCAATTTCATACCAATCATCACATTTAATATCGGATAATGGTTGAGCAGTTATTTTATTATCAGAAGATATCAAAAATCCTTTAGGTTTCTTATTTTCAACTTTAATACAGCGATATTGTTTGATACCTTGTAATGATGGTGAATTGTCCCAAACCTGTTGAATTTTTAGTGTTAAATTTTTTCTTTGTTCTCTTCGGTAATTTCCTGGATATTAATGTTAGTTCCAGCCATTTGGGCAGCTTGAACAAAATCTGTAGCATTAACTACTAAACATTTACACTTTTTCACCTGATTTAACACTTGTCTTTTCAGACTTGCACCAATCCCATCAACAGGACCCTTTCCATGGGATGTTGCAAAATAGTTCCATATCACATTTATGGAATATTTTCCCTCCCAAACATTTATTGATGCAGCAACAAATCTGCCCTTAAATAGCCTAAGAGAATGTGCTTTAGACGCATTGATGAGAATTTCCCAACTACCTCTGATGGATTATCAGTTTTGAAGAGCTCAAATACTTCTTTTAAAGAGTAAACAAGATGTCCCTTTCATAAAATTCTTGAATTTTATCTTGAGTGTCTTGGGATAAAGGATTTCCTTGTGATGTATTCTTTGGACACTGAAAACTTTTATCCCTATCCATATTGCATTCACTGCTAACTAAGTTTATCGCAACTGCTTCTTTATGACGAGGTGAATTGGGCAAACCTTGCTTTGCTTTGGTCAATGCTTTTCCTAGCGTGCTTGCATTTTTATATATTTGTCGAGGTGATTCTATGATTTTTTCACTTTATTGCTTTTCATTTTTAAGAAGTTGAAATTGAGTCACTCTTTTTCTTGACATTTTCCTTTCTTCATTTTTCAGTTCATCTCGAATTACTTGAGGCAATTTGTTTACTATTTCAACTTTCTTTCATCTGGAGACAGTGTTTCTGTTTATGTTCATTGTACTTCCCTTCTTGCTTTAATTTCCCCCTACTCTTTTTCTGTTGCTTTGCTGCTGTCGTTGGTGCCATAGTTTAAAAACTTCCTATTAAAAAATTTAACTTTAGAATTACAATACAAGTGGTAGCAATTTTTTAAACATGTGTGTTTACTAGAAAAACTACAATAAAATTACATTATTTAATTACATTTAGTCGCAGTAATGAATCCTATATGGGTATGTATAGATATAAAATCCCCCACTGACCCCCCCCCCCCCAAAAAAAAAAGAAAAATAAATAAATAAAAAAATTAGGAAACATTAAATGTCATTAAGAACTCTGTTATCATGAAATACTAGCCGTAACTCACATTACGAAATAAAATGTCTCTATTTCCGAATAAAATATTTTTAAAAATGAAACTGGCTTATGAATTCTTTTTAGTAATGTTAATAATAAGTAGGAGAAACCGTAAAAAAATTATAATTTACAGCTATAAAAAGTTATAAATATTTAAAAAAAGGAACTTTTAGTGACTCACTTTTCAAAAAATAGGATCTATATAAAAATTAACCTGTCTGATTTATTTTAAATGCTGATTCTGAAATAATAATTTTATATTTGTCTTATAGGATAAATCTTTAAGAAAATATAATTGTTTATGTAGTAACATGCTAAAACTTGGTAAATTACATACCTTTAAATCTATTCAATGCTGAGAAAAATTCACCAGAACATAATGCTCTTCAGAACAATTCTTCACATGGCAAAAAATGGTTAGCCAGGTATTGCCAAATTCTAATTTTTGAACTTCAATACATATTCACAACGTATGTTCGTTCGTAAAGGGCAACGTATGTTCACAACGTACGTTCTGCAACGTATAAAAAACAAAGTTGAGTAGTTTTTCAATTTTTCTTAATGCTGTTGTTCCCATGTTATGTGGAATTACCCTTTAATTATTTAATTAGAAATTGTGCTTTAAGTGGTCTGTAACACATTTATAATATCTTTATTTTTCGTATATGATACGTTATTGTTATATATAAATATATGATACGATCTTGTCATATAAGGTGTCAAAGTTTTGCAACGCTATACATAAATTGTTTGCATTCGCTTTTACCTATCTGTGTGAGAAAGCCTTTTAAAAAATGAGTTGCTATAAAAACCATACCACGGTCAAGAGCTCCTGGATCCTGTTTCGTGAACCAATCAGGTTGCGGGACACATTTTGCTCTCGACCAGTAGTTAAGCTTGATCTTTTTTAACCGCTGTAATACAAATTCATCATCTTGCTCCCCTTTTCGGCCTGTTTTCAAGCACGGGTTGCTTGATAGTTCTTTCCCATCCTGGGTTTGATCCCAGCGTTTGATATCTTTGCTGCTCGCGGTCCTCTGTGGCTCGTCTTCGACTTTTGAGAGTTTAATCTTTATATTTTGCTTTTTATCTTATATTATATTGGAACATTTTATTTTGACAAGTCTTGCTGATTTAATTTTGTGTTAACTTTAACTTACTAAATTCTAATGTTTTTATTTTTGTAACTTCTTTAATTTATTTTGTAACTTAACTTTTTTTTTTTACTTGATTCCTTTCTTGGACCATGCGTGAAAAGCTTTAGTGCTTCCCATATCCACACCGAGGGTAAAGGGCTTTCTTAGCCCTATTTGGGACCTCACGAAAGCTTGTTGTCCATGTCCATGTCCACCACGGTCAAGGCTTCACCCGAAAGATGACGCAAGAGTAGCACTCGAAAATATTTCAATAAATATTGAACAAATATTATTCGAGGTCCAGGCTCACCCGTCTCATTCATTTTTTTCTATTTTAGTTTTAATATAAATAAATGCAGTTTGTAAATTTCGACGTTTTAGCATAAATCTTGTTATTTTGAAATAATGCTCTTTTATCTAAATGGGATACAAATGCATTTCAATCCGAAGTTTTGGTTACATGAGATTTGGAAAAAAAAACAATGGTAGAAAATAAGCGCGACTTTTTTTTTTAATTTGTTATTAGACAAAATAAACATATACCTACAATCTACAGCTCATTGATTTTTAAATAGTTTGAAAAAATTTACTCGTTTCTTTTTCCTCTTCCTTTGTTAGCATTTTAATAATTAAAAAAAAAACAATTTGCTACTACCAAAAAATGTTCATTGGGAGGACACTTGATTTTTTATTTAATAAAAGTTGCTCACCACTGCTCTAATTCCCCAGGTCGTCAATCAGGAAGATTTTCAAAAATCAGTTCAACCTCTAAAGGTGTTGAAATGGGGTCTTAAATCCCCTAAAATTAAAAATAATATATAAAAACCATTATATAATGTCAGATATTATAGGTTCAATTAAATTATAGGGTCAGCACTTTACTACTTACAACACAACACTTTAGTACTAAAATTAATTTAGATTTATCAAATAAAATAATCGATGGTATTAATGTATTGAAGCACGGGTATTCAGCTAGTTTTTTTTTATAAACGAAAAAATATATGGTAATATATAAAGAGAGAGGGCGGATTTTGTATGTGGAG
Source organism: Dolomedes plantarius (assembly GCA_907164885.2). NCBI lineage: Eukaryota > Metazoa > Arthropoda > Arachnida > Araneae > Dolomedidae > Dolomedes > Dolomedes plantarius. The sequence continues at coordinate 20,647,214 of OU015490.1, forward strand.
GGTAATCTCCGGAACCACTGCACCTATTTGAAAAATTCTTTCACTATTTGAAAGGCACGTTATTCCAGATGGACATAGGCTCTATATTATGTATATCTTATCAGTAGAAAGAAAGTTAGGGGCCTAAATGTTGAGCTGATGCTTCACCTTTACGACTTTTCCTTTGTCAACCATAGTCAAGTAACCATAGCAACACATCAAACGATATTTTCATTTATTATCAGTAAAACATTTAACATTTGAATTTTTTTTGTCAACCATAGTCAAGTAACCATAGCGACACATCAAACTTCATTTTCATTTATTATCAGTAAAACATTTAATATTTTAAAGATTCAAGTGGAGGAGGTATTGATAAATACAAAAATTATTTTGAAATTGGCAACGTGTAAGGGTTTATTGAGGAAAATTATATTTGGAAACTCGCTTTTTATTGGACATTTAAGGTAAAAAAAGATTTTCAATTTATTGGCTATCAACTAGAAATTTATTGGTATAATATTACAGAACCTTATTTAATTTATAAACTTTATGTTTTTGAATCTATGTACAATTTTATGCACAAGTTGCGTAAATCGAACTTGAATTATTGAACTTTATTCCTAAAATCAGTGTTTCATCGAAACTGTGAAATTTATTGATTATTTCGAATAGGTCTATCTTTGTTCCTTTATGAGTGAAAAAATATTGCTTTAATTGAGCTGAAATTTTGTATGGGTATAATTCATAGTTCAGATTAAAACATAGGCATATTATTTTTTGAAAATCGGGCAACGCCGGGTACTTCAGCTAGTATATAAATAAAAAGCTTTAAACGAAGCGTATAACTTAAAGCCTCGACACCAAGAAGCAATGAATCCCGGGAGCGATACTAACAACAAAGGCACATAATCGGCGCTTTATTGCCGTTTTCTCGCCAAGCGGCAAAGTTTCAGCTGTAATACGTATGTACCCTTTTTTTTACAAGAGGGAATATGTGCAGCAAGCAGTTTGCACGGTATAAAAAATATCAGTATAGTATTTTTATGGACATATACTTTTTAAACTGCAGTGTTAATTTTTACACCTCAAAAACTACATTTTTTCCCTTTCATATATTTAAGTATGTATGTTTTCTAAGAAGCATTTCTTTTTTCATATTTTATAAAAGCTTGAAACATTTTAATTACAAGAATAATTTAAAAACCTTTTTTAATTATCATTTGCAAAAATACATTCAGTGCTTTTTTTATTGTTTGGAAATTAAAAGAATCGAGAAATATTTTTAGTTCTATCTTTTAACAAAAGCCCTAAGCTTAGTTTTTTTCTTTTACATGGAAAACTCAAAAAGATGGGACCAATTTCTTCTGTTTGCCTCTACTGCTCCGGTTTCCTCTTATGTAGGAAATTCTCCACTTTTTCTTGACCTCGATAATTGAGAATAATTATGGAAATATCTTAAAACTGTGGGAAAATAAGGATGAACGTCATATGTGGGCGAGGCGATATTATTTTAAATTCATATGAATGCAGCACTTATAATGAATAATCTTCATGAATAGGGCGTTTTTTTTAAGTCCGTTAAATTTCAGTATGCAATGACATTTATATTTTATCATATGGTAAGAACATTAGTTTTTGCTATATAAACAAACAAGCCAAACTTACCATCGGAATTTAAAATTGTTTTATATATTAAAAAAATAAAGTAATCGCTAGTTGAATTCAGGATTTAAAGTGACTTTAGTACGATCAAAATAACAGTACGTCTTACTGTTTACATAAATTTTAATGGAATGCAGAAAAAAGGTGATGCCAGATGCATGAAACATAATAACACAAAAGAAACGTGGAGATGCCACCAAATCGCATATAATATTGATTGAATGCTCGATTCTCAACAAAAATAGATTTATTTGTTCAGTATCCCTAAAGAAATTTTACACCTTGGGGCATTTTTCGTATTTTTTCTTAAATGCAAATAATATTTTTAAATTTAAATTATTCGGGGGAAAATATCTGCTAGAGTGTGTTTTAAACGCTCCTAAATTCCTTGGTGGACGACATTTATAAAATGAATCCTGTTGCAAGGTGCTGAAAAGTTCGGGCTATGTGCAACCTTTTTATATATGTGAATACCATTTTTATTGGACCATCGGCATTGATGGAGCTGTCAACAGTAGACACATTTTCTCCATAGGTTAACATGGACGTGAGCGAATCCAATAAGGTTAGTACACAGTAGCCTTAACTGCAACTGAGCAAGTAACCGTTGTGTATATAATGACTTGATAGTATATAGACTGTTCGGCGGTTGTCTGTCGTTTATTTTTCTTACCCTTCAACGCTGTTATCTTCAGTGCCATAGTGTGGAATAACTCTGTGAGGTTTAATGATGGTAGTGTCTTAGCTACGTTACAGTTTTCTTATATTTAAGTTATCTTACGTTTTGATCAAATTCATTTGAACTAGTTGACTTTGAAATTTTACTTCACTCCATGTCTTTACTGACAGAAATCGGGTTATATATATATAACACATGGCGATACTGGTTTTGGTGCCGGGGTATTTGGAGCTGATTTCATATGAATTTCATGCCCTGAATATGGTGTTATACTTTATGTAAATATGGCTTTAGTTTTTGCCTAGGAGCTCAAATTTCTAAATTTTCAATTCCAGCAATTTTAATTGGAAAGACATGTTATGTAATTATTTTTCTACTGAACCGTGTATATATATATATATATATATATATATATATATATATATATATATATATATATATATATATGTCTTTTCTTTTCTTAAAGGCTGTGACATTCTGTTTCTTTACTCTAATAGTACCAAGCTGTGTCAAATAAATATCTTGACTGGTTGAGTCTCAAGTCACACCCCTCATTTGGCATATTTTATTGACAACCCGGAGAGTCTTGAAAAGTTACAAAATTAAATTGTGCGAGAGATAACAGGGGTAAAACTCCTTTAAGCAGTTCTGTAACTAATGTGTGTACAGAACTGCTTAATGGAGTTGTAAATGTTCTGCAACTAATGTTCTGTCATTAATGTATTTGCTGGTTTTAAATCAAAAGTAATTTAAAAAAATCTCGGGGTAAAGAAGGGTCATGTTCTAAACTCGAGATTTAACATGTTGTAAACTCGGGGTAAGTTCAGAACATGTTTAATTATTCTAGAAATCACAGTTACAAGGGACGGATTACATTACACAGTACAAAACAAGTGAAAAACATTTAGAGAAAAAGAAGTAAGTTAACCTAACAGTCCAAAATTGGGCATCAGACCTGAGGTCTCCATTCTTGACAAAATCCAAACTCTCTCTCTGCTTAAATAAATGACAGTACGATGTAAGTTTGCACTCCGTCTATCCCTATGGTGGCGACATCTACATTTTAGGCTTGAAAGTGTTATAGCATGCGTTAAAGACTTCCCCTCTGGTTCTGATGCCGTCCCGGCTCGGAACCAGTAGGTAATTTTTTGGAACGTCCTCTTTTCATTAGAGGAGCCACAGGTCCAGTGTCTCTTTCTACTTCAGGCTCATGATAGTTCTTTAGGGCAGAAATATGATAAGTTCCAAGGAATTGGTCTCATCGGCAATCACATATGTTGTTGGTGATCTCAAGGTGAGAACGAGGTAAGGACTCTTTGGCATGAATTTTTTGCTTTTGTTGTTCCGACTTATGGGATGAATGGTCACCCAAACTTTGTCACCAGGTTTGAAGTATTTTTGTCGTCTTCGTCGATCGAAGTTTCCCTTCTGACGGTCTTGTTTCTGTTCAACTCTATCTTTGACATCCAAGATTGAATTGGCAAACCTCTTGAGATATGGGGTGATTTCGGGAACGAAGTTATCGTTGTCGATCACTAGTCGAATATCATGCCTGATATCGTCTGACGTTCTCAACTGTCTTCGAAATTGTAAGTAGCTAGCCGTGTGACCGGTGGTGTCGCACACTGAAGATTCATTGCAAAACGAATTAGCGATAACTTGTCTTTCCCCACTAGAATTGATAGTTGATAAGTCACGATTTTTACGTTCCGATGGGTTGGCTTGCGGGTGGTAGACAGGGATGAGGTCTTGTGTAATCTCTAGCAAGTCCCAAGTCAATAGCATGACCACTTACGAACTGTGGCCCGTTGTCACTTATTAGTCTTCGCGAAAGACCATATTGTAGGAATACTTCGATAAGTATTTTGGAACAGTTTGCTGCAGCAAGAGCAAATAGTTCTACCCATTAGTGATTGTATCTTCCACAATAAAGATCAACTTCTTGCCAGTGGATGTTTCCGGAAGAGGGCCAAAAAGATCAATGGCCAGCGTTTCAAACCTTTGTGCATAAGCGGGTGTTCTCGAGAGTCCTGCTGGTTTTTGGGGTTGTTGCCTTATAACGATTGCATTCAGGACAAGTCTTGATGTACTCTGAAATGAAGTTTTTCATAACTCGAAAATAGTATCTGGATACAATCTTCTTGCATGTGTTCTCTACGATATAATTACCAGCTGTCGGGACATCGTGGTACTCTTGAATGATTCTTTCTCGCTCTTATGTAGGAACTACGTGTTGAGCTTCTTCATTCTTTGGTGAATACCTTGGTTCATTAAGTATCCGCGACTGGTGTAGTTGAAAAAAGTTTTCCGCCTTGTCCATGCTCTCAAAGCAGTCGATCATTTCTTCACTTCGTCCTCCAGCTGTCCTTTTCGAATATCACTGGATGACATGTCCACAGTGATGGCACACACATCAGAAGCCTTCAGCGTTCGATTGTCTTGACAGCATGTCAGCTACTGCATTGGCTTTCCCTGGGGTATAATCAATCTTCAGGTTGAAGGACTGAATTTTCAAAACCCATCTTCCCAGACGGCCAGAAGGTAACTTTATACTTAATAGCCATTTAAGAGGTTGATGATATGATGCGATGAAGATTTGTTGATTTTCTACGTAACCGAGAAACTTCTCTAAGGCCCACGCTACCTCCAAGGCTTCCCACTCGGTTATGGAGTAGTTTCGCTCTGCAGGGATCAACAGACGACTTGCATATTCGGTTACATGTTCATACCTTAAAAAGGACTGCTCCAATGGTATAAAAACTTGCGTCTGTACGGATGGTGAAGGGCTTTGATCCGTCAGCTTGCCTCAATATAGAAGATGTCATCAAGCGCATCTTCAACGTCTCAGAGGATTCTTGTTGCTCACTACCCCAGTGCTAATGCACTTTCTTCTTAGTGAGGTTATTAAGTGGGTGTGCTATGTCAGCAAAGGTGGGGACATATCGAGGAATCCAAGAGCAGGTTTGTAGTAAAGATTGGACTTCTTTCATATTAATAGGGACTGGAATTTTTTTAATAGAAGAGATTTTCTCCTGGTCAGCTTCAATTCCATCTTTCGTTATCGAGAATCCCAGATATTTCACACGGTCACAGGCAAAGCGACATTTATCTATTTGTAGGAAGTTTGAAGATACAGTCTTTCGAAAAACTTTTTCGAGATCTACCAGATGTTTGTCAAAATTTTCTGGACAGGGGGACTCGCTCTCTTCGATTATATTCTGCTTCAGCAGTTCTTCAATCTTTTCCTTCAATTGTAAACTTGAGAACGGTTAATCTTATGTCACATACTAACCTTGATACTGAGGATAAGGAGATCCTGCTGCCTGGTGCCTCTATAGTGTTTTATGTCAATGCCAATGTTCCTTCAAAATCTCTTTCCTTATAGGATTCATCCTATAGGGTGACGTTGCTACTAAGGGGAGGGGAGTTGATGAACTGTGTCGATACGTTTATCAAAAAGCGGCGTCGGATCTCCCCCTGGTTGGAAACATGTCTCATTTTTGTCGAGGAGTGTGTTAAGTTTTGTATGTTCTGGAAATAGGTGTTTACCCTCATCTTCTCGGAGTTGGAATGCACTGATGGTTATATCTTCGGTCTTCTTGAAGAATTTACTGTTGTTGAGAATTTTCGGAAAAAGGCCATTTTCCACCTTGGACATCAAGGACGATTCCAGCTGCATTGAGAAAATCCATTCCTAACAGAGTCTTATTTTCTTTTGCTTCAGGCAATACTAGAAATTCTGTTTGGATAACTTTGCCTTCAATGTACAGGTTGAGGATAGTACTCAGAGCAGTGATGGTCGAATTCCATCAGCCATCATAAATGAAATTCTTTTGTTCACAAAGGTGTCGTTGTGTCCTTGTAGGAATTTAAACAGCTTTTCACCTGCAATGGTATGGGAAGCATCGTTATCAGCACAGACAGCAATATTTTCTCCTAAAATTTTGAGGATAATCAAACTTGAGAGATACGAGTTTGAATCAAAGTTGAATAACGTCATGCAGTTCACTGATGTTTCCACTTCATTAGCCCTCGTGTATGTAGGACACTTGATGACTCCAGGAGTCCCGTATCCGTAACACGGGATGGGCTTTCTTCGTCCAGGTTTGGAATTTGGGATTCTAGGTTCTGTTCTAGAAGGTCCTGGTGGGAGGTCATCTTGGGATTTTCCAACGGGTTGACTTTTCTTTTCTGGAAAGGGTTTCCTGAATTCTTTCTTCTTGAAAGTCTGATTTGGATTTTTTTTCATTCCAGGTCGTAGGCGGTCGTATGCGTCCAGTTTCTCCGCCAGTTCCAAAGGATCGTTCAAATCCGCCCAAATATCCAGGAAGTGTTCCTTGATATTTGCTGGAATTTTTCTTTTTATCTGATCAGCGATCATTAGGCTTTTAAGCTGATCAAAAGTGGTAATCTTTAATTCTTTGATCCAACCTTCGAGATAAAAATTCAATTCGAAAGAGAAGTCTCTCCACGTCGAATCCGGATTTTTCCTCTGTTGGGAAAAATACTGCCTAAACCCGTAACTCGAAATCTTTTGAGAAGCATTTCTTTTATCTTTTCATAGTTTTGAGCACCATCTTCATCCTCTCTTGCGATGAGTTGAGCTATATCAGGTGGCAATGAGCCAGTCGGGTACGCTGTCCAAGTTCTTTCAGGTTTGTTCATGAGCTTCACTTGACGTTCAAAAATAGTCAGGTATAGACCAATTTCGTCTTCCTTCAAGTTCAACTTCGGACTAATGCTATTTAGCTGAAACTTCGGGTTTTCTAGCTGTTGGCTTACAAGAGGATTTTGTGGCAGTTTCTTCATTTGAAGTTGACTTTTCAATTTTCCAATTCCAAATCCCTTTCTCTTTGCTGGGCCACCTCCACAGCTTTCTGTTTGTCTTCCAATTCCGCAGCTTTTTGTTTTTCTGCTGTTATACGTTCTTCCACATTGACGCTGAGCATATCCTTGACGAATTCCTCATCATACTTGTCACTCTTGGTTTGGAGATCCTTTAGATCGATCATTTTGAGATTATCCGATGGAGCCAGACCGAATTCTGCGGCCACAATCCTCAAATCATCTTTTCTGGATCTTCTCCAAAATGCCCTTTTCTTGTGTTTAGTCTATTTCAAACGTAATTTTATAAAGGTAAAAAAATTAATTTCAAAAGTACCAGAAATATTTTGTCTTACTTGCCCTCATAAGTTTTAAAAGTTCACTCAAAGCTGTTAATTCTATTAACTTAAGACACTATTAATCAATAACAGTATCAGCAGTCGATACGAAATCTTGTAATCAAAAAACAATTTACAAATGGCAGGGGGAACAAAAATTCCCACAAGTAATATTAATTTGATGAACTCAATAGCACTTCAACTGATATTCAAATATGTTTAAATAAATATAAAATTCAAAAATGAAAAATTCTTCCTTAAATAACGCTGATTGATAAAGATAAAAGCACCGATAAATGATATTAGAATATGTTTAATTAGTTATTTATTTATTGTTTCATTACTATTTCAGTCACTTTGAAGTGTTAAATATTGTAAGCTTGTTTACACTTACTAGAAATAATTAGTTATTTTCCATCAGAAACTATGTGTGCATTTAACAACACGAATTAAGTTTGTAATACTGCTACAATTTGATCAACCACTGTTCAAATTTCCAATTGACACATTGAAAAGTGGGTAATTTAAAAACAACGAATACACTGACAATAAAAACAAGTAATCTATCCTCAGATTAAATTCTTCTTTTCCTTTTTCATAAAGCACAGATCATACTTATAAATGGAAAATAAAAGAAAGAAAAAGCATTCAAGAGCAGTCGAAATGTTTATAACTTTTCTCATTAATATTCAAGGATCATACGGTAACCACACATGGATTTTCTGAATCGCTTTTAAGTTTCGCTTTCAACCTCCATTTTAAAATGATTTTAAACCCAAAGCATTTTCATTAGGGGAAAAAATGAATATTAACCCAATATTCAACTCTACTGCTATACTGTAACATACAAGACTAAAAATAATAATGATAAATTGTTACTTTACAATTCCAGGTGGAATATTAGCACCGTTTGATTCATATGATGATTTGACACCACAAGTAAACAAATGAGAAAGATCATTTCTTTTTTATGCAGAATAGAAGAGCATGATTTATGTAGAATGAACAGCACGTATCTGTAATCATATTCGCAGGGTGTGAATTTTCTGCTTGTCGGGGCGACAAACACTTCAGGAGCCTAACCCTGTGAAAAAAAAACGCGAGATTGAGTCGCGATATCTTACTTCGGGACAAACGTTGGAGGGGGGACAATTTAGAACTGTCATTAATGTAATTACTAGTGTTAAACCAGAAGTAATCAAGGAAATCTGAGGGTAAAGTTTACAACATGCTTAATTACTCTAGAAATCGCAATTAAAGGGACGGATTAAATTACACATTACAAAACAATTGAAAAACGTTTAGAGAAAAACAAGTAAGTTAACCTGACATAGTCCAAAATTAGGCATCAGACCAGGAGGTCTCCACTCTCGACATAATCCAAACTCTCTCTGGTTAAATAACTGACAGTACGATGGAAGTTTGCACGCAAAGTCTATCCGTATGGTGGCGACATCTACATTTGAGGCTTGGAAGTTTTATAGCGTGCGTTATAAACTGTTTTACTAGTAATTATTAAGGAGCATTGCATGATGGCTGTGTAGATTTTTTTTAGAATTTTTATTACGTGTTTATAATTTAGTAAAACAATATTTAAAAGGATTTTGTCTGAAAAAAACCTTATCACCAGAAATTCACCTTATCGTGAATTCCTGATTTCTATCTCATTGACTACAAGGGGTCCATTGATAACAGTTTTGAAATGTTTCATTCAGATTATTTGAAGAAACACATAAAAACACTATTGTACAGTGGATGAACGGAAAGAAATTAAAAGAATTTATACTATTGTCAGTTCTAATGTATTATATACGCAACTTTCAAATTAAAAGGTGGAGAAAACGCGTAGTGAAAATTTTTTGTAGCCGCCAAACTGCGGTCCTAACATATATGCCTAAACAAATCCATAAGGCACATTTTCTTTATTTCCTGTAATAAATTTGTATATTTTATTAGATTTATGGATTTTTTAATTTGATGGTAACCGAGATTTTTAATCAGTTGTTTATCTCAGGAATTTCTCGGAGCATTAAGCGTAATAATTAGTGATAAAATTATTTTGAATTACCGACAACTAAAATGAATATAAAGGGGAAAATTACATCTAAGATTATGTTTATCATTTTCTAACACCAACTTTTATATTTTGCTATTAATTTCACGAGAAAAATACGAAGCAAGCGGAGTGGTATAGTGTTGACATATCTCATGCAATTTCTTTCTCCTCTCTTTGCAGGTGCTCGGTACAGATTGTTAAATTGAAAACTAAAATTCTCTGTGGTGTCCACAAATTTAGAAATTCAGTTGATTGTTTGCAGTTATAGTTTTCTGATCATTGTGTGAAGAAATATCGGCATGTCAGAAGAGCAAATGTCTTGTCTTTCCGGTTTGGAATGATCTTACATTAAAAGCCATATCTGCAAACAATCCTACTGAAACCGAAGATGAAAGCACTCCATGTGATACATGTACAAGTATTCCAAATGTAAAAGGTTCCAGTGCACAGATTCCCTCTCGCAAAGACATTTATGTGAATTAACATTTTCACGGTTGACCGCGTTACTTACGCAGCATTCGTACCACATTACTGATAATCTTCTCTGTGTCCATACAGAAAAACCATTCGCCTGCACTGTATGTAGTGAAAGGTTTTGTAGACAGTCTTTTAAAAATACATCTGCGTACCCATACAGGAGAGAAACCTTTCGCATGCACTGTATGTGAAAAAAGATTTTCTGAACGGGGTACTTTGAGAAGACATCTCCGCACCCATACAGGAGAGAAACCTTTTGCTTGCACCGTATGTCAGAAAAGATTTTCTGAACAGGGTCATTGGAAAAGACATCTCCGCACCCATACAGGAGAAAAACCTTTCGCATGCACTGTATGTGAGAAAAGATTTTTTGAACAGGGGACTATGAGAAAACATCTCCGCACCCATACAGGAGAGAAACCTTTCGCTTGCACTGTATGTGAGAAAGGATTTTCTGGACAGGATACTTTGAGAAGACATCTCCGCACCCATACAGGAGAGAAACCTTTCGCTTGCACTGTATGTGAGAAAGGATTTTCTGGACAGGATACTTTGAGAAGACATCTCCGCACCCATACAGGAGAGAAACCTTTCGCATGCACTGTATGTGAGAAAAGATTTTCTCAACAGGGTACTATGAGAAAACATCTCCGCACCCATACAGGAGAGAAACCTTTCGCATGTCCTGTATGTAATGAAAGGTTTTCTCAACAGGGTCATTGGAAAACACATCTCCGCACCCATACAGGAGAGAAACCTTTCGCTTGCACTGTATGTGAGAAAGGATTTTCTGGACAGGATACTTTGAGAAGACATCTCCGCATCCATACAGGAGAGAAACCTTTCTCATGCACTGTATGTGAGAAAAGATTTTCTCAACAGGGTACTATGAGAAGTCATCTCCGCACCCATACAGGAGAGAAACCTTTCGCATGCACTGTATGTAAGAAAAGATTTTCTCAACAGGGTACTATGAGAAGACATCTCCGCACCCATACAGAAGAGAAACCTTTCGCATGCACTGTATGTGAGAAAAGATTTGTTGAACAGGGTCATTTAAAAACACATTTCCGCACCCATACAGCAGAGAAACCTTTCGCATACATTGAATGTGGAAAAAGATTTTCTACACAGGGTCATTTTAAAGCACATCTCCTCACCCATACAGGAGAGAAACCTTTCGCATGCACTGTATGTGAGAAAAGATTTTCTCAACAGGGTACTATGAGAAGACATCTCCGCACCCATACAGGAGAGAAACCTTTTGCATGCACTGAATGTGAGAAAAGATTTTCTGTACAGGATACTTTGATAAAACATCTCCGCACCCATACAGGAGAGAAACCTTTCGCATGCCCTGTATGTAATGAAAGGTTTTCTCAACGGGGTCATTGGAAAACACATCTCCGCACCCATACAGGAGAAAAACCTTTTGCATGCACTGTATGTGAGAAAAGATTTTCTGAACAGTGTCATTTAAAAGCACATCTCCGCACCCATACAGGAGAGAAACCTTTCGCGTGCACAGTATGTGAAAAAAGATTTTCTCAACAGGGTCATCGGAAAAAACATCTCCGCACCCATACAGGAGAAAAACCTTTCGCATGCACTGTATGTGAGAAAAGATTTTCTGAACAGTGTCATTTAAAAGCACATCTCCGCACCCATACAGGAGAGAAACCTTTCGCATGCACTGTATGTGAGAAAAGATTTTCTGAACAGTGTCATTTAAAAGCACATCTCCGCACCCATACAGGAGAGAAACCTTTCGCGTGCACTGTATGTGAAAAAAGATTTTCTCAACAGGGTCATTGGAAAAAACATCTCCGCACCCATACAGGAGAAAAACCTTTCGCATGCACTGTATGTGAGAAAAGATTTTCTGAACAGGATCATTTAAAAACACATCTCCGTACCCATACACAAGAGAAATGTTCGATTGCATTCTAGGTTTATGGCGTGAGAACAGATGAAAAATTCAGTCAGGGATGTTCCCAACTCTATTATTTTATGAAACGGGATTTTTGGCGCAAAGAATTATATTTGACCCACTCTAGGAAAACGTCCTTGAAAATCGAACTCAAACTCCGGATTGATGTGTTTTTCAAACAGATATCGCACGTCATTTATGTTTTGGAAATATAACATTAATTCTCGTTTTGAAACCTCTTTTAAATGCATGAACGTGATTTCCGTCATAACCTACGATACTCGATTGGATACATGACGTACCAAAGTAACTGAAGTGAATAGAACAAAACAATATTAGCATTTTACGGTGGAACCTCGATATAATCGAATTCCATGATAAATCGAAGTTTTCCCATTCCCATTTAACCTACCTAACACTCCCATGTTATTATTAAATCGAACCTCGGTACATTGATATCTTCAATAATCCGAAGTTTTCTCGTTTTCCTTGAGGGTCGATATATCGTAGTTCCACTGTATAATGTTTTGTAAAGAAATATTGAAAGTTTCGTTAGGCCTGTTTACATTACAGGAAAGAGTGCTTTGAAATCTCACTCGTGCAAAACCTCCAGTTTTTGTTTTATCCCCTTAACGGAGCTCATACCTTTTGAACCGTCGATTTATGGCCTGAAAATTGATATTTTTCGATTGCTTATAACATATTTGTTAATCAAGTAATGTATTTAAATTTTTTTTTAGTATATGAAGAAATAGTGCATCTTTGTATTTATATACAGATAGCCCTCCTACAGCACGGCATTTTACAACACGGTTTCGCTCTAACACGATAAGATAAATTGCAGGAACCCTAGTATAACAGTGGAACCTGTAACACGTTTTCGCTCTAACACGATAAAGAAATTGGGAAAACCTTTGTACAACACTGTACTTCTACAGCACTAGATAACATGATTTTTGTTTAACACATTTGAAAACTGAATTACCTTAAAATAATGACGTGAAGGAATAATGAACTATTGTGGCTCTACATGGAAATGTATAAAGAAATTATAATTTATTCATTTATATCTCTTTAAAATTACAAGAAGACCTAAGCTTAGCTGAAAATCTTGAATCATTTTTCTTGAATGCAGACCCTTCCTCTGAAAGAAACCGAAAATTCGAAAGGGATCTGCAAAATTATCTATCTCCATACCGTGATATCTACAATGACCTTTTAAGAACCAGCAAATAAACCAGAACTGCAGTTTTTTTAAGAGGATAAAAGGTGCGAGAAATCTAAATGAAGAAAAAGGTTCTGAAAGTGAAGGTGATATCGTTCAATCGAAAAAACGTTCTGGTTTTATTGTATTGAGCAGTGATGAGGAAGAAATTTATTAAATTAAGGTCGCATTAATTGAAAATAATATTTTTTGTTTCATTTCGTTTTGTGTTATACATACATTTAAATTTTTAATAAAAACTAAGTTGCTTATATGGAATTTTAAATAAATGTTTGTGTTTAAATAATTTTCAGAACGTAACCCCCGTTTTTTTAACTGTCTCTGGGTCTCATATAACACGGTTTCACACAACACGGCATTTTCTAGGAACCTATCTAGCGTAGTATAGGAGGGTTACCTGTAGTTAAAATATACCCTCTTGAATGAAATATTTGTGTAAAATAGACATATTTAAGAATGAAAGATTTACATTCTGTCACATAGTATACTACTTCCGCGTAGGATTTAAAGCTTTCTATACATTATTTTGCTCTAATATTTTGCGTATATATATATAACTTCAAAAATAGACTGTAGAAAAATCGAAAGAAAATTCCCATGTTTTGTGTTTTTCTAAAATTTTTCTTTAAAATTAAATATTATAATAAAATTTAGCTTAAATGTTGTTATAATTTAAGCTAAAATTATAATAAAATTGTAAAATTTTTTTTATAATTTTAGCAGTACTAAAGCATATAAAAAATGCAAATATTATTATTTTTCTTAGATTTTACTACAGTATACAGTATGCTATATCAGTAATACGTGTATTAAATTTCAAGGTTATACAAATAATACATTTTTAGATATGCGCGGAATAGACAAAAAAAGTTTTTGAGAAATACCAATTTTAATACAAATACGTTACTTAAAAATATTATTGTCATATTTAATTTAAAGTACTTTTATTAAACTACTATATAAATTCGTGTTTACGTTACAACCAATTTTATAAACTTGCCTGTTTTCTATTTGTGTAGGAAGACAAAATACATTGGGGAAAAGTGAAAATTATACACAGCTGTTTTTAACGAAACTGCAAGAATTTCTAATATGATTTAAAAATGAACATTCCTGTTAAATTTGGTATTTTTGTAGATAGATATATACTTTAATATGAAATTATAAATTGTGAGATTTGACTTCTTTTTTTCTGCGTGTGCTGTGATCTGTAAGTGAGGAACTTTAAATAAATATTTTATGTCTTTTTATGTAGACTGAATTAATTTTCACGCTTAAATTTCTTTTTTTGTTATTTTAAATTCATTTAGCTTTCATTATTTTATTAAAATTTTTTTTTTTGTAATGTACAGCCAAAGTAATATTTGATACACGGAACGTTTTATAAAAAAAAACTAAATGAATGTTTTTTAAACAACCCATGCAGACAGAATGCGAAGTAGAGGTGGATAATCGGCGTAAAAAAAAATTAAGAAATGATACATTTAGGTGAACAAGTTGAGAAATTACGAGTAGATTTTTCTTCTCTCAATTTGCGAGGAGTTTAAAGGTATTTTTTCCGGTACCACACAGATATTTAGAAAGCGCTATTAAGGTGGGATTTCGTTGTTTAAAAAAATCCTTCACATCGCTGGTATGGTCTAGTGTAAGGAAAACTGTTGAGGTTTCAAAGTTTTAGAACAGATTTGGACTAGGTGGATGTTCTACTGCATGTCCCCCCAACGGAATCCGGTTAGAAACATGTTTTCACGCTCTTTATCGAAAACTTAAATAAAGCGTTTGATCAGGTAAATAACTGGGTAAGAGTCGAGTCAAATCAAATAGCTCGAAATGCAAATGCAATTTGCGCAAGCGCATTAAGCCCGTATCTGTGCGTAAAAGTGTATGTTGTCGAATTTGAGGAGGTTTGTACGAATAGTGTATGTTACGTGTTACATTTCAGTGCTGTATAGTAAGGTCGTGTTAACATCCACCCCATGGGATCAATCCTCTGGAAAAGTTGATATTTCTGAGTAATAATTAAACTTTAAGCTGCTTTGTACTCGCCCTATTGGGAACAAGCTCACCACCATGTTAACTTGTGGTGTCTGCTATTGACAGCTACATGAATGCTGATCGTCCGATAAAAATGGTATTTTGAGATAGCCCGAGCTTTTCTGCTGTTGAACTTTGTCCGAAGGCGTGGTAATTCGTAGATGAAGAAATAGTAAAAGTTTTCTCCTACCTTTTGTTTTGTAGTCAAAGGTCTCTTGGTTGAGGGATCTCTAGTAACATCTGATTGCGGGAACGAAAAATAACTAATTGTCACGCAGAGTGACAATATAAGAGCACTCACTGGTCTGGCATGAGGTGTGTTTAGAAATCAGCAAGACTTAAGTTAAAATAACTACGTTTATTTTAAACTTCAATAAACACTTAAAAATATTAAAAGCAATAACTTAAAACATTTGTATAATCAAAACAATCTCACACAGAGACTTCTAACATACGAATCTCACTAGCTTGTGAGTTCAACTGTGTCTGCTGCAAGCGGCACCATTGCTCTAACTCGAGCAGTATTTATACAAGCCAGTAACATAACATTGACATATTTGCATAAAATATACTGGAAAGGAAAAATAACAAACCATGGGGAAAATAAACGAAAAACAACATTTCTCATATTATGACGTCAAAGTTGCTGTGACGCCATTACTTGTTAGATAATAAGTGCTACATCAGTCTAAAACGATAGCATGAATGTCGGAAAGTAATACAAGTAAATGATCTAATAAACTGAAGTTTAGATAGCCCTTTTAAGGTTCATTTTCCTAACACTAATCTTGTGGACGTAAGAATAAATAAAAACTTTATTAAACAAAAGGTAACATTACTGACAATTGAGTTAATAAAAAAGAATTATTCGTTGAATGCAGACGACACGTTAGCCGCGTACAAGCACTCGCTAACCGTCTCTTAGGGAAGAAGTTTATGTTCATTTATCGTAGCGCAGTAGCGCTACCTGGTGTGTCAAGTTTCAGAGCAAAATCTGATTTCCTTGTCCTTTCCCAACATATTTCCCTCTTTTGCGACAGAAACTTGCACCAGCTGCATATGATCTCTGCAAAGTTGAAACTTCGGTTTCGGGAGTGGTTTCGTTAAAATGTCTGCAGTCATTTTTTCAGTAGGAAGGTAAAGCAAATCAATGAAGTTTCTTTTGTACAAGTCCCGTATGTGATGATACTCGGTATCGACATGTTTCGTGCGGGAGTGATGTTTCTCGGACTCTATAAGTTCAATCGTTGACAGGTTGTCTTCAAAAACTTTTATGGGTAGTCTCTGTGAAAGATTTAAATCTTCAGTCAATTTTAACAGCCATGACAGTTCTTGCATTGCCCGTGACAACGCCACATATTCTGCTCCTGCACTTGGGAGTGACACGCAAGTCTGTTTCCTCGATGACCAAGCGACGCATGACTTTCCCGAAAAGAAAATATATCCGGATGTTGATTTTCTGTCTCGAGGATCTTGTCCCCAGTCAGCATCCGAGTACACGGAGAGGTTGGGAAATGATCCTGACGCTATCCGTAAAGCAAGATCTTCTGTCATCTAATTATTTTTTTAACTCCGTTCCAGTCCTTTTGTCTGGGGTTATTGTTTCGTCTACTCAAGATATGAGTAGCGGCAGCTATGTCTCGACGAGTAACTGAAGAAATATAAAGGAGTGTTCCAACTGCTTGTCTATATTGAAGACAGAAGATTTTCTTCCTTCTGTGGGCCACAATAATTAGTCTCCATTGATACAGTCCGACCACAGTACGAAGAACCACGGTTGGCATAGTGCCAAGACGATTCTATTCACGCTGTAGGTAAGGCTGCTGAGGAAGGAGGGGGAAAAGTCTCGTAGTCTCTCGACATTCTTTAGAATCGGTTACTAACTGCGCTTGCTTGCTTTTTCCTCGTCTGATATTTTGATTATTATATTAAAATTAATGGATCCTTTACCCAACACAACTGCTCGAAATAAGCCGTTCCGCAGTGATTGTAAACGTATAATACACAATGTAATTAAATTGTGTGATAAAGAAGCACTAGAAGGAAATGTTATTGTTCCACTTTCGCAATCCCTAAAGAGAGCTAGTGAAATGACCGGGATATCAATGTCCAGAGTAAAAAGAATACGCAGAGAAGCAAAAGGTGAAGAAACTCCAAAATTTGAATCTCCGAGGAAACTTCAGAAAAAAAGAACCACCGAAAACGTAGCTTTAGATAATTTTGATTGTGATGTAATCCGAAAATATCCACTCCTATAAAAGTCCTATTATTTAAATAGATATGCTTCTTTCTTTTTATTATTTTGAAATTATTATTCACATATTCGATCAAAAATAAAGTTTTGAAAAATAACTTTAAAATTGCGGACAAAAAGTAGTCTGAAATACATTCCGTATTTCACAAACAAACACATCCGAAAATATGACGTTTTCCCCTATTTTCTAAGTAGACTAGCTCTTCTCGCGCATGCGTAACAGCTTCCAGGGACCTTGTTTCCGTGGTCGGACTGTATATTAGTAGGTTTTGCATCTTGAAGCAGGAATTGGTTCACAAGTTGATCGATTTTTTTTTTCTTTGAGATAGTAGAAAGCTTCCGTCGTCTTCTCGAATTATCTCTATTCCTAAGAAATGTTTTGCTTCTCCTAAGTCTGTTATCTCGTAGTTTTTCTGTATGTCCTCGACGACTTGACGAATTCAGTTTTCTTCTTTGGAACTTATGAGTATGTCGTCGACATACGCAATTAAGTTTATTCTGTCATTGTTACTTCCTTTAAAGAACAGGCAGGGATCAGCTTCGCTTTGTACAAATTTTAGATTTTTGAGTGTTTTTTCTATTTCTTCATTCCAACATCTCGCTGCTTGTTTGAGTCCATAGATTGACTTTTTTAGTTTGCAAACTCTGTTGTCTTTTCAAAACCATCAGGTTGCTCCATAAAGATTTCCTCATTCAAATTTCCATTCAGAAACGTTGTTTTTATATCTATTTGATGCACCTTTGCTTTATTATAAGCTGCCCATGTAAGAAAACTTCTTATAGGGGTGTGTTTTACCACTGGAGAAAAAGTCTCGTCATAGTCTGTTACATATTTTTGTGTGAAACCTTTAGCAACAAGTCTAGCTTTATATTTAATTTCGCCACTATCACCCCTTTTTTTTCTTGAATACCCACTTATTTCCAACTACGTGCTTTCCTTTAGGTAACTATGTTAGCTCGTAAGTGTGATTTCTCTTTAGGGAGTCTTATTCATTTTGCATGGCTTTGAACCATTCTTGTTTTCCTTCTTAATAGCATAATATCTCATAATAGGACTGTGGATCTTTGTTTTCAGTTATAAACGCGTGAGATTCATTTTTTATTTTATAGCCATACCTTTCAGGTGGAATTCCTTTGTTTTTCCTTTCGGAGGGTCTTGTCGATTGTGTAGTGATCTCTATTTTCATCTTCGCTTCTTTCTTCAGGAATATCGTCATTGTCATCATGTTGAGGTTGTGGGAGATTAAATTGAACTAAATCGTAGTGTCCATTGCAATTTTCATTGTTCGAATGTGATGCGTTAGAATTTTCTAAGAACTTCACGGTTCTGCTGACGACTATTCTTCGTCCTTCGGTATAGATTCTATACCCAGTACTTCTCAGGTCGTATCCAACGTATACCCCTTCTTCTGCTTTGTCATCCAACTTTCTTCTCTTTCGTTTATGGATATGGAAATATGCTTTGCATCCAAATTTTTTTAAATGGCTTAAATTCGGTTTTCGACCATTCCATATCTCATAAGGCGTTTTATCAGTAGACTTCGTTGATAGTCTGTTTTGTAAATACACCGCAGTGGCTGCTGTTTCTGCCCAAAAGGTTTTCAGCATGTTTGCATCTATCAATAGGGCGCTCGTCATCTCGACTATGGAGCGGTTTTTTCGTTCCGCGACACCGTTTTGTGCCGGAGAATACGGAACTGTGGTTTGTGCAGCAATTCCAAGTTCCTTTAGGTGACGATCAACAGCTTCATTGCAATATTCTTTTCCGTTATCGGATTTAATAGCCTTAATTGTCGATCTAAATTTATTTGTGGTTGACGCAACATACTCTTTGAGTTTGTCAAATACTTTTCATTTTTCGGTGACAAAGTATATTTGAGTGTATCTCGAAAAATCGTCGATGAAAGTTACAAAGTATCTCATTCCCCTAAACTATCAACCTCCATAGGACCACACAGGTCTGTGTGTATTAAATCCAAGACTTGTTCAGTTTGATGTGACGGATATTTTGGGTACGGTTTTTCGCTCAGTTTGGCTTTAATGCACGTTGGGCATTCTAAACTGTGAGAGAAATTAATAATTATTAATGGTTATTCCCCAAGCTAAAGCCCACAACGCTGTCAGAGGCATGCACACAGGGCGGTGCTATGCACATTCTTAATTGGTCAAAGACTTTCCATACGAGGCCAATTCAGTAAAAGTTAGACAGTGTCGTTAAACAAGTTGTTAACGGAGAGTTTAAAAGAAAGTAATTACAGCCACCAAGGGGAACAGATGCTCTGAACCCACTAACTGTTCGGAAGCTTTCCCACGCCGATTCAGAAGTTTCTAGAATGATCTGGATTTTCTGAAGGATGAAGTATAAAAGGGGGAGAGAGAGGAGGTCCAAGAAAAAGAAGATGAGATAATTATGGGACGTGCTTCCTGCCTCTATGCTGAACTTTAGATTGAACTGAGTCCGGACTCTCTCTGGTTTTCGACGGATTGATGATTGATAATGATTGATTAATAATGGAAAATTTGTATAATAGATTCTGTAAATATGTAGGAATAAATCAAAATCTATGTATATATGAAAGGAAGGAGTGGTTTTTGTGTCCAAGGAAACCATAAACAATCTATTTAACCACGACGTTCAGACAAACTCTGAGGAAACATCGATGATTTACGAGGGACAAAAGTCACTGGAGTCATTTTTATTGATAAATTATACATATAATTTTTGCTTATTTTCTTTTAATTAACACGTTTCAGGTAATCAGTCTTTTGCTAGATTACCTCCTCTTTTTACTATGGATTATTAAAGTATAAAGTCGTGTATAATTAGGAAAAGGAAAAATTATGACACATTTGAAATTTCAAGTTTTATTTCAGTTTAATACATTCATGTTCAAATTAATTGAAATTATTTTAAATCATTTCAATTTAAATCAAATTTTATACACTCTGATCTATTTTTCCAAATGTACATGGAAACTTAGAAAGAACTCAAACCTACGAAAACTTTGACGACAGGGAAGTCAAAAATAGAACGCTTTGGTAGCCCTGAGAGATGACGGCGAATTAGCAAACAATGACTAAATATTTACAATTCTTATTGAATTATTTCTGGTGTGCCTCTGTGAAGGCAGCGTGTACTTCGAACGGATTTTGACCAGGGATTATTCCTCCAGACAAATTATGCAGAAAGCTCAGTTCTCAGAAAGAAGGAAAATTCATTTCTTACTCTAATTTTAGCGCACACGTGTGCATGGAGCCATCACAGCCTGAAGCTTTACATCCTGATAAACAAGTCATAAATTATTTAAAGTTTTAGAGTCGCTGCAGGTTGCCACCAATAAAAACAAATATGGGGCAAAAGAAACCTACTTTTAGCTTCCGTTTTGGACAACCTCTGTCTCTAGACTTCAGGCAGCATCAGGATATTCACTCCTGAGATTCTGCCATTCGTCGCTCTGCAGATCTATTTAACCACGACGTTCTTTAATCTGGTTAATAGCTAGACATTTGAAACGATTAGAATAGCTCAGTACAAGATGACAATGCATTTTTTAAAATACTTTTAGCCATCTTTAAGCAGAATTAAATTAATTTTCAGTTATTTTCAGTTAATTTTGTTTTGTAGACTGGTGCAGTCATCTATCGGCCGAAAAGGGAACGAAAAGTCAAATGCAAGTTAACTTCCAATTAACTTCATTTTCTTTCAAGTGGATGCGATTATTCATCAAACAAATTTTTAAAAAGTATTTATTAATACATAGAATCGTCAATTTTATAGGATTCAACAAAAAATTTAAAAACATGGTATATAAAAAGTCTTTTTATCTTGTAATTATTAGTTCATTACCCTTCCAAGAAAAGAAATGGGTATCATTTCGATGAGATATGAAAGCATTTTGCCTCTTTCTATTTAACCAGATTATAGAACCAGATTATAGAACCAGATCTATTTAACCAGACGTAGTCAAAATACCTGAGACGCACTTTGACTACGTCTTTATTTCGATCGAGGAACTGAGAGGCCATCCGCAACAAGTCCTCATCTCCGTATCTGAATATTAAATCAAAGGCGTCGCAGAAACTATCGGCAGACAGGGACTCCCGGATGCGTCGCAAGCACCGCAGCCTGGACTGCTCCATCAGGTACTTGTCTGCCAGCGCGTAGAGGGCGAAAGTTTTGTCCGCAGTCGGGGCCTGCAGTTCTCCGGTGACGACGTATTTCAGAAAAATCTCGAAGACGGCTGCGTCGCAGTCCTCGATTCGCACGACCCCGGTCCTCCTTTCGAGGGTGTCGTGCTCGAACATGACATCCAAGGCAGGGACCCGGATGCGGAATACGGCGCTGTGCACTTTGAACTCTTCGTCCTGTACCTTGAAGACGACGTCTCCCCGACCCCAAAAACTGAGAATGCTGCAGAGCCTCTACATCTAAAGAACGAAAACAAAGATTAAGGGCCTGTTCACATGGGAGTCCGTTGCGTTGCGTTAAGGAAAAGATGGCGTTGAGACGAAAATAAACCAATCATAGGCCTCCAAACGATTAGCAATGAAATTTTTAACGCCTGTGATTGGTTTATTTTCGTCTCAACGTCATATTTCCCTTAACGCTACGCAACGGACTCCTATGTGAACAGGCCCTAAGGAGACAGTGGACCTTCAAACCTAACTTTTTTTGTTTTGAGTGGATTTGCTTGAAATTTCATAATATCTAAATTACATACAAAGTAATCACATAATATCTAAATTACATACAAATTCCTATAACTAGGAAAGTAATCACAGAAATTAAAAATTCTTTTTGCGACACATTCCTACTCGTCCGTAGTTTCACAATTCAATAAAACAAAAAAAATTGAATTTTCGGACAAATTTCACAATTTTGAAAGTCTACTGTCCCCTTAATCTTGGAGTAGGCGTGGCTTTATTTTGTGTTACCGCACGATTATAAAGGCGCTGTTATGCATGACCGTCTATAAAAGCCTAGTGCTTCACGAGTTTTGTGTTTTTCCGTGAATGAAAAATGTTTAGACTTTCGCGGTTTAAGCGAATTGATGGTATTTCTTCAAGGATGGCGAATACCAGGTAGTGAAATTGAACGAAAAGAAGGTAAGTTCAATGCTGACAATAACGCGTGGCTCTGTCTCCAAACAAAACTGATGCAAATACATCCGGAAAAAAAAGCTTTTATAAGAGAAGATTGGTACTTTATTCATACGCGGCTATCTTCATTTGAATATTTTTACCATGTTTTTATTAACATGCTTTCTTGTGTGTTTGTCTAATACAAATCTTTCAATCGATTTTTAACTAACTTCCCGACTAGCTACACATTGGAAACGATTAGAATAGCTCAGAAGAAGAGGACAATGCATTTTTTAATATAAATTATATTAATTTTTTTTTATTTATCGGGTTGCTCGATCAAAATCGATGTGGCACCTGGCTCAATCGGACTCCGACCCTCATGGTTCCATTATAAACCGGAGCCGCATCCCTCAGCCCACTAACCTGTAGGGACCTGGTCTGGAATACTTCCGACCAGGGGGCATTAGAAACAACAACAACAACTGCTAATTAGTTTATTTTAAAACTTGGAAATTAAAAAAAAGTTTCTTTAACCGTGTAGGCGTGTTTGATATATGTTTCTGTCACACACTGTAAGCTTGAAAAACATTTACCACGTACAATTCCAACCCAGAATTTGGTGTTCGGAACCGTCTAAGATGATTGTTCGGTTTCGTATAGACCGCCAACTGATGTCGTTGATGCAGAAAGAGAATCCGAGCCTGCGTCGATTAAAAATGACGGAATGTTAGTGAGAGCGTTAGGTACCACCATGATGGTCGGTCTTGGGAAACAGGGCCGTGCTTAGGGGGGGGGGGGGACTGGGCAACCGCCCAGGGCCGCCATATTTATTCCTCATGGCAAAATTTTTCTAAATGTTACTTTTTTTTAGAAATCCCTCATTTTTCGCAGTTTCTATAATTCAACTTATAAAAAAATATGTTTCGATTTTTTTGAAGAATCGTAGCAAGAATCTTAATTGACAAACTACCCTTTTGGTTCGAAAAATTTCTCGGTTAGAAAAACATGATTTATCTTCAATTCAGTTATAGTAAAACCTTGATTATCAATCCTTTTTTTCAATATCAGTTTCTTCTATCTGTCAGTCACTACATACAGTCATTTGAAGAATTATAAACCGTTTTGTTGGAATCTGTCCGTTTTCACGGAATAGTTGCGAAGTGAGAATTAAACGTGAACATATGTTTGTGAACGAATACTAATACCATTTGGTCAAATGTTTGGTCTATTCAAAGCAAACAATAGACAAGACATTTCTCCAGGGAGTGTAATGCCCGTATCACACTAAAGATTTAGCACAAGCTTTTAGCGCAACTGTTTCACTAAACCTGTTCTACCTGCAACTGTTGCACTAAAATACTGTGTGATAGAGTGTTTTTCTATCAATCTTTAACTGCACCTTTTCCCATTCTACATGGGAAAAGTTTCACGAAAAGCTTGTGTTGCACATAATTGTCCAATAGCAGGGCAGGTTTTTGGCTCACGTGACTCGCGATCGAGCAAGGAAGATCACGTGATCGAGCAAGGAATAAAATATGGCCGCCAACATGGATCCGTGGACTAAAGAAGAAATTTTAAATTATTTCATCGACGAAGTTACAATTCGTGAAATCTGTGGAACCACAGTCATGACTATTTCAAGAACAGGACGTTAAAGCGGTTGACTTTTAAAGAGATAGGGGAGATAATGAGTGAGAAATGGCCTCATTACCAATCTTCTTTTACTTGCGGTAAGTAAGATTTTGCATGTCTTTTATACATTTCTTATCCGTAACAACTTAATAATTATTTATAGTACTGCCACGTTTGATATAATTTCAAAATAATTCTATTTAATTGTGGTTCTTTCGGAACTTTTCGGATCATTGATATGGATTCATATCAATTGTCATTTTTATCGCCAAACTTCGCCAATGTTTGTCAACAGAAATAATCTTCGTGCATAGGATATTGCACTGAATCAAGTTACAATTTTTTTTCTGTATTCGGAAAACAATCAATCAGAATTTTTAATCATGTAGTAATAACTTCTTATTTAACAAAGTTAATTGTATTGAAAGCCATTAATAGTCTACCCTGCTTTACCATTATTGTTCAATAATGCAAGAGATATTTTTAATGCTAAGATTTTAAGTATTGTGGTTGCATTGATTTACTGTACTGACACTAGTATTTATCGTAAGCTAAATTTACGAACTTATGGATCACTTATGATAGTAAACATTCAGTTTACATGCAACCGAATAACAACAATAATAACACTTACATTTTTGTTTAAATTTTTGAACAAAAATAAATAAATTTCATTTTGTGTTTAAAGTTTTGTTAAAGAAATAAAACATTCTTAAAATTTGAGAGTTTTATAGTTTGTGTTTTGAAAGAGAAAAATGTTTAACTTAAAATTTTGTTACGAGTGCTTAAAAAAAAGAAAAAAAAATATTTTATTTATAATCTATACTTATATATAAAGAGAGAGCGATTTTGTACGTGGAGGGTAATCTCCAGAACCACTGGACCAATTTGAAAAATTCTTTCACTGTTTGAAAGGTACATTATTCCAGATGGACATAGG
The DNA here is from genome assembly GCA_907164885.2 of Dolomedes plantarius. Lineage (NCBI taxonomy): Eukaryota > Metazoa > Arthropoda > Arachnida > Araneae > Dolomedidae > Dolomedes > Dolomedes plantarius. The sequence goes on from OU015490.1 coordinate 20,672,332, forward strand.
CTATATATCTATACTTATGTATAAAGAGAGAGCGATTTTGTACGTGGAGGGTAATCTCCAGAACTACTGCACCTATTTGAAAAATTCTTTCACTGTTTGAAAGGTACATTATTCCAGATGGACATAGGCTATATATTATGTATATCTGATCAGTAGAAATAAAGTTAGGGGCTTAATCCGAACAATTTCCATTGTTACCGCTACTGTCCTGTACCGCTTTTTCTGACGAAGACTCGAAGGATCCTTAGCGTGGTGCTATCTCGGTGGGTTTCTGTTCTGACGTTAGCGGTTCGAAACTAGCCGTTCTCCGGCACACCTTTTTCTTTTAAAAATTAACTTTAATTATTAACTAACGTATTATTAATTTGAATATTATTTTAGGAATATTATTTTAAAAAATTTGAATATTATTTAAAAAAACATTCTTTACTTAAAATCCTTTTCTTATTTTTCTATTTTTATTTCATCTCTTAACCTCTTTCGTTTGAAAAATTAACTTTAATTAATAACTAACGTAATATTAATTTGAGTTCTATTTTAGGTGCTTAAATAACTTAAAAAAACATTCTTTACTTAAAATCCTTTTTTTTTTGTATTTTTATTTCATCTCTTATTCTAATTTTGGGATACCAATGTGTATCTATACTTCTATAATCTATATCTATATCTATACTTATATATAAAGAGAGAGCGATTTTGTACGTGGAGGGTAATCTCCAGAACCACTGCACCTATTTAAAAATTCTTTCACTGTTTGAAAGGTACATTATTCCAGATGGACATAGGCTATATATTATGTATATCTGATCAGTAGAAATAAAATTAGGGGCTTAATCATATCAATTTCCATTGTTACCGCTACCGTCCTCTACCGCTTTTTGTGACGAAGACTTGAAGGATCCTTATCGTGGTGCTATCGCGGTGGGTTTCTGTTCTGACGTTAGCGGTTCGAAACTAGCCGTTCTCCGACACGCCTTTTCTTTAAAAAAATTAAATTTAATTATTAAGTAACGTAATATTAATTTGAATATTATTTTAGGTGCTTAAAATAATTAAAAAACATTCTTTACTTAAAATCCTTTTTTTATTTTTGTATTTTTATTTCATCTCTTACTCTAATTTTGAGATACCAATGTGTATCTATACTTCTATAATAATATATAAAGAGAGAGAGCAAATTTTGTATGTGGAGGGTGTTACGGAGGGAAAGCAGAGGACTGTATATAAATAACAATTTTATTGAAAGCGGTGCCGCAACATGGGCTTGAAAAATGGCCGCTGAAGGCGACGCGACTTACTCACTTAGAACAAGTTTCACACTGGCGCGTTTTTTCATACAACCAGAAGGTGGCGCTACAATCGCCGGAAATTGCCGTTATCAGTACGGAACATTCCGCCGGCCATGAAATAACATTTCAATACACAAAAAAAATTTAAAAATAAACACATTATAACTATACTAATATAAGATACAACAATACAATAACAAAGAAAAGTAAACATAAGAAGGTTCAATTTTGCATTGGCAAAATACATATCTTTGATATAGGTCTTTTTAGTACAGCAGTGGGAGTTTGTATTATCACTACTCGAACCTTACCGTCTTTGCCTTTAATGGTTTCTTTAATTCTACCTATGGACCATTTTGAGGGGGGAATATTGTCCTCCTTGATTAAAATTAAATCACCCACCTCTACATTATCTTTTTCAAATTTCCATTTCGATCTTTGTTGTAAGTTAGTTAAGTAATCATTCTTCCACCTCTTCCAAATGCCTTGCACTAATTTGGTTGTTAGTTGCCATCTAGATAGTCTATTGTCACTTATAGCCACAAGCTCGGGTTCGGGGATAGAATTTAGTGGGGGTCCTATTAAAAAGTGTCCCGGTGTTAAAGCTTGAAAGTCATTAGGGTCTGGTGACAATGGGCAAATAGGTCTCGAATTTAAAATAGCCTCTATTTGTGTGATGACCGTTAAAAATTCTTCATAGGTTAAATTAGTATTACCAACTGCTCGCTTTAAGTAATATTTGAATGATTTTACCCCTGCTTCCCATAACCCTCCAAAGTTTGGGGATCTAGGGGGGATAAACTTCCAAGTTACCTGCTCTGAGGACAAATAGTTTCCAAGCTGTTCATTAGGCTCTTGAATTAATTTGTACAGTTTCTTTAATTCAGCACATGCCCCAATGAAATTTGTGGCGTTATCTGTGTAAATTATCGCGCTTTTTCCTCGTCTTGCAAAAAATCTTTTAAGACATGCGATAAAGGACTCTGATGTCAAATCCGAAACTATTTCCATGTGAATAGCTTTAGTCGCAAGACAAATAAAAATTGAAACATAAATTTTTTTCAATATACATTTCCGTTGATAAGGAATTTTTATAGAAAAGGGTCCACAGAGATCCACGCCGGTAACGTTAAACGGTGCGTTAGGAGTTACTCTATCAGAGGGTAAATTACCCATAATCTGTACAGCAGGTTTAGGGTTTTGCTTAAAGCAAATTATGCAATCGTTAACTACCTTCCTTGCAGTCAATCTGCCATTAATGGGCCAAAATTCTTGACGTACGGTATATAGGAGAGTTTGTGGGCCTGCATGATGGCTTTTCCTGTGAAAATGCTCAAAAATCATTCGAGTCAATTTATTACTCTTGGGAATAATAATGGGGTGTTTGTGATCAAACTTTAAGTCAGAATTGCCTAAGCGACCTCCAACTCTTAAAATGTTGTTTTCGTCTAAAAATGGATTTAAGTTTTGCAATCCACTACCTTTGGGCACAGGTTCTCCCTTTAGAAGATTGATAATCTCCTTTTCAAAATATCTTACCTGGACGGCTTTAATTATAGATATCTCCGACCACCTCAATTCCTTGGTGGTGAGCGGTCCTTTTAATTTGTGGCCTGTCTTACAATTACTAAAAAATCTAAAAATATATGACAAAATGCGAATTAACTTCAAATAATTATTAGTTAAACTTAAAAATGTATCAAAAAAATTATCCCTTGTAAGAATTAGAGTTTTATCGGAGTGCCCTTTGAATTCATTTAAATATTGTTCATTTTCAGTAGAATGATATTCAGGAATATCCCTTGGAACAATAATATCCGCTTGTAGGAATGTAGGCCCTTTCCACCACAAAACACTTGATGAAAGGTCTTTAGCATCTAGTCCCCGTGAAATAATGTCTGCCGGATTCTGCTTGGAGGAGACGTGACCCCAGTGGAAATTTTCAGTCAGTTGTTGAATGTTACTAACTCTATTCCCAACGAAAGTTTTTAGTTGATGAGGCGATGTTTTTATCCAAGAAAGAGCGATAGTTGAGTCTGACCATAAGAACACTGATTCAACATGTAGATGTAATGATGTTAAACATTTTCTCATAAGTTGAGATACAAGTAGACAAGCATTTAATTCTAACCTCGGGATTGTTACCTTTCGAATTGGTGCTACTCTTGATTTACTGCAGAGTAATTGACTTTTTACAGTGTTGTCATACGCTATAGACTGTATGAAGATAACTGCACCATACGCATTTTCTGAGGCGTCTGCGAATCCATGTAGAAATATTCGTACAGGTGTCTTGGATAGGCAATATCTAGGTATCTTTAATTTATTCAGATTCAAAAGTGATAAGGAAAAATCATGCCACTCCTTAGCTAAAGATTCTGGAAGTTGTTCATGCCATGCAATTTTCAGTAACCACAGTTGCTGCAAGAAGATTTTAGCCTTTGCAATGACCGGACCAATTAAACCAAGAGGATCAAATATTTTGGCTATTTGTGAAAGCACTTCTGATTTAGTGTAATTCAATTTAGGATTTACCTTGGTCGTGTAAGTAAACATATCAGTTTTAGGTTTCCACAACATACCCAATGTTTTTACCACATCTAATTCAGAGTCTGATTTAATAGCATATTCTTGATTAATTTGAGATGGATCTGTTAATAAACTAGGGTGGTTTGTGCACCATTTGTGTAAATCCATACCTCCAGACTTCAACAACTTTATTAACTGAGACTGAAGCTCCTTAAGCTTGGAGAATTCAGATTCTCCGCTTAAGATATCATCCATATATGTATCTGATTGAAGAACTGAAGATGCTAGTGGATATTGATCTCCATCATCAATTGCGAGTTGTTTAAGTGATCGCGTTGCTAAAAATGGAGCACTTGTCGTGCCATATGTAACAGTGCACAGTCTGTAAGTCCTTGCAGGTTCGTTCATCCCTTCCTTCCAAAATATGCGCAATAGATCGCGTTGAGAATCGTCTATCAAAATTTGCCGGAACATTTTTCTTATATCGGCAGTAAGTGCATATTCGTGCCTTCGAAATCTAAGTAGAACAGCGAAAAGATCATCCTGTATTATACCTCCCGTCAACTGTAATGAATTTAGTGATTCTCCTGAAGACGTAACAGACGAAGCATTAAATACTACTCTTAAAGGCGTTGTCTCCTTATCAGGTCTGTAGACACCGTGGTGAGGGAGATAATATACAATTTCTGGTTCTTCATTTTCTAAAACTTCCTCCATATGGCCTAAGGTTAAATATTCGCGAATAAATTCTTTATACATCTTTAAGAATTTGGGATTTTGATTTAATCTTTTCCATAAACAATCAAGTTTTCGTAAGGCATTTTGTTTGGAATCACCTAAACAATCAGGATTCTTCGAAAACGGCATTTGAACAATGTATAGGCCTGAATTGTCCCTTCTGTGGGTATTCAAAAAATGTTGTTCACATAGTTTATCATCAGCACTTTTAATCATTTCAACGTTATTTTCCGGTATCAGTTCTGCTTCGAAAAAATTCTTAAGTGATTTATCTAAATTAGTTTCATTAAGTAAACAACAGTAACGAGAATTATTATGTTTTTCGTGTTGTAAAGATCCGATTACTATATAACCAAACTTAGTGTTCTGTAACATTAATTTTCCATCTTCCGTATAAATTCTTTCACTTTTCAAAATATCAAAAAAAAGTTGATTTCCGATCAAGAAATCGATCTGGCTGGGTAGATAAAACCCTTTATCTGCAAGTTCCACATAATTAGGAAATTTAACATTTGATATATCTAGTTTTGCTACTGGGAAAATTTCAGTTATTCTTGGAACCAATATGCAATCTATATTTGCCGAAAATGTCTCTCCCTTGTTAGAAATATTAGCATTTACTTTAGCCTTAACTGAATGAATTGAGTTGTTTATTCCTGAAATTGAAGTTTTAATATTCTCTTTTCTTAACCCCAAATTTTCTGCACAACGCTTAGTAATGAGATTTATTTCGCTTCCATTGTCCAGCAAGCCTTTAAATTTGCACCTTTGACCGTATTTATTTTTAACATAAATAACCACAGTATTTAATAAAACACTTTCATTCTGCGGAAGTGCAGCATTTGCTTTTTCATTTTTTGAAAGCTTGGAACTAAGCAAAACACTCCTCATTTCAGCGCCATTTTGTCTATCTGACTCATCACTTTCAATGTTCTGAGGCAATGTGTTTTGATTTCCACGTGTTTCTTTCATTTCATCGAATAAGTGCAATAATGTATGGTGTTTCTTTTTACAAATACTACAAGCGTATTTCGATTTGCATTGAGATACAGTATGGAAATTTAAACAGTTATAGCATAACTTTTGATTTTTAACGAATTCATATCTGCTTGAGATCTTCATATTTTGAAATTGTGAGCATTTATGTAAAGGGTGTGGGTTTTTACATAAAACACAAAGCTTTAAATGCTCCTTGGAATTAATCATGAAAGTTTTGGAACGATTTGAGATATTTGAAACGTTTTTAGGGCTGGACTTAACCGAAAAATTTCTGTTTAAGCCTTCTAACATCAAACTTCGCGTTTCTAAGAAATTTAAAAATTCGTCTAATGATGGAACTTCCTTAGAATTCAGAGATAACTCGTATTGTTTTCTAGTTTCTCTGTCCAATTTACTCGTAATAACATTTATCAACATAATATCTGAAAGATTGTTTCTTTTATATTCTAAAACGTTCAAGGCTCGTAAGTTTCGATTTATACAATCTACCAAATTGCGTAATTCTTTTGGCGACTCATGCGTGATTTTCTCGAAATTCATTAGAGCTTGGATATGTGCTTCGATTAACATTCTGGAGTTCTGATAGCGTTCATTTAATGCATTAAACAGAGACTTATAAGTGTCATCTAGAGTTTCTAATTGTTTTGCTTCACCCTTTAGTGCTGCGCGTAAATAATATAGTTTTTGCGTTTCTGATAAGGCAACATTTTTATCAATTAAATTAGAAAATTGGAGTTTAAACTGACTCCATTCCTCGTATTTTCCTGAAAACTGTGGAAGCGGGATTTCTGGGAGCTTAACATTTGGCGATGAAGTTGGCAGATCAGCATTATTTATTTTATTATGATCATTTTCAAGTTTATTACTTGCATACAGTTTACTATTGAGGCAATTTAGGCTTACCTCTAATTCTTCCAGTCTGGAATCTAAATCTTGAAGTTCTTCTTCAATTTCTGTTAAATCCGTATCCTCAGGTAAATTATAATATTCACTGCGTAATTCTTCGGTTTTATCTTGAAGCCTTTTAACGTTCGTCAGTTTCAATTGGAGCTCAATGCTCGCTTTATCACTGCTTTTAAAGTTTTGCACGAAGTTTTCGATCTGCGTTACTTTTCCTTTCAAACTTGATTTTTGTCTTTTTAAAGCGGTAAATTTCTCCATAGTTACGCGAAAAATTCCACCTCCGGGTCGCTAGGACCAAAATGTTACGGAGGGAAAGCAGAGGACTGTATATAAATAACAATTTTATTGAAAGCGGTGCCGCAACATGGGCTTGAAAAATGGCCGCTGAAGGCGACGCGACTTACTCACTTAGAACAAGTTTCACACTGGCGCGTTTTTTCATACAACCAGAAGGTGGCGCTACAATCGCCGGAAATTGCCGTTATCAGTACGGAACAGAGGGTAATGTACAACTTTTGTACATTACAATGTACCTTACAACTTTTCTTTTGTCAACCGCAGTCAAGTAACCATAGCAACACCCTTTAGCTTACGGGGTCTGTTTTTCGAAATCGCTCTTTAGAACGGAAAAATGTTATCTACTTCCTATCCCCATTTTACGTGTGGGACATTCAGCGTGGGGGGTCAGGGGAAAGAGTGGTTAATTGCTTTCTTACTATTGAAGAAGAATTTCAATAGTAGTTCATCGGCACTTTGTGCCTCTTTCATCTCTCAAAAGGCTGAAAATGGATGAACCGTGGGTATACCGCCCTTCTGATGTCTCTCGACTGAAAAGAAATAAATACTCGACTGAAATCTCGACTGAAAAGAAATAGCTAGAACGACAAAAGATTATTATTCAGTCCTTTTCTGCAAGATTCACCCTCCATTCCCAGAATGTCACACAATTGTTCTTTGGGGGCAAAGCCATTAGGAAAGTCACAACGAAGTGGAATTCGAGACCATATCTCTGCCGACATCACACCGTATTTTTCGAGAGTATGTGCTTCGGATATATGCTATCCCACCCCGTAAGAAAAAGGTTGTAATATTTTAAAGATTCAAGTAGAGGAGGTATTGATAAATACAAAAAGGATTTTTGAAACTGGCAACGTTAAAGGGTTTATTGAAGAAAACTACATTTGGAACTGCGCTTTTTATTGGATATTTAAGGTAAAAAAAGATTTGCAATTTATTGGCTATCAACTGGAAATGTATTGGTTTAATATTTTGTTCAACCCGGACAAAGTCGGGACGGGCCGCTAGTTATATATATAAAATTAAGTACTATTTTATATTAGAATAAGTTTTATATTAGTTTTTATATAATGTGTAATATGTATTGGTGTTTAAGTTGTATTAAATCTGTAAATATTTATCATCAGCAATAAGTTGACAATTTTGAAAATATTGGATATATATCAAAATATCGGATATTTTCGATATTTTGGAACCCTGATCACAGCTCTCATTTTTTAATTTATTATTACATTTCAATATTTCATTTTAATGTCTATTTTTTACAGGATACAGAAAGTGAATTTGGGGAATTTACCCAAGAATCGGTTACTGCAGTCAATGAAAATGCAGTAATGAATAGTCCCCAGACCAATAAAAGGAAAGTGATGGAAACTTCATTAATTCCCCCTAAAAAAAAAAAAGGGAAAGTGTGGATAAGCAAATATCCAGCACGTTGGAGCAAGTCAAGAAATTAATGGCATCTATAAATGAGGATAAAGACAATGTCGATGATGACTTTTTTAATTATCTGAGATGTACATTTAAAAGTTTAAAAGATGTAAACTTAAAAGAAAAGGCAAGAGTTGAAATCCAAGGTGTTATCAATAAATATTGCATGGCAGACTTGAATAATAATAAATAATTTTTTAAATAAATTTTTTACTTCATGTTTCATTTCATTGATTTCATTGACCATAATTTAATTTTACAAATAGCTGGTATGTTGCATATAACTGGTATTTATAGGTATTTTGGCATTTGAAAAATATATAGCAGTAGTATACAGCTCAGATTCAAAAAATTATAATAATTGAAAAAAAGTAATAAGAAAGAAATTATTTTCCATTTATTTATTTATGATACTATTCCAAAATTTATTGATATATCTGAGAGTTAACCTTTTCGTAGATGTCCATTTTTTTAATATTGTGTTAGTATTTTATGTAATGTAATTATTCTAATATTTTGAATATGAGCTGTACTAAAATCTGAATGTAATTTATCTGAATTTTTTTTATTTCACACTTTTTTGTGCTAGAAACTAATCTTTCCATTTGTACCACAAAAGATCAGATCCATATGGGTAACCCAATTTATATGGGTACAGAAAAAAGAAATCAAATTATTTTGGTACTTGGCAAAGTTATGTTCTAACATAAAATAATAATGGTCGTTCTAACCCCTCTTTTGAGACTAAGTTTTCGTATGCTGTTTTCATAATTGAAACCAGTGTAGTTATTATTTACAAGTTATACAGAACAAAAAAATTTTCAATCTTAACTTTGAACAAGGTACATTTATTAAAAATTAAATTCAATGTAAATTGCACATTTGCTCTTGTCATGGAACAGGTTCCACATTCTATTGAAGTCAGCAGCTAATGCTTTCCATTCAGTTTCATTACTGGGGCAATTTAGATAATCATCTTTTAAAACTGTAAAAATTGCCTTGCATACTAGTGGCAAGATTCCAGAAATGGTGTTTTGAGCAATGCGAAAGTGAAAACTTAATGATTGCTGCGTTTCACCTGAAAAATAAAGATAAATACTGTCAGTAAAGAATCAGACACAGGTAATGCTTAAAAGAAAAACATTTTAGCAATTCTCTTTTAATGATCCATAGGTGTATTTTTTCATCTAAAGATCTGTCTTAGTAATTTTGTTCAAAACAGAATAGTACAGAAAACATAAACAATAAAACATCAGTTTCTAATGTGCCTAACATGCCAAATCTAACATCTAATTACAGTAGGCTCTCTGTAATCGACACAGCTTGGGACCAATGCTAGTGTGGATTATAGGTCATTCTATTGTTTATGTTTTGAAAATTGTAAGTAAAACCAATCAACAGTTTTTTTTACAATTAATGACAAATTAAAATAACAGAAATATTATAATAAATATTGTACAATGATTTTATTTGAATTTATTTAAATATACAATTAATGATTTAGAAAAAAATGTCACAATATATATTTTTACATGCTATCTATTGAATTGTCAATGATTGGCATTGAAACTTAACATCAAATTTCAATGTTTACATCTGTTATGATGTGTGGATTATAGGTGCTTGCGAATTAAAGAGAGTCTACTATATTATATTAATTAACTATCAAATATAATATTTTAAATTTTTGCACAGTAAGCACCCACATAATAAAATGTTTATTTTAATGCAAATACATTTCTCAATTTCATGATTATAGATTTTGTGTGATCAACTTGGTCACTTCTGGGGTAATTATCGATCAGCAACAAATTTGATTAAAATAGATTGCCATAATATATATTATATAAATCAAAGTATTAAAACCGAAATACACTAGAATATGTAAAAGTACATGTGTATGTTAGTATCGACCATATTTATACTACCTAAAATAATTAATCCTACTTATACTTTATTGTATGCAACTGTGTTTATATTCTACAGTCCTGCCCATCATATTCATTAAATCATGATAATGATGATCTTGTACTAGTCTTTAATATCAATATTAAGATTAAAAAAAAAGCAATGTTTATAAAAAGTCTATATCTTTACCTGTAGCTAAATATCTAAGAGTGAGAGCCAAACGTTCACCAGGAGGAATACTGTCTCTCATTTGTGTATTTCTTTTTTGTATCAAAGGTGATACTTTTTCAAGCAAATACTCAAAAGATGCTGTATCCATCCTAATCCACCTTCTATAGCCTTCAGTATCCTAGTATTAAAAAAATAAGATATGTTTAATTTTTCATAATTGTATTTCATGTATAGAAAATTTCTATGAGCAAGTTATTACAGCAACCTTTTCAAACATTTCACTAAAACCAAACAGTTGGGGGAAAAAGAAATAATCCTCTTTTAGGGGACTTAAAGAAGGGTCAAATATTCTGCATAATAATTCTATAAATATTATTTCTATAATAATTTATTAATTCTAGCAAAATTTGAAAGAAAATATCTTACCTGAAGTGCCAGTTCCCTCATCAAATTCTCATAACATCCTAGTTTATTTCTTTTTTTTAACCATTCCCTTGTCCAAATTTTTCTTTCAGATTTTTTTCTTCTTGCAATTAATGCTGCTGTAAGACAAATTATTGTAGCACATATCGTTTTTTTAGATGATATGCTCATAAAATTGGATGGAGCCATGATTTGAATAGGTTATGTCCGACTGAGCAATCGATTCGTAGTACATGCGCTAAGAAATTTGTATAGGCTTTCTGCTGGAAACGTCATGAAGTGACGTCTTGCTTAAGCACCGCCCCCTGGTAGGCAAAACATTCGGCATTTTGCATCGTGCACATGTTAGCAAAGCTCTATTTAAACATTTACATATCGTTGAAACCGCTTATTGATTTAAATTATCATTATGCTAGTGAGTTATGTAGCTTATGGGTGCACTTTCAGGCTTTCAAAAGGATATGATGTTGACATGTATCGTTTTCCGAAGGATGAAAAAGATACATATGTGAATAAAACCTAATTAATAAAAATATTCTCTTCAGACTGGAACATTTTGCCAAGATTATGTATTTTATATATCAGGCAGCACTCTGTGCAAACTACATCTCAGCACTTAAATATTGCTTTTTATAGCAACATTTTCTTTTTACTTAATTAAAATATATTTACAACAAAATATATTTAAATTATATTTACAAAAATTTTAACTTAGAGAATATACAAACCTAATTTAGGTACATGACAAAAACTTTATATAGATTAAGCTCTTTTTAATTAATGAAGAGGAATATAACCTATGGCACCTGATAATAGCATACATAGACAACAAATATATAAAACCTCTTTTAAGATATAAAAATTTATTCTTGACAAATAATCTCTCCATAATATTTTTTATAAATTTTTGATAAACCATGGAAATATTAATATTGAAATTTTCACAAATCTTTTGTACTTTCCCCTTTTTAAAAAAGAGCATTTATTTATCAAAACATTCAGAACAATTAAATATAAATACCTAGAAATTTAAATAACTTAAACGGCAAAGTATTTTTAACTAAATATTTTCATCATTAATGCAAGCTATAATGTTCAGTCAAGTTAATGCATCATTAATGCAAGCTATAATGTCAGTAAAACAGTTACATCACTGTAAACAATCAACTGAAATGGTGTTATTCGCAGCAATTTCTTATTGTTAATTCACTGTGTAATGTGATGCAATTTATTCCTTTACCCTTTATTCCAGAAGCAAGGATAACATGATATAACAACTTAAAAAAGAGTGTATCAAGTTAAGAATTTAACTAAATTAAATTAATTTTCCAGATTCAAAACTAATTTTTCAGTAAAATGAAATCGTCATAAATACGTAATAAGAATAAAATAGATACCACGGTACAATTTACACATAATTCAACACGTGCGAAGTAAGATCAGCAAAGTTATCGACATTTTTAAATATTTAGGGAAGGCTATATAAAATTATACAAATCAAACCTACAACAAACAAAGGGATCTAACATTTGTTTTTCTGGTGTAAAGTGCAACAATCGTTTGATGTCGGATTTCTTTACAACTGGCCATAGGGAATGTCATACTTCCAGTCTTCATTTTTTTAATAAAAAGGGATCTAGAAAGCAAAAGACACCCCATCTTCTTCTCTAAAGATTATATTTTCAACTTAAGTTTGTTTGGACGATCTGTCTAAAGTATTCGCATAATTTGATAACTTTATATCGCATTTGTGGTAAGCGTGATCATAGAACGCCATGATAAGTCAACGGATGCTTTGCCAACCAGCGTTCGGCATCGCAGCGTTTGTTTGTAAACAGGCGCAAAGTCTCATAGACTTTGCGCCTAAAGCCTATGCCTAAACCCTAATGGTCGATAACAGGATTGGTACGGTAACCCGTCCGCTTCGGTTTGCGAATCCGTTTGTCAAACTCCAGCAACCCTTCACAGACACTTCGCGAGGAGAAAATTTTGACGAAAAGCTTAAAGTTTCACCAAATTCTTCAGTGTGATACGGGTTTAACGAGAGTGAATACGTTTGAATCCGCGTGGCCTGCAAAAATAAAGCCGTCTACCGGCGAAATTACCGGTTGGCGAAAAAACCGGTCGCCAACGCTACCCATATCCGCGGTTCCTATAGCTGCTTACCCAGTAATTTTAATATTTATAAAAGTGCAATATTTAATTTACATTTTGTATCATATTTAGAAAATGTAATTACTTTTTAATAACGACAGCCTTTGAAAAGCTAAAGTAATTCATTTTTTAACGTATTAATTTCATCAATTTAAAATTCTTGTCCGAAAGTCAGCGAGTGACGGAAAAATTTTTTTCGAGAACTATCCTGATAAATGCGGCAACCCTGGAGAGTCTGTATTTTATCTTGTTGAGATTGTAAGGGAGGGGGAAAAGTTCAGTTCAGATTAGCCAGAGAAACAAACGTGTATTTAAGTTTGGGTGGAAGTTCCTTGATAAAATTACGAACAACGCCCGTGCACCGTAAAACTCAGTGTTATGGCGATAAAGAGCACTATTCTCGCTTGACCATAGTTGAAGAATCCTTGTTAATTTACAGGTAAGACTTTAACGTCCAGAGTGATGTTGTTTTCATTTGCTACTATTTCTCGGTGGCGCAGCGGCGGATGCACTATTTAGTGGGGTTGGCGAACGCTGCAGGGCCGCTCAGAGAGGGGGGGCAACTGGGGCACTTTGCCCCATGCCCCTAACTGCAGGAGGGGCCCCCCCAAACATTTAAAAAATTAATTTATTAGATTTCAAACAAAATAAAATTCTGAAACTTGTACCGTACTTCAAAATTCAAAATAATCTCCTGAAAAAAGCCCCCCCCCCAAAAAAAAAAAAATAAATAAATAAATAAATAAATAAATAAATAAATAAGTATAAAAAAATATTTGATTAATTAGATTTCTCTTACTCCAAAATAGTCTTCCGAAAAATACGCGAATTAGTTTAAATGAAAACTATAACTGTTTAGTCCTAACTGCTATAAAGTTACATTCTCTATTAAACTGAAGACAGTACTAACTACTAAAATAGATAGCAAAGAAGCTTTGTGGATAGAAGATGTCATATTTATTGGAGAATATAACAAGAAAGCAGTGAAATGAAATAAAATAATTATGTTAATCATTTGTGTAGTAAAATTTTAAGTATAAGAAACTTAATTTGAATGTGGGTTTTCGTCTCTTTCCATTTTATATTTTTCTTGGGGCCCCCAACAGAAGTTTGCCCCACATTCTTCTACATTAAGTAATAAGTACTTAATTTTTTTGTTACTTTTCTATATAATGCACCAAATTGTTAATTTTTTTTTGTTACTTTTCTATATAATGCACCAAATTGTTAAAACTATATCTAACTATAAAAGTTTCATAAAAATCGCATTTATAGATTCATCAACTTATGCGGCAAACCTTTATTACTACCTAATTTACATGTGTCCTGTAATGGTAAAAAGGTTCCCCACCTCTGCTCTATAGGGTTAAGGTCTGGAGATCTGGCTGGCCAATCCATCCGGCGAATATCCTTACTCTCTAGAAATTCGTCGACCAGAGGATCTCTACGTGGCCTCACGTTATCGTCCATTAAAATGAACTCAGGGCCAACTGCACCCCTGAAAAAACGAACATAGGGCTCCAAGACATCATCGCTATACCTCACACCAGTCACAATGCCTCTTTCAAAGACATGGAGAGGTGTGCGGCCATCCAACATGATGCTTGCCCAGACCATTTGGCCTCCTCCGCCATAATGGTCGATTTCGCGGACATTGGAGGGTAGGTAGCGGGTCCCTGGTTCTCTTCATATGAACGTACGGCAAGAATCGGTGTTTAGGCTGAACCGGGACTCATCAGTGAAGAGAACGGTCGCCCATTGATCCATACTCCAACCTCTATGCTCTCTGCACCATGATAAACAGATTCTCCTGTTCGTAGAAGTGAGCGGGACGCAAACAGCAGGTCTTCTTGCAAACAACCCTCTCTCATGAAGTCTTTTGGAAACAGTCACCCTTAATACACGGGTTCCTGTGGCTGCATACAAGTCACGAGAGAGCTGAGAAGCTGTAGCACTCCTGTTACACCTCGCTGTAATCGACAAATGGCGATCTTCTCTGGCCGTCGTGGCTCTTGGACAACCTTGCCCAGGCTTTTTCTCGATGGATCCGGTATCCTGGAACTTTTTCCATAAGTTACACACGACGCTGGGCGTCAAAGTGAACTGTCTACAAATTTGGACTTGAAATTGGCCTGCTTCTAGCCTCCCCCCAATTCGCCACCTCATTCAATCATCTAAACGTTGGTGGTTACTCATTTTTACGGTTACAATTTGAAATTAACCGACTGCTGCAAAAAAAACACCGAGAAATTCGCCGCGGTGTGCTAGCGAACGAAATGTGTCTTAACTTACGCACGCTTATAAAGCCGGTTTCTCTACTGGCCCCGCCTACACACACGTGTACGCTTACTTATTTGACGTACAAGATTTGCATTTTTGTCTAGAAGCAGTGGTTTTACATTCAGTTCAGTTCTTTTCATGAAATTCGATAAAATATGCAAATTCTCTTCATTTATTTCACCAGTGTAGGTAGCGTTCCACTCTCTTATCACCCATTTCGTCCAGAGATTTGGTAATGTTTAGACAGACCTTATAAAATAAACTGCGTAATCACACGTAATGTGTAATATTCATGTAATCACACGTTATTTTCTAATTTAAGTTTATTTTAAGAATGATTTCTGTTAATCCGAAAAATTCGTTAATCCGAAAATGGTCTGGTCCCAATCATTTTTATTATCGGGACTCCACTGTATTTTTTGTCTGAGAGGATTTGTCGTTTTAAGGGTTTTTTTTTCGAATTTATATCAAACTTTCATTTTCCCTAATCGAAATGATTCGGCGTGGCCACGGATTAAGACCCCTAGTTTATAAGGAATATTTTTGATGAATGTTCTACAGAGGCTGTTCGCACATTTTTTAGACGATTTTGGTAAGCGGTAATAAAAAATCGTTTGCTTCAAAAGAAATAATTGCAATTGTACTATGTTTTTAAAAGTCAAAATTATCGTCTGCGGCTTGAAAGTTTTGTTTTTATTCAAAATGGCGTTTTTAACAAAGCAGTGGTTCGAAGGCTACATTTATGCTCTTTCCGAAGAGAAATATGCATACTTCGTTATTTAAAAACGATGTGAGAGTCATGGTTTTGTGATATCTAAAGCGTCGATAGGTAATATCGTCAACAAGAAAGGAAAAAAACGTCAAATTGGAGCCTCAAGTGGGACAAAAATTCCAAACAAGTATCCAAGGAAAAAACGGACATCTTCGACTATTGCAAAGGTACGTTGTTTAATGTTAAAAGAAAATCCCCCTAGTCAAAGGACAGTTGCAAAATCATTAAAATGCTCGGTGTCCACTGTAAACAAAATGATAAACGTTGATTTAAATCTTAAGAAAGCGAAAAAACGCAATGTGCATCGTCTTCTTCCAAATCATATCGCTGAACGCAGGACACGCTGCAGAATTCTATATGAGAAACACTTGTCCAAAGAAAAATGGAAAACAATTGTCACAATAGATGAATCATGGGTGTATTTAAATGATTGCAACAAAAAAAAGAGCCATTTATTATCATAAAAGGGGAGAATTTTTCCTTTTAATGAATATCAGATAAAGCTGAGTTTTATGGTAAACAGATGTCAAATACTTTTGTACATTATATTAAATGTGTCATGTCTTATATAAAATTGTCCAGCAACGAAAAGTTGGCTGGATTATTTTTTTCTGAGTAGCAATTGATTTTTTTTTTTAACCGTTCAATTTTTAAATGTGTTGCCATCTTTTGTTACAACTTAGCCAGCGAATATATTTAGTTCTTTAATTGGGAGCAAAAATTGAAAAGAAAAAAATTCTCTCAAGTTTAGAAATATTTAATTTGAAAAAAAATTAATGGAATAAAAGATAAATATTAATCACTATTTTTAAATGAATTAAACTTTTAACAGAAGTTATATTTTTTAAAAATTTTATAATTTAAAATACTCTCCAAGAAAAAAAATTTAATAAACTATAGTTTTTATTTAATATAATGTAGTAAATTCTGTATATATTTTTAGATATAATTTTTTTATATTGTATGTAAAAATGACTGTAATTTTTAGATATACGAGGGTCATTTGATAAGTGCATGCAGAAATTAAGAAATAGACGCTTTTCTCAAAAATTTTTTATTTATTATATTACACATTCTTCCTAGAGGGCGATATCTTTGGTCCAATGATTTTTAAGCATTTTTACACCCTCCGTAAAGTAAGAATTGCCCATTTCTGTAAAAGAAGCGCTTCTTTCAACAATCATTTCAAGTTGGAATGAAAATACCGGCCTTACAAAAATTGCTTGCTCTTCTAGGAACAAGTAGGGATGCGACATCGATAACAAAACATCGATGTTTTGAAACATCGATATTCAATATTAAAACATCGATGCTAATAACACATCGCCCCAAAAGAATCGATGTTTTTAAACATCGATGTTTTAGAACATCCGATGTTTAAAACTGGTTTAGTAACCTCTAACATTAATGTTACTTCGGTTAGTCGTGGGGGGGAGGGGGGTGATTTAATTTTACTCTCTGATTGGGCTGACACAAATGACAAAAACTTGGTCGCTTTTGCCTTGGGCTACATTGATGACTCAAAATTCTCGTTGTAATGTTTTGCCTTCAAATGTCCAGATAAATTCGTGGTATTGCCAGAAATTTTGAGGGACGTAAGGTAAGTACTGCATTTCGCCAATTTGTCTGAGGTTTTGCAAAAATATTTCCAACCGGTACTGTTGGGAGGCATCTTAATAATATTAACGTCAACTTATATAAAACCAGAACAAAACAAAAACTTAAATGGCTACTCTCGTGTATGTACTATTTATAAAATAAAACCCTATGGAAGGTTCTGGAGTGTCAGGAACATTCTAAGCACACTGATTGGTTCATTGGTTGTTGATTGCCATTTGTCTGTTTGCTAAGGAATCGTTCCCCCCTTTTGTATTCGTCCTTTACAGAATTCAGACTTACATTTACTGAGTGTGAAAATTATGCTACGTGATAATTTTTTTTTATTATGGTACTTTTTCATAAAAAAAACATCGAGCACAAAACATCGATGTTAAAAAAACATCGGCTTCAATAAATCGATGTTTAGAACATGGATGTTTTTATCAAAACATCGATGTTTTGAAAACATCGACATCGATGTCGCATCTCTAGGAACAAGTAGTAGTCCGAGGGAACAGGTCTGGAAAATACAGACGGGCGGCGGGGGGGGGGGGGGGTGTAATTTCGTCGCGTGAATCGAACGTTCAGCGTCTCATGTGCTCGTTCCCGATTCTGAATGTTTACTGAGTCATTCACTATCATCTTTTGCAAATAGTCCTTTACTTACCGTGTCGTGTTTCTCTGTTTTCAGCACGCGCTGCGAATTCCGGTCATCGAATCACGGGTCATATAATCACAGGTCAAAGTGTCTCCTCGCCCGGTGGACTACTTGCGGTTTGACCGATGGGTCAGTCTGGTTCAATTAAGGAAGTATTTCGCGACGGAGTAACAGCAATATTCGAGTGGATAGTTCCGAATTTTTTCACCCACATTGGAACAGACTGCATGTCACCCTCCGTGGAATAATTTAACGTCTTCTGGCATTTAGAAATAAAAAATATCGGCAATTTAAGTTATGTATTCCTGAAGAGAAGCTGTGCATTTCCGGGATCCGTTCGCGTCGCCATCTGCTACAAGAACACAGACGGCAAAGAGGGGTACTTTGCACGTGACATCGAGTTTCCAGGGATCGTGGACTGCTTGCCGTGTACGCACAAGAATTTCTCGTGGGAAAACTTGGGGGAACACACCATCACCTGCATACTATGGAAGGACGACTCGTCTTATGAAGAAGGTAAGTAAGATGTTTTCGGGAATTCCTTTCGCGTGTGCCATTTCTAGGTTGCGCTACGAAACATTTAGAATCCAAAAACCAAGAACCGCATTTTTCTTCCAAACTTTGCATGACCAGATTCAATATTTTCAAGTTACTGCCTTATCTATCGTGAACATGCCTTATCTATCGTGAACATGCCTTATCTATTGTTATCTGTCTTATCTATTGTGTACGCGGAATCCATTTACCTCGTAACGGCAGATTTCATGATTTGCCGCTTTTAAAAGTGTATGGGTAAAATTCAATGTTATTCATCTATTTGAGGTGTCACATTGATTCTCCTGTGCTTGACCCTCCAGCCTCGGGCGATTTTGATATTTTTCTGTACGAATTCCCGTTCGAAATTCATGTCTTGCGATTATAAAAATCATAATAATAAGGAACGGGAGTGGAGTAAGATAAAACAGTTTAATTTATTAACTTACCATTTAAGGAAAACGCGATCCCGAGGTAGACTCTCGGTAGCGCGTCGGCTCTCTTTTCTGAGGGTGCTCGGATCAAATCCCGACCGCTAAATACCTATGTGTATAGGCCGGGTAGCATATTACCATTCCTTAGATGAATTCACGCCATTACATCGTTGGGCGGTTGCTGATTGGTCAATTGAGGTTGCATCGGCAATTGCCATAATATTTGATTCTAAGCGCATTTTAAAATTAATAAATGCTAAAATATATTTCTTAGTTACTTTCATTTCGATAATTGCATTATATTTGATCCTAAGCGTATTTTAAATGAGATAAAATCTATTTTTTAGTTGCTTTCATCTTTATATATTTTGTACGCCATATTTTACAAGGAACGTGAATTTTTTAAGTGGCGCCACCTATTAATGTAAAAGTAATTTAAAATGACAAGCTATTTGTAAAAGAAATTTTCGCCATAAATGCCTTCATATTTCTTTTTTTGTGCACGGAAAATTTTAAGAAATTACCAATTTCCGTAGTAATTTCACTGTAAAATTTTAGGAGTAGAATAAAATAGAGTAAATATTACTCAAAATTGAATTTTTTCTTAAATTTAAATGTTGAATTAAAAAGAAGGAAAGATATTTTTTTTTATTTAAATGTTGAATTTTAAAAAAATGAAAGCTTTATTTATTTTTAAATTTAAATGTTGAATTTAAAAAATATTTTGTTTATTTTTTTAAATTAAAATCTTAATTGCAAGATACAAATTATGTATTTTTTGCTGTTTTGCACACTTTAGTTTTTTAACCTTACTCTTAAAAAATAAAAATTTTAAACACTCTTCTAAAAATTACCAAAAATAGTGATGGGAGTTTGATTCTTGAAAAACAGACATGCTTTCATAAGCATCAGCGCACCAAATACATAAATGCCGGTGTAAACACAATTGACCAATCAGCAGCCGCCAAACGATGTAATGGCGTGAATTCATGTAAGGAATGGTAAAATGCGGCCGGGTAGGGGCACGTTAAATCCGTAGATCGGAAAGTCCTTCTATGAGGTCAGTGGGTGGAGAAGGTAAGATCCCGCCACATGTCGCCTCAGGTGGTACACGGTCAAAATTGTGGTGGCACTTAGTCAAGTCGGACTCATATTCTTTTATAAACCCTAGCCCCACTACTCAGGCCAAAGCCTTTATGGACATGGCCTTGAACTTTCGGCCAGGGGGCACTGGGAACAACAACAACAAGCAAAATGCAAGTATCACTCTTGACAAAATTACAGTAAACAATTTAGAACATAAAACATTTCCTCTTCTAAATATTATTCAGAACGATTCGCATTTCCGAGAAGAGATATTTCGTGGAAGCACAGTGAGTGAAATAACTTCTCCATTACAAACTAAAATTCATTCAACGGGAAAAGAGCGTTTCCCGCTGTTCGTATTCTTTCTTAAAAATTAGATCCGTCGCGGCAGAACTTAAAGCCCGACGAGATGGGCCACATGAAGTCGCCCACGGCTCGAAGATTGGATCGAATGGGCTGAAAAGGAGTTATTTCTTGCTCGACCCTTCCAAGGAAATCCTGCGAAATGTTGAACAGTCTTACTTTGTTCTAGTTAGAGCAAAATGTGTTCGAGAAGTTTTATGTGAAATAAATATTCTGGAATTTTTTTCCCACGATCTTGCTGAATCCAGAAGCTTCAGAAATCTGACGAACGTTTATTTTCCTATCCTTCACTACCATGTTATAGATTTTGTTCAATAGTTTCTGGCGTAGTGACATCAGCAGAGCGACCCGAAAGTACAGCGTCGCCTGTGGTCATTCCAGCACTACTTGTAAATCGTTCAAAGTGTAGGTGCAGACTCGCCCCAATATTTAGCCAGTATTTATTTTCTAACAATGATTTACTTATTGAAAATGAAAGTTTTATAGTCACTCGGAACATGTTTCTCTCCATTGTGTGAGCAGTAACGAGAATTAACGACCATAATCACAGTAATGTCAATACTTTATTATATTTTTAATAAAACAATTATAAATGCCTATATGTTTTTATAATATTACTAATTAAATATTAACCCTTCAGCGGGCGCGCCCGTGTACAAAGTGCAACATTTTCGTAATTTTGAATGGTTTGTTTTTACAAGTAAGGTTTGAATGTTCTAAGCAGTTCCCATTTATAGCTACACCCTTTCTAATGCAGGTCTGATTTTCTGACCCTTGTATTCCTTTCTATTCATTTTTAGTCGTGATTTAACCGTGGTAGAACCAACGATTATACAGGATTACAATACGACAAAAGCAGGAGTTATGCAGTCAATCCAATGTGCAGCTATTGCACGGTATCCCGCATATCACGAAGATGGACAATCTCGTTGCTTTTTAGGTTTTTGGACATAATAGGAATAAATTCGCAACTTGTCTTTAGATCCAATAAAAAGGACAGTTTTGAAATAAGGTGATTGCATCTGCATTCTTTGGCCTTTAATTATAAATATATCTCAATATTATCAACATTTTATATCTTGTCATAAAACGCAGAATCATTATTTTCAATTTGAAAAAAAAAGTTCATTACAAAAGGAATAATGAAGATCTAAAGCATGGGTGTCTAAACTACACTGAAGTGCCACTGAATTCGGGATACCTACCTAGTAACGAGTTGGGCCTCCTCTGGCCTTGATAACGGCTGCCACACGACGAGGCATAGATTCAACAAGTTGCTGGAAACGTTCCACGGGAATGGCTTGCCAAATATTGGATAAAGCTGTCCATAATTCAGTAAGGTTCTTTGGTGCTGTGTGATGGCCTTTCACGCCTTGTTCCAAAACATCCCAAAGATGCTCAATAGGATTTAAGTCTGGGCTTCTAGGTGGCCAATTCAAGACAGAGAAGTCAGAGGAATGCTCATCCAACCAGCCAGTAGCCAACCGGGACTTGTGAGAGGTACAGTTGTCTTGCTGGAAAACTCCATTACCGTGCGGATAACAGAACAGCATTAACGGATGGAGGTGATCACCCAGCAACTCTACGTACCGAATTGCATTGAGGGAGATTGGTACACGCACCAAAGATCCCAAACTGTGCCACGAAAAAACACCCCAGACCATGATTGAGCCACCATGACCTTGTACAGTTCCAGCCAGGCATGCAGGATCCATGGCTTCATGAGCCTGACGCCATATTCTCAGCCTCCCGTCGGCGTTAAGTAGTCGGAATCGAGACTCATCACTCCATGCTACTCGTTTCCAGTCCTCTACACTCCAGTCTCTGTGCTCTCTTGCCCAGGCAAGACGTGCAGCCCGATGGCGAGTATAGAGCAATGGTACTCTCGTAGATCGACGGCTCCCGAAACCCATACGGTGAAGCGAGCGTTGCACAGTCCGTTTACTGACTGTACGACTGGCACCGTCATTAAACTGGGTGGTAATTTGAGCTAATGTTTGGCTTCGCTGGCTACGTACAATACGCCTGAGCCGTCTCTCACCACGCACTGTTAAGGCTAATTGTCCTTTGCAGTTTGCCCGATCGGTAGTTTTTTCCCACCATCCATGTATTCTTGGTATACTCTTGACACTGTCGACCTTGAAAATCCTAGCTGTCTGACGATTTCGGAAATTGAATGGCCCATGCGTCGCGCACCTACGATTTGTCCGCGATCGAAGGCGTCTAAATCAGGCAGTTTACCCATACTAGCAATTCCAACAACTAATTCAGAACAAGCACAGTACGCGCTATATATGCAGTTACCACAGCGCCCTCACTTGCGCATACATGATGCGCAGCGCTACACAATTTGCATAGGCTTTGCTATCCCTAATTCAGTGGCACTTCAGTGTATAATCGTTTGAGCGCCACATTGCAAAAAAAAATTTTTTTGCTGGGCCACTCATACAATATTTTTTCAACAAATTGAAATAAAAATTAACTCTATGTAGTTTTATTAAAATAAATTAACTTCTTTTTATTATAATTTTTTAATTTGAATTAGATATGTATAGGTACATATTCATTTTAATTTGTAAAAGTTTCGTTTCATTTAGTTTGGATTTCCTAAAGATGGAAAAAATTCAAATTAATGAGATGGATGAATTTGCTTTTGTTGAACAAGCAAATCGATATCGGGTTCAATAGACGAGGTTGCAATTCTTATTTCATTTTCAAGATGTTTGTCAGTGATCTTTGTCCTATTTTTGTTTTTTGTATGCTTCATTTTTGAATATAATTGTTCACAAATATAGGTACTGCCAAAAGCTGAAGACATTAATAAAGCATGATTGTGAAAATTAGGATATTTATCGCGGGGTAGGTAATCTTTATAAAACTCCAGTAAAGAGACATTCCCAAATTTTTCTTTCAGTTGAATGTCACTTTGCAGTTCAATGCATTCCATTTGAAGATTTAAATGTAATTTATTTATTTCTAGAGAAAATGGGGTAGAAAATATGTTGAAATAATATTAATTTTTTCGAAAATCTTGAAGTCTACTTTCAAACTCTTGAATTAAATCAAAATTTAATGCAGCATATTTTGCATATTTTGTGCAAAACTCACAGGTTTGTGTGCAGCCAAAGTACTGAAATGTGTCAAATCTTTTACTTTTATTTGATTGTGCCAAAATTTCAACTTTCTTTCAAACTCTGTTATTGTTTGGAACATATTATTAATAAACTGATTCTTTCCTTGAAGTCTCAAATTTAAATCATTCAAATGTTCTGTTAAGTCTACAAAAAAGCTAAATCTAAAACCCAATCTTCGTCTTCAAATTCAGTCACCGGTTTCAAGTTTGTTTCCATAAATATTTTAATTTCAGTTCTTAAATCGTAAAATCTTTTGAGCATTTTCCCCTTACTGAGCCATCTTACTTCTGTATAATAAATAACATCTGCAAATTCAGTGTCCATTACCCAGTTCCCATTAAGAAACTCTTGAAATTGTCTATAATTAAGTCCTTTTGCTCTTATAAAATTAATGGTTTTTATAAGAACGCTTAATACACTTTCCATTTAAAAAAATTTTCCACATAAATTGCCCTGATGTACAATACAATGATATGCCATCAAGATCGTATTGCCGGCAGCGACGGCTTCATTATTAACCTCTTTAACGAGTCCCCCATTTTTACCAATCATGGCAGAGGCTCCATCGATTATGATTTTTCATCGGCCTTTTTCTGTGAAGGGCTCTCTTGGCCAAAAGGATTAAGAAATCAAAATACAATGCAATATACTGCATACAAATATTGTAATTCTTCAAAAAATTCGCCGTCGATTGGATACACACATAATTCGAAACGTAAATTCTCATGGCATACTAAGATGCTTTCATTTAAATTTTTATTTCAAAATAAATGTCAACGAATCGATTATATATGAAAAATATTGCAAATATTTATTTTTTCTATAAAAATGTGTAAATTTAAATATTTTCATAATTTGCGTTTGGGCCGCACTTTAGACAAGAATGGTCTAAAGCAGCGGTCGCCAAACTTTTTGACCTCACGGACCAGTTAATTCATAATTTAAATCCCGCGGACCACTAATAGGATTTTTTAAGTGTTAAATATATTTATAAAAAAAAATTGTGATCAAAGAACACATAAAATGTACCTAGTTAATAAAATGAAACTATTAATAGTAACCAAGTTATGAAAGCTTTATTAATAAACCATAATAAAATAAACAAAATAAACAAAAATTGTACAAACAAAACAATTAAAAGATGGTTTAAATATATCAAACTTTTAGCGTTATACATTCCTAGTGTGATGGATGTTCCTGCTTACTTGAAATAAGATTATGGATATTTGGATCCAATGTTGTTACTGCAAGACGGAGAACTGCATTTATTTCAAGCCGAGATCGGTACCGTGTTTTGATGACTGTGACAGATGAAAAGGCCTTTTCACATAAATAAGTTGTGGAGAATTGAATCAGAATTTTCATCGCCTGTTCACTAAGCAAAGGGTATTCACTTTTTATGGAAAGCCAAAACTGAGGTCTTGATAAGGATGAATGAAATTTAAATTTGAGAGTTTCGTCGGACGATAGGTCGATGAGGCTTTCTTTTAGATGCATGCTTAACTTACTATCCTGAATGTTCGCTGCAAACGGATCTATTATCCACATATTACCATGTCTGGGATCTTCATTCTTTGGGTAATAACGAGCAAAAGATTCTGTAAGTGATTCCAAGTGCTTTTTAACTAGGGTTACCACTTGCTGGTTAACATCATTCTCCTTCATGTATTCATCAAAATTAGAAAACATTTGCAGATCGTCTTCAACCAACCGCGTTTGCCACAGTAATATTTTCTTTTGAAACGCATCCATTTTACTTCGTAGTGTGAACACGTCCTTAAGTTGTCCTTGCAAAGATATGTTTAGTTCATTTAACAGGGAAAAAATATCTGCCAGGTATGCAAGCTTTGCTAGCCATTCATTGTCGGACAAGCATTTTTGCAATTTCGGATTATTTTGCTGCTGGAAAAATAATTTGACTTCTTCCCGCAAGGCGAATAGTCGGGTCAATATTTTGCCCCTCGACAGCCATCTCACCTCAGCATGACGAAGAAGATGAGTATACTCGGAACCCATTTCTTCGCAAAGTGCCTCAAATATTCGAGAATTGAGTGCTTTGTGTCGAATTTCCTTTATAATTTCAATGACATTTGATAATACTTCGTGTAGTTCTGGGGACATTTTTTTCGCTGCAAGTTGTTCTCGATGTATAATGCAGTGTGTAGATAAAATGTCTGGGTGACCAACATTCTTCACCTTTACAACAATTCCTGAAAGATGTCCAGTCATATTTGCGGCACCATCTGTGCAGATCCCAATACATTTTTTCCAATCAATTTCATGTTCCCGGAAATAACTATTAAGTGCTTCAAAAATCTCAGAGCTGGTTGTTCTACCCGGCAAATTAAGCGAACAAAGTAGTTCTTCATGTAACTCTCCTTCACACTCAACCCTCACAAAACAAAGAAGAAGTGCTTTGTTTGTAATGTCCGTAGATTCGTCAAGTTGGATTGAATAAAATGATGAATTTTTCACCATTTTTATTATCTGATTTTCAATGTCTTCGGCCATATCTTCGATTCTGCGCTTGATAGTATTATTAGACATAGGAATTACTTTCAATTTCTGAACAGCCTGCATTCCCAAAATCTGTTCACAGGCTTTTAACATGCATGGCTTAATTAATTCTTCTCCAATCGTGTACGGCTTTTTGTATTTCGCGATCTGATTTGCTATGAGATAGGAAGCCTTTAGTGATGATTTATCTTCCATGGTCATTTTTCTTAAAGCAATAACTTGCTTTTGCATATTTTCATGCATTCTTTTAAAATATTCTAGCGGTTTTTTTGCTAAATCCGGGTGTTTTGAATTCAAGTGTCTTTCAAGTTTTGAAGGTTTTAATGCATCGTTAGATAGGTTTTCAGAACATACAACACAGAGAGGCCGTGGATCCAGCTCACTGTCAGGTTCTTCAATGAATCCAAATTTTAAGTAGTAGGAATGATATTTTCTTGATACTTTGTGTTTTTTCTTCTCTCCACCTCCCGTTCCAACGTGTTTCCTAATGGTGCCTGATGAAGACTGTGGAGGGTCTGATTTATTGATCAGTTCACGGTTAGGTGAAGTATTATTAATGTTATTTTTATCGTTCTCATTACCTTTTGCATTACTAAAGAAATGCAAAATATTCTTTTGCTTTTTTTCACTCATTATGGGTTTAATTTATTTGAATCTAAAATAAAATAAAAAGAAATTTAGAAAAGTCAAACTCATTTTATCCCAATAAATATCAAATAAAAGAAAATATGTACATGGTTAAGATTTAAGATCATACCTGTTTTAAATCTATGTGTCAATATATAAAAGAAAATACACAAAAACTTCCTTAATAACCCAACTAATATATTGAATACATTTTGTATTGAACTCAATACGTCCGTAAGCCCACCTTTAATCGCTTCAACTGATATACATATGCGACAAACAGAAGACTGAAACATTAGAAGAGTGCGAAACGAGGCGAGAGTAAGACAAAACATGTGCAATGCAGCTAGAGCTATGCAGCTAGTTTTTATAACTTGTCACGTATTGTTATGAATTGAATCATGTTTTAATGCATCTTAAAACATAACTTAACATGATGAGTAAGTATATTCCACATTTTTCTGCGGACCAGCGAAATTTTCTCGCGGACCACTAGTGGTCCGCGGACCACCACTTTGGCAACCGCTGGTCTAAAGAGTCGTTGCACTTTGTGGTGATCGCGCGCCTGCTGGTGATCCAAAAATTGTCACGCCCGCTGAAGGGTTAAATATATATAAAATGATATTCCTAATAACATGCCTTTATAGCATTCGTTAATATGCCCCTTTATAATATACCTTTAAAGCATGATGAATGGAAAAGCGCCAATAATTTGAGTGCAGTGACGCCATCTCTTGGGTTGCGGATGGATCTATGAACGACCATCGTAAACAAACACACATACACATTTATATATATATATATATATATATATATATATATATATATATGTGTGTGTGTGTGTGTGTGAGATAATAATCACATACATAAAGATTGATGGAAAAGCACGGTTGTGTCGGTGGTAAACAGAGAGCAATTATGCAGTCGTAGATCGATGGAAAGCACAAGGACAGTCGTCCAAAGACATTTATCCAGTATGAAGCATTGACAATAGACTTTGGCAGCATGCACAATTAATGATGATTAGAAGTAGCGGTCACATTGTAGACAGACCAGGATTGTCGCACTTAGCCAGAATTCAGAGAGGGAAGAGGATTTTGCGATGTATGAGTTCAGAAGAGAGGAGTCGTGGCCTTTCCCATCGGCCACTACTTACAGAAAGCAACTGAAAAGTAATTACAAGATAAAAAGACTCTTTATATACCATGTTTTTAAATTTTCTGTTGAATCTAGCATGCGGGCATAAATAAAAATTATCCCATTCTAATGAAAATGTAATATGCTTGGTTCACTATTACGTTAATAGATGGCGCCTGTAGAGCAGTTACTTTTGGCTCCAGACGCTTCTCGTATTTTTACATAATGGATTTTAAAATATGGAGTAAATAGTACTTGAAAATAGGCATATTTAGTAAAGACTCTTTAATGCGGCCTGTAAGTAAGACTTGAAACACGCATATTTATGATAAACTAGCTGAATACCCGTGCTTCGCTACGCAGTACATTCAAATTAAATACAACGGTCAATATATGCAGTTAATGCCAAAAAATATATATAGATATAGATATATATATATTTATTTATAATAAATACAAGGGGTCAAAGTATGCAATTAATGCCAAAAAAATAAGAAAAAATATATTTATAAAAAAATCGTAACGGATATTTTTATAGACAAAATAATGTAGAAGAAAATATTGAAATTAAATCTAATGGAACATTTTAAAGAATATTGTACAGTTTGGGGAACATTTCTTTTACTGCATTTTAATTTTTTTTTTATAATGTCCAATCTTTTGCAGCTTTAGAAAGAAAGAAAAAATTATTTTTTTTGTCAATTTATTTCGTTGTTATGCACGTGACGCAAAATTAATTTGAAGTATCACAAAAAGAAAAGGAACCACGTGATCAGCATTTAATAAATTAAATTCTAAAAATTAATCTTAAAAAATTCACCAAAAAATCAGAAAATAGAAGCAAAGATTTCATTTTAAAGGAATTTTTGTGATCTTTCTCGTGATATAAATTTTATAACCCTCAATGTATTATTTTAAATGCAAACGTAAAAAAAGTTTAAAAAACAGCTAAAAAATTTAATTTAAAAAAATCTAAGAAGAATTTTTGAAAAATCTTTTGTAGTGCACCCCTACACTATAAGAAGAATCGCCATGCAAAATTTCAACCCTTTAGGTCCAGCGGTTTGGTCTGGGCGTTATCTGTCAGGCAGTCAGTCAGTTACTGAACTGTTTTGTATATATAGACTAATTGGTAAATAGGACTTGAAACAGGCAGATTTATTATCTACTTTTCATTTGGGTTTAATAAGTAGGAGCTTGAAGCAGTTATTTATTTTCTTCATTCAGGCTTAGTAAGGAAGGATTTGAAAAAAGTAGGCATATTTAGTATGTACTCACTTCACTGGGGCATAAGGGTCCTACAGTATATATTTATGTTGGTGGGGTTTTAAACATCGATTACGAGGTTGGAATTTCTAGTGCCTAGAGAGGATTCAGCTGTACTCGCAATTAAGGGCAAAAATAAAATATTAATTAGTTAGTTCTAAGTTGCATTTTCGAAGAGGGGTTGAATTTATATATATACATAATATGTACTTGTACAATATCTAGAACTCTTTTTATTTCCATTCCTGAACAGTTCGCTCCCGTGTAACACAAAGAGAAGGTGCGTCGTGTGGTGGTGGCCGAATCGATGAACATCCCTTAAAAGGTATTGCTCCTGATTTCAGTTAATGTATGGTTTTCTTGCTTTAGTTTTCTGTTTCAACTTTGTTTATTTGTCTTCTAACATAGAAAAAGGCTGTTATCTGCGCCTTAGTTTGCTTCGTACAATTAATTAATGCTATATGTAAATTCTTAGTTTACAGTTAAATATTTTCCTTTGTTTCCAAATCAAATATATATATATATATATATATATGTGTGTGTGTGTGTGTGTGTAATAAATTAAATATTATGCCCTCCATTATAGCATTTAATTTCCCTTTCCTAAATCCAATCCCCAGTAACATTACTTTATCGCTTTAAAACCCATAGCAACAAAACTTCTCATAAAGCGCATGCCTCTGCAGTTCGACACGTGTGTAAATTCTGATGTTTTTGAACTTCAATTCGAAATTATTAACCCCATAATTTCTTCTCATGATTCGAATTTTTTTATATACCTCAACTACTAAATTAAATTTCTTCAGCATATAAAATACACAATAAAAACTTCTCAATAATGAGATCAATTTCCTTTAAAACACAAAACAATTTATTCCATTCGACATTAAGCATTACTGTCTTCTGGCTCTTCGCTAAGAATACACTTCACTGGTAGAACATTTTTCGTTTTAAACACACTGCCATCTATTGGCATAAGATACAATTATAATTTCAAATTCTACAATCTCCCCCCCCCCCCAATGAACTATAGGTACATTTGAAAAAAAATAAAATTAAAATAAAAGGACAATAATAAAGAGAAAATTTTTTTTAACAATATGCAATATTATTAATTCACAAAGGGAAAAGAAGAAAAGGTCCTGTCAGGTAATTTCAAGGTTGTAGAGCAATTGTACTGGACGTTTAATTATTCCTCTCGCAGTCTTTATGGAACATGATCTTACCTTTCCATCTCTTCCCACATAAACTTCTATAATCTTACCCAATTGAATACAGCTGTCTCGGTTCACGGCTCCCACCTGTAAGAACACTATCATTAATTTTTATATTGGGACCATTTGAACGAGACACCACATGGTTAGACCGAAGTTCAAGAAGATACTGCTCTTTCCATCGTTTCCAGAAATGTTCAACTAAAGTTTGTTGATACTTAAATCTATTTCGAAGATCAGTTTTTTCTGGTTCACCGTTTCTTGCTGGCAAAGTGGTAAGATGACGACCCACCAAAAAATGAGCAGGAGTCAATGGAGTAGGTTCCAAAGCATCATCATAGGTGTAGGTCAATGGTCGAGAGTTAAGTATTGCTTCTATATCGATTAAGGGAACGGTGGACTTTTTTTTACTTTTCATCATAGAGATACGAAATTTTGTACATAATACATTTCACTATAAATAAATAGAATATATTAAAAGAAATTTCCAATCTCATTATAATTTTAAGATTTTCTTAAAAATTTGAAAATTATAAATAAAATTTTAAAATACTCCTTGCTACTTAATTTTTGAGATATTTCCTCGATTTTGCGTTTTAATCTCTTTAAACTGTATAACGAACAAATCTGGGTATCAATTATTTAATCCCTTGAATAGTTAATTTTCGAGAGATTTTTTCTGAATTCCATCCCGATTTTCATCCAAACTTTTGCCTTTTAAAAAGTTATAAATCAAATTTAATTACCTTAATGAAGTCGGATTGTAAAATGCATACCCATTTTTTTTTGTAAACAGCATCAGGATTCTTCCTTATCAATTTCATGAATTTTGAACAAAAATTAAGTAGCATGGAGCATTTAAAAAATCTAAAAACCTTGAAAAATCTGTTTTGAGAAAAACAGATTAAAATTTATTGCTACACTTACCCATTATAAATTACTTTGTAGAAGCTTCAAAAATGATTTTTGACTTGAAAAAAATTATTTTGGTAATAATAATCTACAGAAATATATATATACATTTTACAATAACACAATCAGTATTACAATGATAAGATTTGCTCAATTAAAGGTCCACCGTTCCCTTAAGACTGTTGTCATCTCCTCGAAAGTTAACAAAGCTTTCCCTAAAATCTTCTTCAAACATGTTTTTATACTTCTCACCATTCTTTCCCAAAATCCCACACCAGGCGGCAAGGGGAGCAATGTATTTCTATTCTATCCTTTGAGAACCAAGATATTCTTGAATTTCAGATTTTTTACTCAGCCATCGTTTTAATTCTTTATCAGCCCTTTTAAATGTTGCGGCATTATCTGAATATACAGTTCTACACATTCCTCGTCGGCCAATAAACCTCTTAAAGGCTAATATAAAAGTTTCAGTTCGTAAGTTGGACACGAGCTCTAGGTGGACTGCTTGAACTGAGGCACAGGTAAATAAACAAATATAGGCCTTTCTTGTAGCAACATTTTCTTTAATATACAGGGGACCTGCGAAATCCAAGCCCGTCACATCGAACACTGCGCACATATTCATACGATCAGCAGGGAGTGGCGCGGTCTTCTCAACAAATGCTTTTGCAACGATGCTTCAGTGATCCATTAACCAGCCCTTAGCTTATTTAATTAAGTTTATTTCATACCTATTTACATATCTACAAGTTTTAATACACAACCGAGGGCGTTAATTATTAGGCAACCCCAATCCTTACGTAACTTACATTTTCGTTCGCCTGCCACAGACTGGCGGAAACACGAAAAACGCATTTCATGCGGTGCTCACACAGCACCCTCTCGCGGTGAAAGGGAGAAATACGCAACACGCCCCACCTGAACTCTCATGAGTTCACTTACCTTAGATTCCAAAACATTTTACAACCAATAACCATTTACAATTTCAAGAATAAAACACAAAGAATATATCAATACAAACATCAAAATTAAGCATAATTTGATACACAAACGCACACTAATAAGAATATAAGAAATTAAAGAATGGTATGCACTAAGTATTACACAAATTAGAACTTCAAGTATTTTAAATGAAAAAATAATTAATAATCAATGTTGCAAATGTATATTCACACACTGTTACAATAATCAATAATACAGATAGGAAATCAACATTATGCACTTCAATTAGACTTACATAATGAAGGGTTAATTTCTAAATTATAAACAAGTTGTACTAAGCGTTTTATGTTACCTTTAGGCGTTTTGATAAGAAGAGAACGGACATTTCCGTCTCGTCCCGGATACAGTTCTAAAATCTTTCCCATCATCCTAGGGTAACGCTCATCATTGATTAAAACAATATCATTCACTTTAAATGAAGAAACTTTACCTGGTTGTTGAGAGATATACGCTGATCTGAGATTAAGTAAATACTCCTTTCTCCATCTATTCCAGAAATGATTCAAAAGGGTTTGTTGATATTTAAATTTCTTTACCAAAGAATTCCTATTAACAATTAAGTCTTCATTTTTATGTTTTGTTACAGGTAAAGACATTAACCTTTTTCCAACTAGAAAATGAGAGGGGGTAAGGGGAGAGGGTTCTGAAGGTTCGTTGTACAGATACGTGATAGGCCTAGAATTAACCATTGCTTCAATTTCTAGGAATACAGTTTCTAATTCCTTAAAGGAAAGAGATGACCTTCCAATAATTTTCTTTAAGCATGTTTTAACAGTACGTATCTGTCTCTCCCAGAAACCTCCCCACCATGGACTTTTAATTTACAATAAATGGACAATAAATTTCCATGGACAATAAATTTCCAAACAATACCTGTGGAAGAAAACATATTTTTAACTTCAGGATTATTAATTTGATTCCACCATTTCTTTAACTCACAATTTGCCCTTTTAAAGGCCTTTGCATTATCTGAATATAATACAGAACATAAACCCCGACGAGAAATGAATCGACGGAGTCCCAACAAAAATGAATCAGTATTCATATTAAGAACTAATTCTAAGTGAATTGCCCTTGTCACTGCACATGTGAAAATAAGTAAATAACATTTTGAATTAGAATCATTCACAAAAAAGGGTCCGGCAAAGTCCACACCACACACATCAAATGGGGGATGTTCTTGAATTCTGTCAGGGGGTAGTGGAGCTACTACCTGAGTTCCAGGTTTCGCTTTGAAACGTCTGCAAATTAAACAGTTATTCAACACCTTTTTCACAAACTGTCGACCTTTGATAATCCAGAATTGTTCTCGTAAGTGCGTTAAAGTAGCATCTACACCTGAATGACACATTTTACTGTGAGCATCAAGGATGAGTAGTTCAACAAATGTATCATTAGTTGGAAGAAGCCAAGGATGCTTGGCTCTCTCGTCATCATTTGAGAACTGTAAGCGTACTTTCAAATAAAGCAAGTTATTGTCATCAAGTTCAGGAGTCAGATTAAATATGCGTGAACCCTTGTCGATAGTACCTTTAGAGCGAAGTTGCATAACTTCCGCACCAAAATGATTTAATTGAGTAGTTTTTATCCAAAAGTACATGACTTCCTGAAGTTCCGATACACCAATAGGTCCATTTAATTTCGAAGACTTTTTTCGGACATTGTTGACAAACCTCAACACATAAGCTGTAATTCGATAAACTTTTAGCAGGTTGCTAAATCTGGTCACGTCTAACAATGGTGTTGTATTCTGGACAGAAATCTGACAGGTATTGACCGCTCGTGACCGTTTCTCACTCGCGATGCTTTCTTCAACAATTTCTCTCTGCTGATTCATCGGCCAATCACATTCAGGCTGTAAGAGCCAACTTGGTCCATGCAACCAAAGGGAATTTTTCACAAGATTAAAGGCATTTTCTCCACGGGATAATGAATCCGCGGGGTTTTCTTTACCACTGCAATGGAACCACCTTCGTGGATCGGTGAGAGATTGAATTTCGGAAACCCTGTTACAGACAAAGGGCTTCCAATCTCTGGCGTATCCTTTCACCCAATGGAGAGTGATCTGGCTGTCACTCCAAAGGAATATTCGGTGACAAAGTTCAGGAAACAGTCCGGTTAAATATTTTGCTAACTTGGCAGCTACTAATGCAGCCATCAACTCTAAGCGCAGAAGAGTCAGCGGCTTCAGAGGTGCGACACGACCTTTAGCTGTGATGAAGCTCGTACAGATGGAACCATTTGAGTTCGAATACCGAAAGTAGGCAACTGAACCGTAGGCTGCAGGACTAGCGTCCGCAAACAAATGGAGACTCACATCGTTTCTTTTGCAACTGTCAAAATATTTCTTGGGAATAACAAGTGTTTCAAGCACTTTTAGTTCCGATTTCCATTTTAACCACTCTCTGATTATTTCTGGCGGAAGTGCTTCATCCCAATCTATACCTAGAGTCCATATTTGTTGTAAAAGGATCTTCATCCTCATTAAGAATGGTTGCGTGATCCCAATGGGATCATAAACACTAGCCACTGTATGAAGGATTATTCTTTTTGTGGCCTGAGTATCTTCTAATACTTTGTCAAAATTATCACAGTTAATTTTTATTTTGTCAGTTGCTGGGGTCCAGATCATGCCCAGCATTTTTGATTCCTTTAACTCTCCTACATTATAACCCCTTTCCATCCAAAATAAAGTTAATTCTTCGGAATTAGATTTTAATTTCCTAAGATTCATCCCAGCATCTTTAAAAATGTTAACCGCGTCTGAAGATAACATACATGCATCTTCAATTGTGTCACAACCATAATACAAATCATCTACATACATCGAAGAGTCTAACATCGTGTAGGTTTCGGGATTCGTGTCTTTATATTTTTTAATATGAAACTTTATTACCATTGCTAAAATCGCAGGACTACAACAAAGACCGAATGGGAGACGTGCAAACCTCAAAATTTTATAATCTCGCTCATTGTCTCCGAACCAAAGAAATTTCAAAAACTCCCTGTCCCTTTCCGAAATCTCTATCATTAAAAAGGCCTTAGCAATATCTCCGTTAAAGGCAATTTCAAATTTTCGAAATTTTAAAATTAAGTCTAGGACAAGTGGGTTTAAACTGGGTCCAATGTCAAGAAATTCGTTTAATGATTTTACGCCCTTAGCTCTAGAAGAGCTCGCATCATATACAATTCTGCAACGCGTAGTTTCGGTAGGTTTAATCACCTCTCTGTGTGGCATAAAATAGGACGATTCCGTTATTTCTTGGGAACATTCTTCAATTATATTCTCTTTTAACTGTTCTTCTATCACGTTTTTATATTGTTGATAAATCTCTGGATTTCTAATTAATCTATTTTTAAGATTCTCAAAACGCCTTAATGCCACTGAGAAATTATTCTCTAACTCATTTGTATCCGATTTCCATAATAAACTTACCGAATATCTGTTTTCTTTAAACTTTATTTCCCTTTCAAAATGCTGAATCAGTTCCCTTTCCTCATTAGACATTGACGCGTCATCATTTATTCCCATCAAATCCAAACTCCACAGTGATCTCAAAGAATCTCGTAAACAGGATGTCGTGTTTACAAGTACGCAATTCTGCAAAATTACGCCGTTTTCATTGAATTGTAACCCGACTGGTATATATCCAAACATAGTTGACACCGCATAAATTCCCTTAGTGAGATTTATTTTTTCCCCCACTATCTGCTAAAAGTAATCCACGCCTATAAGTACCCCTACGTTGACCGAAGTATCGCACATGTCAGCAATTCTCAATCCCAGACTATTCATCATTTCAAATGTTTTTCCCGAAGCAATGCTAAGTGGCGCCGCTGTGATTACGTCACTCACTAAACACGTTACTTTCATTTTATTCCTTTTCTGTTTATCGGAAACAAAAAATTTCACAACTGGGAAAGTCTTAGGGGAAGCATTTTTCATCCCAAAACAAAAAAGTGAGAGTTTTTCTTCTCCTATAATTTTTAATCCTAGTTTTTTAACTAGGCTAATGTGGATAAAACTCCGAGATGAAGCGCTATCTAAAATTAAATTGGTTACTTCCGATTTGCAATTAGAATAGGCCAAAACCGAACAGGTTTGTTATAAAGTATTACTTGAAACATTATTTGACACTGAAAGAGTTTGCTCATCTGGGATTTTTTCTCGCGCGTTGTCAGACGATATATTTTCGCTTTGTTTAATTTCAGGTGACTCTTTTTCTCCTTCGAAACCCATTGCGTTCTGTTTCGATTTTGAAGATTAGTACATATAGATTCGTGATGCGATTTGAATCCGCATTTCGTACAATTTCTTCTATTTTTACAAGCCCTACTTAAGTGAAAACTTTTAAAACAAACGAAACAACGATTTTCATCGCGTAATTTATACAGTTTCTCTTTGACACTTTTTTCACATGAAAACGAATCGTGGAATTTATTACAGAAGATGCATGCTCGATTATCAACAGTATTAAAACTGGCAGCCGTGGGTACATTTCTAAAGTATTTTTTATTGCCAAATTGTGCATTTTCAGAACATGGAGGCACGGTACCTTTTCTCTCTTGCGTCAAAAAATTAGACGCTTCGCGACATTCAATTTCGGTTTTTATGAAATGCAATAAATCTGAGACATTTATATCTTCATTAGATTTTTTTCTTTCGATTGAATTCCAGCACTAGGTCTTCCGGGATTGATTTTAACAAAACAGGAATTAATAACTGACCGAATGAACCTTTTGTTACGTCCTGTGCCTCCAAATTCCGAACAGCAATTTCAATTTCATCATATAATTTTCTCAAACCTTTAACATTACGTGAACTCCTTACAGGTTCTAAATTTAACAGTTTGCTCATGAATTGGATCACTATTAATTCCCTTTTCCCAAATCTGTCCTTGAGTGTCTTTACACTCTCATCATAATTTTTCTCATTTAATTCCAAAGCAGCTACTACATTACTAGCTGGACCTACAAGTAACGTTTTCAGATATGCGAATTTTTCTACCTTGTTAAGAGTTTCGTTTCTATGTAGGGTAGGTGGGGGCAAAGGTTTGCAGTTTTGAGTTTTGGGTTTCTTACGGGCCTCCGTTAGATCCTATCGCCCCAAAAAGTCACTTGTATTGTAGTTGGGTATCCCCTCTACCTTCTATAAAATAATGAATTTTTTCCCGAAATATTTAGTCACCAAATTTTTAATTTTACCAAAAGACCTGTTTGCGAACCTTTACCCCACTCGTTGGTTTCTTACTGGATAGGCATCGAAAATCACAAAAAGAGTTGTCTAAATAATTTTATTTCACATTTTGTAATCTTTTTAAAGGTGTTACATATATAGAAAATCACAAATTGAACAGGTTAATCTCAATAATTTTTTTCTTAAACTAAATAACTTCAAAATGATATATCAACTATTAACACAGAAAGTTGAATCTAACAAAGAAATTCACAAAATGAAAAGGGGTTAATCTCAATAATTTTTTTCTTAAACTAAAGAACTTCCAATTAAAATATCAACTATTAACACTATCGCTATATTATATCTTAGGCTTTACTCATTCTTTTAAAACCCGTAAAAATTAAGCAAATTAAGGGGATGGGGGACATTACAAAGCAATTTTTGTAATTTTTACCTCAGAGATATGAAATTGGGCATAAATATTCATTAAAGTAAAACTATTTCAAACACCTTATAAAATTTTATAAATATTTAAAATTTTATTTTTTATATTTAAAAAATTGAAATTATTATTATGTTTTTTAAAATGCTCCTTGCGATCCAATTTTTAACCTTATCCTTAATTTTGCATTTAGATTGCTTATACATTTTGATCAGGGTTATGTTTTGATTTGTGCTTTCGTTGAATAATTAATTTTTAGGAAATATTTTTATGCTTGTACTCTGAATTCTCGTGAAATTTTTGTACTTTTCAACGCTTAAGTTAAACTTTGATAATCTGAATGATGTCTAAACCTGAAATGGATACATAACTTTATTTTAATGTATAAGAGGAGTCTTTGTAATAAATTTTATAAAATTTCGTCAAAAATTGTGACGCAAGGAGCCTTTTAAAGACTTGCAAATCTGGAAATTACTCATTTAGAGTTTAGTTTCCCTAACCAGACCTTCGAAGCTTATAATGTCTTGTAACAACATTTAATTCCTTTATCTTGTAAAATAGGTCTTTGTTCAGAGCTATTTTATTTTTGTGTTGTACTAATTTATTTTATTTTTAATTTATGGATTTTCAAGCATTTTACAAAAAATTTTCTGATTAAAAACAGGCAGTTTTTATCAAAAACCATAATTTTTTTTCAAATTAGAAAAATGTGAATTCCCATTAATAATAAAAGACGTTGTTAATAAGGATTCCTAATGAAAAGAGGACATGAAACAAATGTTAATAGTTAGAGCGGCAAAGGTTTGCAGATGGGGCAAAGGTTTGCACTGCGAACCTTTACCCCATGACTCCTGCAAACCTTTACCCCATTTCGTGCTGGTTCTGTTTCTGCAGAATGGACGCCACTGTATTTGAGTTAACCCAAAACTTAAGGTAGGATTTGAAAGGTTATTTACCACCCTAACATGCGAAAATAAGCCCAAAACAGTTCGTGAGTTTGAGTGATGCTCAAAATTACTCAAAAGTTGCAAAAATTTACATTAAAAGAGACGAAAATAAACTTACCTCATTTTCTCTGCAAAAGGGGGTCTTAACTCCAACATTTTTTACGAGGCAACTGACTGGAAGTAGAGGAATGCATTGCCTACCCTATTCTTCCTAAAACTCTTCCCGGTCATTTTAAAATGTATGTGCGAACCTTTGCCCCCACCTACCCTATAGTGTTTTCAAAATTATTCCAGAAATCCGTGAATTTGGTCGGATCACCGGAATACTTTTCTAAGAGTAATTTTGGAAGCTTTACCGAACTCTGAGCAACTTGAGAAATATTTATTTGTTGTGCGGCATTTGGTTCACAAGATTTATTATCATTCAATATTAAACTCATTCTTTTAATTATTCGCGAACATTTCTCCTGATATTCTTCGGATGTAACTACATCCGATTCCAGAGATTCTAAATCAATTGACTCGTGAATTCTTTCATCTAGTTCTTTTAAATTAACCTTTTTTTCTAATAACAAGTCATATGACTCCTTCAAGTCATCTTTATTTCCCGATGCTATACTTTCCTCAATTTTCTTTAACAATTTTGAAACTACAGTTCTTAAAGCCGTTCGTTAAGTTTTTAATCGTTGAAAGTTTTCAGCCATTTCTATATCATACATAGTACATGTACCCAAGACTGCACAAAAGTATCAAATCTATTTTTTAACAAAACTCTTACCGTTATTCCTGTTCGCGCCCAAGCATGATCCGGAACCAAAACATTTTAATTTCCATATCTTCTTCTTGTCGGCCTGGATGCACCAGTTTTGCAACGATGCTTCAGTGATCCATTAATAAGCCCTTAGCTTATTTAATTAAGTTTATTTCATACCTATTTACATATCTACAAGTTTTAATACACAACTGAGGGCGTTAATTATTAGGCAACCCCAATCCTTACGTAACTTACATTTTCGTTCGCCTGCCACAAACTGGCGGAAACACGAAAAACGCATTTCATGCGGTGCTGACACAGCACCCTCTCGCGGTGAAAGGGAGAAATACGCAACAAATGCCTTAGCCTTGTATTTTTTTCATACGAGACATTTATTTATCATTGTTTTCACTAATTTTCTACCCTTTATGATGTAATAATTTGCTCTCAACTGGGTTAGAGTTGCTGTTAACCCGCAATGAGCAACCTTTTCATGACAAGATTTCACAAGTAGAGCAGAAAATTCATTATTATATCGCAGTAAAATCGGGTGTTTTTCTTCTTCCGTAATTTCTGCGAATTCTAAGCGACCGCCGACTCTGATTAAACCATTTTCGTCTATAAAAGGATCAAAACATTTTATTCGGGAATCATTTGCAAGTTCTTTACCTGCCACAAGCATATCTTTTTCTGACTTAAACGCTAACTCTTGAATATGAGATATCCAAAATTTTTCTGCTTCCAAAATTTCACTTGAATCTAAGGGTACATTACGATAGATCGTAAGTAAGTACGATAGATCGAGATTCCGCTGTATATATATATATATATATATATATATATATATATACAGGGTGTCCATAATTAAAGTCCTACTTTCAAAAGGCTGCAAAAAAAAAGAAACACTAGTCAGAATTACTTCAAATTTGAACTGAATATACTGGAGGAAAGGGGAAACGATTTGGCATAATTAAAAATTCCAAAATGTATCAATAGATGGCGCTGTAAGCGGTTGGAACTTTTTTTTTCAAATCGTGTCAAATCGTTTCCCCCTTCTTCCAGTATATTCATTTCAAATTTGAAGTCATTCTGAACAGTGGTTCTTTTCTTGCAGCCTTTTGAAAGTGGGACTTTAATTATGGACACCCTGTATATGTATGTATATATATATATATATATATATATATATATATATATATATATATATATATATATATATATATATATATATATATATATAACAAAAAATCGACGCTCCAGGGAGTTGTCCAATTGTAATGAAATTGTATGCAAAGAGGCTTCGACCGAAGACCACAACAGGACGGGAAAACAGACCAATTGTCAGATCAGCCGTCACAGCACCGGATTCGTCGTTATCCACCATCCGACGTGTGGCCCACATACAAGTGTCCATCATGACCATGGACAGATGACTGAGACAGTGGAATCTAGCCACTTATCTCTCACGCCCGTACACTTGTTAGGTCTGACTACAGTGGTGTTTGTCCAACTCTATCAACTCGGAACTGCGCTGGCTGGGGACGTTAGTCATTAGCGACGAGTCCCCGTTTCCAACTGCGTCCTGACAACCACAGAAGATGTGTCTGGAGGCGTCCAGGGAACCTTCCCTTACTATCGCATGCCACACAGGCCCCAGACTACAACCGGGCGTTATGGACTGGGGTGTCATTTCCTCCGGTAGCCGGACCTCTTTAGTAGTCATTAGTGACACACTTACAGCACAGCGGTACGCAGACGACATACAGAGACACTTTTGTTGCCGTTTCTCTTGTGCTACCCTCCTCTTACTTTTCAACAAGATAATGCCCGGTCGCGTGTGGCGGGTATGGCTATGAATCATCTTTAAGCTTGCCAAACACTTCCTTGGCCACCTAGGCCGTCTGATCACTCTCCCATGCAGCACATTTGGAACGTGATGGGAAGGCGATTGCAACATTTCCGGAATGTTGTTGATTTAACCCGACAATTGGAGAGAATTTGGCAAGAAATGGAGCAGGGCACCATCCGCGAACTTTACCAGTCTATTCCACTCCGTGTGGCAGCTTACATCCAGGTCAGAGGTGGACCAACACCGTATTGACTTCCTCACTTTGTAGTGATAATACTCCGGAATAAATCTTTCAACTCCGGAATTTTAACAGTTTTTTTTTTTCTCGGCATGTTCTTCATAGCCACCAATTTTCACTGCAATTGGAGAACTCCTTGGTACGTGGATTTTTTTTAATACAGAGTATGCATATATATGCATATATATATATATATATATACATATATATATGTGTGTGTGTGTGTGTATGTTTGCAGTGCTTTTTTTTTTAAAAATATAGGTGGGTATACTGTGTTTTCTCGAATAATAATGCGTATTTTTATTTTGTGTACCGTGTTT
Organism: Dolomedes plantarius; assembly: GCA_907164885.2. Classification (NCBI taxonomy): domain Eukaryota; kingdom Metazoa; phylum Arthropoda; class Arachnida; order Araneae; family Dolomedidae; genus Dolomedes; species Dolomedes plantarius. The sequence continues at coordinate 20,714,438 of OU015490.1, forward strand.
TTACAAGTCATGTCGGAAGAGAACAAAAAACTCGCAATTTTAAAAAATTACTTTTTGTTTTATATTAAGAATTGATTCGTAAGTTCCTTAAAGTTTCGGTTAAATTAAGCCAAAATAATACTTTTAAAAAGGTGGGACTACGTACCCCCAGAAAAAAGCCCTGTATATATATATATATATATATATATATATATATATATATATATATAAAGTATTCCGTTATGTCCAGTTAAAGCTAGCAGGTACTAAAGCTAGCAAGTCAACTGTAAGGTTTTTAACCGCTTTGCGTGGGGTTACTTTCATGCGAGAAACAGAGACGACACAAAAAAAAAGACTTCCAGAATTTTGTCCCAAACTTTTATTACATGATTTTTTAAAGGGACACAGCACATACAACGCATATTAAGTTATTAATGCAGGATCATTTAGCAGACAAAGCCATATTCGTCACATAACGACCGTTGGCCTCTGCGTTCTCTCCTCCCCACCCCCGCATCGAACAAAACCAAAGCTCCTCTCGCAAGAAGGGTTGCCACACGCCAACCTTGACATGGGTTACCAGGCATGGCGCGTCTTACATCAACGTTTCATTTTTTTGTTATTATTACTCAATTTTCATGTACATTCTCAAAATTTACCTTTCTCTTTTGTTTCTACTCAACAGGCGTCTCCTGTGCAATTCAAACAGAAGGTGCATGCTGTACTAACAACCAAATCAATGAAGATGATTCAGGTAATGCTCCTGATTTGAATTCGTATACAAATTGACTTGTGATGTCCACTTCGAACAGTATTTCTTTAAGTTATATTTTCAAAAATATGAATCAGAGCTATAGGGAACCCATTTTCACTCACCCTGAAACGTTGAATGCCGCTGCAAAAATACGATACCCCTTCGCGGTGATGTTTTGGAGCAAAATGATTATATATATATATATATATATATATATATATATGAAATAACATAGCAATAGGCATCGTTGGAACAGCAGATACTGGAACACCTGTAAAGGAATTCTTGGGACGCAGTAAACAGGCGACTGAATTAACACTTTTTATTTGTCGTTTTATACGTAGTTCCCCCATAGGAAGGGAGCTAGACTTTGTGATACATTCTATGTTCAAACATTATCAGGAAGAGTGCGGCTTTTAGCCGTGTTCACATTTTATATCGGGAACATACAGAAGACTTGGTGTAAGCAATAATCCCTATGACGCTATGCTACGTCATGGACTAGGGCGTGTCCGATGATTCTTATCGGTTCAGTCTCCCTAGACAGAGGCTGTTCTAAGTCTATCAGGATATTTCTCTGTCTATAGGGGAACGAAGGGATTAACTACTGCAAACTTTAAGAGCTATTATATCATCATTAGAAATGGAATAAATTATGTTTTATAGGAATATAGACAAGTCAGATAATTAATATAAAAATTATTTTTATATTACATATATATATATATATATATATATATATATATATATATATATATATATATATATATATATATATATATATATATATATATATATATATATATAATATATATATATATATATATATATATATATAAATATATATATATATATATATATATATATATATATATATATATATATATATATATATATATTTATATATATATATAAATATTTATATGTATATATTAATTTGGGTGGAGGGTAAAAACTTGTCATAAATGTTTATCCCAATATATTAGCCTACATGCGGAATAGTTGCTACCTTTAAGGGTAATCATCTTTGTGGAATTTGAAATTCCCATATTCTTTGGTTGCCAGTTTGCCCCAGATATCTCTGTAATATTGTAAGTTTTATAAATTTTTCATGCAGCTCTTCGCTTGTTTTTTTTTTTTTTTTTTTTTTTTTTTTTTTTTTTTTTTGTGTGTGTGTGTGTGTGTGTGAACTCACCACAGGAAATTGGTCGCATGCGGTGTTTCCCCAGCCTTTGAACATTTAGGTTGATTGCCTCATTGAACATGGAGATATTGACTCTTGGTTTCAAATTTGTGTAATGCAGTTCTAGATTCTATTCTTCATGTTATGTATCCATCTCGCGCGTCATTGCCAAACACCACAGTTGATGCTTCAGTAAGTAATTTGACTCAGCGATGCACCGCTTGTGGATGGCACGGAAATTTTAAATATCAATTTCAGCAGAAACGTCCACAATCACAGTCTTGAGCGCATTATTAGAAATAGATACAGTAAGTGTAACTGGTTACCAGTCAATTAGATCTATAAAGTCGTCCATAGACCGGAAAGCTTCTGTACGAGGTCAGACATGGTGGGACATAGTAAAATCCTCCAGATGTCGCCACTGGGGGTGCTCGGTCAAAACTCAGGCAACTAGTTATGACGGACAAAAACAACAACAACCTAGAGTCGTCTGCTTTCAAATTTAATGTAGGAATCTTAAAATCACGAACATTTTGTTCTACATTTTAAAATTCTTCGTAGGCCTGTCTCTCTCGGCTTCTGGCCAACATTGCCAACAGATTATTTTCTGGATGTCCAAATATGCGTTTCTTTGCTACGTTCGATGTATTATGCTTTTTAACTCTTCAGTCGAAAATCGAGATTTTTTAATTCTGCTGTAAAAGTTTTGACTCCCATGCTGACAAGATGACTGAGTTTTAGTATCGAACCATGCGCATGCGTATACTCTCATAACATATTCTGTTAAAACTTTCAAGTTTCCCGATGGCTCTTTTGTTGAAACATACAATCAGAAAATTCTATTTGCTGTCGTTAACCTCCTAGAATGACTCATTTTTCCTGGATCTTTTCGTGACAAGCTAAATGAAATATTTCCATTTGGAATTCAAGTACACATTTCGTAGATATATAATAGATTTGTACTAAGTTCAATAAGAGCAACATCAGGCAAAGTTATTTCTATCTTTTCAAAGATTATTACATGCATCTTTTTGCAATATTCTAACTTTTTCCAAATTTTTCCGCAGTACCCTTTTGGTCCAGCAGCTTTTTCTTCCAAATGTTGCAATAGATGACGTAATGCTAATTCATTTGTAGACGACAAACAAACTAACCATTGCAAAGGATGTCCCACGGAAAGCTCAAGTTGTCTTATGATACCATTTTTACCATGTTTTTATTCACTTGATTTCTTGTTTGTGTGTTTGTGTGTGTGTGTGTGTTTGTGGGTGTGTTTGTCTGGTACAAATCTTGCAATCGATTTTTAACTAACTTCCCGACTAGCTAGACATTTGAAACTTTTAGAATAGCTCGGAACACGATGACAATGCATTTTTTAAATACTTTTAGCCATCTTTATTCCATATTTTAAAATCCATTACGTAAAAATACGAGTAGCGTCTGGAGCCAAAAGTAACTGCGCTACAGGCGCCATCTATTAACGTAATAGTGAACCAAGCATATTACATTTTCATTACAATGGGATAATTTTTATTTATGCCCACATGTTATTTGCTATATTTTCTCTGCGAAATTCATTGATTCTTTTCCTTCAAATTATAGATTATAATTTATAATTTTGAAATTCATAATTAACTAGGGAGGATGCGAATTCGTTTGCAGCTCATGAAAAAGCTGCATGTAAATTACATTTCTTTTTTTTATGAAAGGAGGGTGGGGTGGTTAATGCAGTCTTATTGTTGTACGAATATGCATTTATACAAATTCATTATTATGATTCAACAGAAAATTTAAAAACATGGTATATAAAAAGTCTTTTTATCTTGTAATTATTAGAATCTGTGTTAACCACTGTTCCATCGCAACCAACACCTTGCAATTTAGAAAGATCAACATTTTTCTCTAAAAAAGTTCATTTGCTTGTTTTAATATTATCAGAACTGCCAAATATAGGGGTGGCATGACCAAGATATATAGATCCTGGTTCCGATAGTAGAGCAACATGCTCTTCTTTTATGGTCTTTCTAGCTACCTTTCTCCTTCCTTAACCAGAATTGAAGCCAGGTCTTTACGGTCGTCAAAGTGTTTCTCATATTCCGATGAAGAGTGTTTTCCCTAATTTTTTTAATTTTCAAGTCACTGCGGGTTTTCATTCTTTGCCTTCTGATTCTGCTGAGATCGATTACTTTAAAAGAATCGTCCTTGGTAATTATTTCCATGTATTGTAAAGCTTGGTAATTATTCCCATATCTTTTAAAACGGGCTGAAGTATGGGAAGTGGTAATTATTCCCATATCTTTTTGACCCTTCGGCGGGCGCGCCAATTTTTGTAACACCAGCAGGCGCATGTGGCACAAAGTGAAACGTCTCTTTCAATCTTGATTATTCCTTATGTAACAAACTTTTTTCTTTTCAAATTGAAAATAACAATTTTGCGTTTTATGACACGATACAAAATGTTGATAATATTGAGATATATTTATAATTAAAGGCCAAAGAATGCAGATAAAATCACCTTAATTCAAAACTCTGGGGTTTATTGGATATACGGACAACCTGCGACTGTATTCCTATTATATCAAAAAACCTAAAAAACAACGAGATTGTCTATCTGCCTGATATGCGGGATACCGTGTCATAGCGGCACATTGGATCGACTACATCGACTCCTGCTTTTGTCGTATTGTAATCCAGTATAATCGCCGGTTTAGTACAGTTAGATCACAACAAGCAATGAAGGGAAAGGAATAGAAGGGTCAGAAAATCAGACCTGCATTAGAAAGGGTGTAGCTATAAATAGAAACTGCTTAGAACATTCAAACCTTACATGTAAAAACAAACCTACCAAAATGTTGCACTTTATACACGGGTGCGCTCGCTTAAGGGTTAAAACGGGTTCAAGTTTGGTAACTAGCCTGTAGAATATAAGAATTGCTGCTGATCTATTAGAAACACAAGCTCTGTCGCAAGCCTGTGCTACATTTGAGGCGGTGAAAGGCAAAGTGGTGTAAGTCAGTAAGTCAAGTGGTGTGAGTCACAAGAGTTTAACTGCAAAAATTACAAAAAATTCCACCATAAATTGAACAAATTATAATTCATAACAATTATTACAATATTGCAAATAATAACTATTTACAATTCCACTATAAATTGAACATGGAGATTACATATTTGCCCCCAAATGAAAAAAGTTGAAAATGTGACTTACACCACTTTGCCTTTCAACGCCTCATTTGTAAGTTTAGTTCGCATTTGCAAAGTTGAAGGAGAATATTCACTTTTAATTGTGTTTTTCCTTTCACATTGTTTATATTCAGTATTTTCATATTCATGAGAATAATTCAAAATGTGTCCCATAACAGAAAGAGAAAGTATGTTAGCAGTTTTTTCTTCACTGTCTTGCAATTGAAATTTTTGACTTCTTTCTGCTGCCTTTTCTTTGCTTTGCAATCTTTTTTCCAGCATTTAGTTTGCTTTAATGTCAATATTTTCCATTACCATTCTCCGAAATGTCCTTTCATCCGTTAAAAAAACTCTTTCAGCTACAGGTACTTCAATCTTCCTAGAGCTATCAATAATCAGAGCTATTATAATTTGTGAATCTGTTTTTTTTTCGTTTTGTGAAAAATCTGGCGAAACAGCTGAATATTAAAGTTATTTTGGCAGCCAAAAATTTGATTTGATTTAGCTGAGATTTCGTATTATAAATAGGCTTTCTAATAGGAAGATTCAACTTTTCCATGTTTTTTTTTTCTCTTTTGCACGGTAGTTTCTAGAACGTATTCCTCGTGTAAAAGAGAATCGGGTATATATGAATGAGAAAGTGCATATCGAACAAGTGAGTTGAATTAATTAAATTCCTTTCAATATACTTAAGAACAACAGCATTTCCTAATAGAACACTGAATTGAAATCCTTCAGGATATTCGGCGTAGGGTAAAAATTATTAAAGTATTTTCCCTCTAAAGTTCTTTAAATATGAAAGATTTTAAAGCAAAACTTGACACTGCCCAGGTGTATATCATTTATGTATGGTTATTTTTATATAAAAACACATTTCAGGCAGGAAATTCGTTAGGAATTCCATAAAACTTAAAAGTAAAATTAGTTTTTTTTCCTGTCAGGGACCTCCATGGAACTTTCCTTTGATTGTTATACTACCCCGTGACCTGTAGGAATATTTCACGTAATCTGTATTCTAAAAATTGTGTTGTCGTTAATATGTTCTTTTCGTTTTCTGTAGTGCTGAAATGTTCCCCTAAACGCTAAGTACTGGTATTTGAAAAATTCATTTATGCCTGAAAAATTCGCCATTTGGCTCCTCCCACCGAGAATTTTTTCTGTTTCCACGAATTTCTCGGATAGCGGAGTTACCCAAATCTATTTTTCCGGAATGCATTACAGTGTTTTCTTACTTTTCATTTTGCAGATATCTCCATTTTGTCGGGGCATTTCCAGGATTTGTGGCTCTCCGGGGATCACCACGACTTCCTTATAAAGGTGAAAGACAAGCAATTCAGGGCCCACAAATGCGTTCTCCAGGCCCGCTCGCCCGTCTTCGCTGCGATGTTCAGGAGCCAAATGTCCGAGAGTGCGGAGGACTCCGTCACAATAGACGATTGTGACCCGGACGCCTTTGGCGAATTCCTCAGCTATGTTTACACCGGGAAAGTGGCTATTTCGTCGGTCAGTCACGCTCTGGGGCTCTACCACGCCGCCGACAAATATGACTTCCCGAGACTGAGGGAAAAGAGCGTCCGGTTCCTGAAGAATTCGCTGACGGCTACAGGGATATCTGACGTCATCCGTCTGGCTGTCAGACACGATGAGGGGGAGTTGTTGCAGCAAGCCCTCGTCTATTTGGCGACGCATTTAGATGAAGTCATGGTCACTGTGGAATGGCAGCGTTTCCTTATGGCCAACCCTATTGAAGCCAATGAGATGTGTATAAAAGCTCTGCGGTGTGTTAAGAAAGCCTAAATATTGATATTTGCATTACGTTGCATAAGATGTGAATGAAATGTTGATATAATTTTTGCAGTGAGTGCTGCGATGTGTTATGAAAGCCTAAATATTGATATTTGTATTACGTTGCATAAGATGTGAATAAAATGTTGATATAATTTTTGCAGTGAGTGCTGCCATGTGTTATGAAAGCCTAAATATTGATATTTGCATTACGTTGCATAAGATGTGAACGAAATGTTGATGTAAATTTTGCAGTGAGTGGAGAATGCGTTGCATCAAGTGATGTTTGCGTGGATGCTTTACATCCTGAACTCGCTGAAACCTGTTGCCCAATATCGGATCGATTGTTTCGAAGCGATAGATAGGCATAATGATGGTAGTTAACATGAAATTACTGACTCATATGGGGGACGTGGTTATTCTAGGTTATTTGAATAGGTTGAAATTTTCATCATTGTGCCAAGTATTTTTTTAAACGTTTCAAACGCCGATATAACTTACTAATGCCTTTGAAAGTTCCTACTTACCAAAGGAAAGTTCCGTTATTGTATAATGTAATTTAACATAAGACGTTTTCAAACCTGGATAGTGAGATGAAAACTGCGATAATAATGCAGCTGACTCATTTTTATTTATGTGACGGAAAACGTCTATCATTTTATTAAATTTGATCTCGAGTCTCAAAACTCTGTTTTTGTGAAGATCTTTTTGCTGTTTCATACATTTTTGCGATTGATTTATATTTGTGTAAAAATATTCTTATGTTGTAGAGTACTTAAGAAATAAAATGATTTGAATTTCAATAAATCAAAATTCTTTTTCTAGTATTCTGTACCATGTTTACAAAAAGTAATCACACTTTTATGTGTTCAAAATGTACCAGCTGAATATACTGGAATGTTTGTTTTTGTGGAGGTATTTTTGCTATTTTAATGATTTTGGAGGTTCATACATCACCTGTAAAAATATTTTTATTTTGTTGTATTTTTAAGAAATAAATTTAATTTGAATATCAATAAATAAAAAAATTTTCTTAGTATTCTGTATTATGTTTACAACAAGTAATCACTCTTTAATGTTTTAAGAATGTACCAGCTATATTAGAACATGGATAATTTTATGATAAGGAATCCTATAGTGTCTTTGTTATAAATGTCGCTATTTCATGTCTGTATTTATAAAACAGTTCCGTGACTGACTAACAGATAACGCACAGACCAAATGGGCTGAAATTTTGCATGGGGATTCTTTTTATAGTGTAAGGGTGCACTAAGAAAGATTTTTGAAAATTTCTTCTTGGATTTTTTAAAAGTAAATTTTTAAGCTGTTTTTGTAACTTTTTTAAAGTTTGCATTTAAAATAGTAATCCGAGGGTTTTAAAATCTATATAACGAAAAAGATCATAAAAATTCCTTTAAAACGGAATCGTTACCTCCATTTTCAGATTTTTGTTGAATTTTTAAAGATTAGGTTTGGAGCGCTACGATGAACATTTGCTACACGAGGGCTAATTAGACCGGGACCTAAATCTTAAAGAGCCGAATCCGAACGGCTACAAACATCCATGCCAACAGTGGGATTCGAACCCACAGACTCTGGAACCAAATGCCATTGCCCTAGTCGTTCGGCCATCGTCCAGCTTTTTAACGATTCATTTTTAGTATTTAATTTGTTAAATGCTTATCACGAGATTTCTTTTCTTTTTGTGATATTTTAAATTAATTTTGCGTCACGGGCATAACAACGAAATAAATTGACCAAAAAAAAAATAAAATACAGTAAAAGATAAAAATTTAACCACTAGACTCATTGAGATGGAAGTTTTTTTAAGCATGTAATTCAAATTAGTATGTTTTATGGATATTAATTTAAACATATATATAAAACATTTCCGTGACTGACTGACAGACCAAACCGCTGTACCTAAAGGGCTGAAATTTTGACAGTCGTTGGACACTGTCTGTAATTCAGATAATGCCGTTAACTATCCGGTAGAGTTTTTAAATTCCATTAAACAACCGGGTCATCCATACCATAAGTTCTCTTTGCGGGTAGGCACACCCATAATGCTCCTTAGGAATTAAAAAAAACACCGAAATTATGTAATAGCGCTAGACTACTAGTTTCTCACCCTATGTATATATATATATATATATATATACACACACACGAGGGTTATTTTTTTCAAGGTCCGATAGGTCTCTAAATGAAAATCACAGTCAGAATGAAGAAAATTTTATATGGAACAATGTGATACAACATTAAGCTACTTTTCGACGTAATCGCCGTTCCGATTCATACATTTGTCGTAGCGTGGTACCAATTTTCCAATACCTTCATCATGGAAAGCAGCCGTCTGTGTTTTCAGCCAATTCTGTACGCTGGTCTGTGGCGAATTTTTGTCCTCCTAGCCAGCGTTTCATGTGGGCAAAGAGATGAAAATCTGAGGGAGCCAAGTCAGGACTGTATGGTGGGTGATGAAAAACTTCCCATCCAAAACGCCCCAGGGGGATCTTTGTTGCAACTGCAGTGTCATGAAGAAGGACAATGCCTGATGACAACATTCCTCTTCTCTTGTTCTGAATTGCCCTTCGAAGACGTTGAAGAGTCTTGCTGTACGAAGCTGCATTGATGGTTGTGCCACGTGGCATGAATTCCACCAAGAGAACACCTTTACGGTCCCAAAACACTGTAGCCATGCACTTTTTGGTGGAGAACGTGCGCTTGAACTTCACTGGTTTACGACTCGGGGAGTGTGAATGCATCCACTGTTTGGATTGCTCTTTCGTTTCTTCAGTTTCGTAATGGACCCATGTCTCATCTCCTGTGACAATTTTGACCAAAAACTCATCTCCGTCGTGATGGCAGTGCTGGAGGAAGGTTAATGCGGCGCCCATTCGCTGAGTTTTTGTGATGGTCAGACAGCATCTTGGGAACCCATCTCGCGCAGAGTTTGCAGTTTCTCGAGTTTTTCACTCACAATGGTATAGAGAGCTGACCGTGAAATTTCCGGTAACAAATCACTCAACCCAAAAATTGTGAACCGACGATTTCCGCGAATCGCCTGATCCTCGTGCTGAACAAGATTATCGGTTGACACTGGCTTCCTTCCCTGGCCGCCTGCATCACGAACATCTGTGCATCCAGCATCAAAGTTACTGCACCATTTCCGCACTTTGCTGTCAGACAATGAACGTTTCTCCGTACACTTTACTCATTCGTCTATGACTTTCAGCTGCATTGCTTCCTTCAGCATGCAGAAATCGAATGACTGAACGCAACTCACATTTGGCGGGAGACTCTTATTTTTCGAAGCATGTTTATGTGCTCCCTACGTACTCAGAAATGACAACCGCGAATCGGCGCGTTCCTCTGGCCAACTACAGACACAGCGCAAGACGTCTACGCACAGACCTAGCGGATTTTCCCCGAAGTTTTCCTTTAGCGACCCATCGGACCTTGAAAAATATAGCCCTCATATATACGAGGCCCATAAATAATCAAGTTTATAATAATAAATAATGATTATAATAATAAATAATGATTATTGTCAATAATAATAAATGATTATTTATGGACTATACGAAAAATAGCCCTCGTATATACGTATATATATATATAAAAGGTATAAAAATTTAAGTTGATCCCCTGTAAATTTTCTTTCCCTGCCATGCTTAGGATGGCATTACTGAATTCTGTTTTCACGAACCCAGGGCTATTTTTCATAGCCTCAGCAATCCCTGGGAAGCCACGAAATCATCCGACCCTTTTTCTATGCCCAAATAAGGAGATCTTCTTGCACAACTCATGCAGCTTGCAAGAAACATCTTTGTTCAGCAAATTTGAACCGCAGATCACCTCTATACGCTAGCCCGGCAGACACTCAGGTGCTGGCTGTCTATTAGAAAAGATGTACGTTTAGACACTCGGAAATAAAGTTCTTATTCTTGAATGATTCTGTAATCTGTTCAATTCATTACTTACACACACACACACACACACACACACACACACACACACACACACACACACACACACACACACACACACACACATATATATATATATATATATATATATATATATATATATATATATATATATATATATATATATACAGTTGGTTCTCTGTTTAACGACGCTCTACTTAACGACGATCTCTATTTAAAGACGATATTTCCCGGTCCCGGTCCCTCCGACGTAAAAAAATTCTATTTTAAGACGATTTTGTTTCTATTTAACGACGATTTTTTCTTACATGATAAACTTTTTCTTCAACATTTTATCTACAGGAGGGTTACTTTCTGTGGGGGAGTTTGGTTTCAATAACAGACCCGGAATTTCCTTTATGTTTGTTGCAATCATAGACTTGTTGCAGTGGAAAAAACCGGGGGAGGGGGGGGGGAATTACTGTTTCTCGGAAGATCGACATTCTTCCCTGGTGGATCGAATTTCTTAGTGCGTGTGTGGAATCACTCTATTGTACCTACCATGTTTTTTTTTATTGTTTCATTTGAAATCTCCTCATGCACCACAAGGTATAACATGAGGCTTACAGAAGTAAGTGAAAAAACACACCTACCATGTTGTCATGTGATTTACGAACTGTCCAAAAGCACCCATCTCTCACTCCTTCTGGGAAGCATGTGTTAATGTTTAGAGAATTCATGGTTGTGTGTAGGAGCTCATTCCAGTACGAATACGAGGTGAGCAGAGCAAAATGGAATCAAAGCGAAAGCATCTTACGCTACACGAAAAAGTGAAAATTATTGACTGGGAAGAAAGTGTTGGAATAACAAAAGTCCAATTCGCAAGAGAATTTCAGCTACCCGAGTCTACTCTGAAAGACATTTTAGCAAGCAAAGAGAAAATTCTTGAAGCAGCACAAAAATTTGGTTTGGGATCCAAATCCAAACGGCAGAAAATTCAATGTGGCCGATCAGAAGAGTTTGAGAAGGCAGTCCTGCAATGGTTTCATCAAGCAAGAGCATCTATCATTCCAATTTCCGGAGTGATATTTAAAGAAAATGCTATTATTCTGGCAGAAAAGTTTGGAATGCAAAATTTTCAGGCTTCGGCTGGTTGTCTAACAAAGTTCAAAGAAAGATACGGGCTTGTATTTAAAAGCATATCTGGCGAAAGTGGCTCCGTAGATGAAAAAATAGTGGATAATTGGAAAATAGTGCTGAAGGGGATATTAGATGGATATGATGAGAAGAACATATTCAATGCAGATGAGACGGGCCTTATTTACTCTTTTTTTTTTTTCAATGTAATTTAAAATAACTTTTTGTGAATAAAATAATGATGATAATAAAAATAACATTTTTAAACACGCCAATATATTAAGAAATGTATTGACAGTCCTAAGCCTGTAAATTGTGAAGAGAAATGTTATTTTTTCACAAATTCTGTTTAAGGACGATCTCTACTTAAGGACGATTTTTCACGGTCCCTTGAAAGTCGTTAAACAGAGAACCAACTGTATATATATATATATATATATATATATATATATATATATATATATATATATATATATATATATATATATATATATATATATATATATATTTATATATATATAGTGATGGGTTTCAGCCGGTTCTGTAGAACCGACAACTAATGTAGGTATCCGTTCTGCGAACCGTTTGCTAAAGACCGCCAGCTGCATCGTTCACAGGACAATTTTTTTAAAAATAAACCTACCCTACACCGGGCGGCCGGCCCAGTCTAATCGGAAAGTAATGGAATCCTACTCCTACAGTGCAAAGATTGTTAAGAATAAATCACGCAGCCTATGACAAAAGCAAAAGAAATTGGAAGTGAGAACGCCAATCAAAGAGAAATATGGAAATATTTTCAATTATAGTTTGTCAGGTATTTAATTTTTTAAAACTCTTTCTCAAAACATAATTTAGTTTTGTGGGCCTCTTTTATTGTTTGTTTTAGCAATTAATGCATGAATTATTAAACTACCTTTCGGTGTGTATTTTGGTATACTTAAAATGGTCATTGGGACATAGAACCCGAATACGACGTGAACATACTGGTGGATAAGGCGTTGACAATTAAAAACAAGATTATTTAACTTGATTATTTAATGCGAAGCGACTACAACAACTCGCATTAAGAAAAAATCGAACACGGACTTTGTTCTCTAAAAAAAAAAAAAACCCAAATGCTCAAAGATGTTGAGATCAGGGGAATGAGGAAACCATAAGAGTTGTTCCACTTCATAATTATGTTCATCTAACCATGTTTGAGCACAGCGAGCCGTGTGAACAGAGGCAACACAGAAAACCTGAACAGCATAATAATTATAAAAATACAGCATAATAATAGATAAAAAGAGCTTTTTATATACCATGTTTTTAAATTTTCTGTTGAATCATATAAACTTGACAAATCTATGTATTAATAAATACTTTTTAAAAATATTTTTGATGAATTATCCCATCAACTTGAAAGAAAGTTATTAAATGCGTAATCAATCGTTTAGCTCGAGAATCGGAAGTTAACTTGCTCTTAACTTTACTTTTCATTCCCGTCCCGGCCGATAGATGGCTGAACCATTCTACAAAACAAAATTAACTGAAAATGAATTCAATGCTGCTTAAAGATTGCTAAAAGTATTAAAATAATGCATTGTCATCGTGTTCTGAGGTATTCTAAAAGTTTCAAATGTCTAGCGAGTCGGGAAGTAGTATAAAAATGACAGTTCCGCGCCAGGATTAAGGGGAGGGGCTTAAAGTGGGCGGAGCTAACTGAGTGACGTGGACCAATCAGAGTGCAGCTGGCCACCTGGCGGTCGATTTGGACCAATCAGGAGAGGGCAGCGCTGCTATCGCCCCCTAGCGGGAAAACCTGGAACCTTGTAGTTCAGCAGAATCTTGAAGAGAGTATGTGCTCCGCGGAGCGCCACCTATAGGTCAAATAGGGAACTAAATTTCGTACAAGGTTATGATCTATATTTTCAGTGCTGCCATCTGATGCTGAAAGCTAGAACTACATTTTTGGGGACTTAGAAATTTTTTAATAGTAGTATAAAAATGACAGTTTTGCAACAGGATTAAGGGGAGGGGCTTAAAGTGGGCGGAGCTAACTGAGTGACGTGGACCAATCAGAGTGCAGCTGGCCACCTGGCGGTCGATTTGGACCAATCAGGAGAGGGCAGCGCTGCTATCGCCCCCTAGCGGGAAAGAGTGGAACCTTGTAGTTCAGCAGAATCTTGAAGAGAGTATGTGCTCCGCGGAGCGCCACCTATCGGTTAAACAGGGAACTAAATTTCGTACAAGGATTGGAGGTCAGGGCATATTTTTTTCAGTGCTGCCATCTGCTGGTAAAATAGGGAACTACATTTTTGGGACTTAGAAATTTTTTTAAAAGTATTTTCCATAGGAATTGAACCCGTTAAGGAAATATTACCTGACTACTTTTAGCAACGTAATACCGTTACGCTATGAATCGTCGGAAGTTTAGTGAATTATATTCTATAACAGAGAGAATATTTTTATGAATTTACTAGAATTAATTATCAAAAATAAATATAACGACATCTATTGTTTAAAAAATGAAACTTAGAAAATTTAATACAAGGTTTTGAGTATATTTTTCAAAACTTTAAATATTTTTAGTCGAATTCTAACTTAAAATATATATTATCAACTTAGTAGTTCAAAAAAGGGCTTATTTTCAGGACTTTAAAATTGTTTTGCTATGTTTTTTAACGTGATATATAATTTTACATAGATACATTCGCAAAATAATACAAAATAATAAGAAATTTTTACATAGATAGGCTAAAACGAATATTTTTTTTCTTTTACTTGATATTTTTACACATGAAATTATTTTACAACAAGCGTTAAGTTTAAAATATCTATAATTTTTCTTAAGAATATTACTTTGCAGTATAATATAATTTAGATAGAGCTTTGAAACCATTGTAACATTTAGTATAGAAAAAATTATTATTTGATCTTACCTTGAAAAACATTCCATGAAAGCTAACAAGGGATATTTTTAGACATAAAATTATTTAAACAAAGCGGGAATTCCCCAGTAGAGTTATTTTTTCCTTTTAATATTAGAAATAAAAACTGAAATATGATTCAATCTAGATAATTATTTAAATTAAATACACATAACATACCAATCCATACTATTAAATCTGCAAGAGAAGATATTAAATTTACACTAAAAAAATTTTTTAATTGTCGACATGTGCATACTGCAATAGTCTACATTATTATCAAAAAGTTCATTGAATTATATTCTATAACAGAGAGAATATTTTTATGAATTTACTAGAATTAATTATCAAAAATAAATATAACGTCATCTATTGATTAAAAATGAAACTTAGAAAATTTAATACATGGTTTTGAGTATATTTTTCAAAACTTTAAATATTTTTAGTCGAATTCTAACTTAAAATATACTATCAACTTTGTAGTTAAAAAAAAGGGCTTATTTTCACGACTTTAAAATTGTTTTGCTATGTTTTTTAACGTGATATATAATTTTACACAGATACATTCGCAAAATAATACAAAATAATAAGAAATTTTTACATAGATAGGCTAAAACGAATATTTTTTTTCTTTTACTAGATATTTTTACACATGAAATTATTTTACAACAAGCGTTAAGTTTAAAATATCTTTAATTTTCATGCTAATATCAATTTTAAGTATAATATAATTTAGATATATCTTTAAAACCATTTAAACATAACTTGAACACTTTAAATTATACAATTACCATCTAGAAAGTGAAACTTAAAAATATATGCGTCAATTTGATTATCTTTATACAGTTTATGTACTGTTTTAAATGTATTTTTTTAAACCTTAAATGCTTTTAACAGATAAAAAACTTTAAAACCATAAAGTAAAGGCATACTTAACGCATTGAGAAATCTAAAACCTATATCTTACTTTGACTATAGCGTAAGCTTTCTTCTAATGCATATACTAAAATGTCATACTAAAATTAAAAAACATTTTATATAGATAAAGACTTTTAATAGCGTTTAAACATAAAATGACTTTGTTATCTTTAAGCCCATTTAAACATAACTTGAAGACTTTAAAATATACAATTACCATCTAGAACCTGAAAATTAAAAATGTATGCGTCAATTTGATTATCTTTATACAGTTTATGTACAGTTTTGAATGTATTTTTAAACCTTAAGTTCTTTTACCAGATAAACAAAACTTGAAAACCATAAAATTATTTAAGCAATGTGAGAATTCCCCAGTAGGGTTATTTTTTCCTTTTAATATTAGAAATAAAAACTAAAATATGATTCAATCTTGATAATTGTTTAAATTAAATATACATACCATAACAATCCATACTATTAAATCTGCAAGAGAAGGTATCAAATTTGTCTCGCGATGTTAATAGAGAAGATTCTTACATTATCATAAATAATACAGACTTTATTATTTTTAGAAGATATTTACATGAGTTCATTTTAGAAGTAATTGAATCAAGGTTTGAATCCTACAGCAGTAAGGGGTATATGCAAACATGAAGACTTTAAATAATACAATTTCCATCTAGAACCTGAAACTTAAAAATATATGTATCAATTTAAGTATCTTTATATAGTTTATGTACAGTTTCGAATTTATTTCAAACCATAAGCATTTTTAAAACTTTAAATCTATGTTATAAGTTAAGACGCTTACTAAAATTAAAAACATTTTATAGAGATAAAGACTTGAAAGATAAAATTTTCAAGTTTTAATCCTAAATATTATATCTTATCCATAAATATAGATTATTAATACATTATTTTAAAACTTATATGCTTTCAAAGATTATCCAAATTGTGATATATTGTTAAATTTCACAGGTTTTAAGATATCTATTTAACCTAAGATGTTTATAAATCCTACCTAAATTGAATAGTTTCTGCATAACAACATAAACTGCGTAAACAACCAAATATTAACTTAATTTACATAAGAACATAAGATTTCCTTTTTGATAACAAAATTATACATATTGCTAAATTAAAATTCTTGCTATACTTTCATATAAGATAGTTTTCTACATACAAAGTAATAGTTAGAATTAAAATTGCTATTAATTCTAATTTTAACATGAAAAAACGTATACGTTATAAAACTTATATAATAAAATAGGTCTTTGAAAAATATTCTATAAAAAGTAATAAAACATATTACGGAAACTTTAAATTAATTTATGATAGACTTAATATCTTAAGCATTTAAATAGTTTTTAGACTATTATTAGTATGCATTTAATAAAGTTTTAATATTAAATGAACATCAAACATATATTAACTTAGATGTTTTAACCACAAACAATAATTATTAAAAATAATAATTAAAAAATATAAGATTCGAAACTTTGAAACATACTATTATATATACAATGGAAGATGTTAAATTTACGTCGAACTTAAATTATAAGATTGTTTCTAACACCGTCACAATCTCAATGATATATAACATTGAGGTTTTAAATATTCTGCAAATGCTATGAGACATTTGGTATAGAAAATAATTAGCATTAGATCTTACCTTCAAAATCTATAATTTATACAAAACTGTACATATAATTTTTTCAAAACATGATTTAATTAAATAATATACACTTTTTGATCAACTAAATTGAATAGTGAATTCTTTGCTATTGAATGGGTAAATACAATAGTTCTACCAAGATATGCAATTTTATATGTCGATAAAGGTAGTTTAACGTCACAGTTATAATCTTAACAGATAACAAAACCATAAATAGTTAAAATTTTTACCTGAAATATATACTTATTTTTACTTAACGTTAGGAAATTGCAATATTTATTGAAATATAGACACGTAAAATGACTTCCTACCGTTAAAAGTTTTAGCAAGAAATTTATCAACACTTTAAAAAGTATATTTCTTCTTCAATCATATATAAAAGCTTT
Source organism: Dolomedes plantarius (assembly GCA_907164885.2). NCBI lineage: Eukaryota > Metazoa > Arthropoda > Arachnida > Araneae > Dolomedidae > Dolomedes > Dolomedes plantarius. Next base: position 20,732,276 of record OU015490.1, read on the forward strand.
TAATATTAACACAAAACACAATTAATTCTGAAATGGTTTTATCTAAATTCACATTCACTAAAAATTGTTTTATTCTTTAAAAATTATTTTAATATTAACATAAAACTTAAACAATTTTATCTAAATTCATTCAAATATATATTTTAACTTAACGCAGTATAATAAAATTGTATACATCTATAACATTTACATTGAAAATTGTTTGATTCTAAAATTTCTTCTTTAAATAAGAGGTTTTAATATTCACACAGCATTTTAAATAATATGTTTTACTAGAAAATAAATTTTCAAAACATGTATAAACTTACGAAGTCATGATGTGAAGTAGTCTTACGTCCTTAATGTGACGCGGAGGGAGCTGATTTAGAATCTGTTAGAGGCCTGGATTCTTCATTGTTACACGTAGGCTGCGAAATGCTGCGTTCGTAAGGAACTTCATTCCCGTTAATTGCTATTTCACGAGAAAAAAATTAATCTTTTAATGTGAGAACCAAGAGTAAAATATGCATGTTACTGTATGTTATCAGCGATAAAAGTTCACTAAAAGTCGAAGTTAAAGTGCATACATTTAACCTGGAATGAATCTATGATAAGATAAATAATTATTTTACTATCATTTAAGGAATCGTTCACGCTCCTTTTATTTAATTTGTCAAGAGTTGGCAACAATTCTACAATGAGTTACATTCCGTTATCTTTGTTTGTTTTAGTAAACAAGACTTAATCAGTATCTTTAGTCCAAACTGTTGAAAAACAGGAAGTGTAACATCAGATAAGATGTTTCATCAAAGTTAAACAATTGATAAGAAGGCTCTACCATATCCGCTGTAAAATTAGTTGTAATCATAATTTTCAATTACGAGGTACACTTTTACAAAGTGCTGTTTTATTAGTGTTATAATAGATAAAGTTCCAAGTTCATATGCTGATATTGACACTTCTATTAATGAAGCGTATAGTAATTATAGCATACAGCTAAAACCCATAAGGAAACACAGTCATATAAATGGTTATTCTACTACAATAGAAGAATATGTGCAGACAATATTTTTATATATCAAACAGTCGTAGTTAACATACTACTTGTTTAAATACTGTTTATAAGACTGTAAATAATATAAACTTAACTTGAATACTTTAAATTATACAATTACCATCTAGAACCTGAAAATTAAAATATATATATATATATATATATATGCTGCAATCTGTAACGTTTAGCGCTTTTATCAACTTTAAAACTGTATTATAACCTCTTCGTTCCAGAGGTCCACATATGTGGACCTCAGTCTTACCGGTTTTAATTAATAATTTTTCAAGTTAAAATCAATTGCGACAGCAGATTCAAATACTAGGATAACTATGCTTTCTTAAGCACCCAATAGATGGCAGATCCAGTACAGCTATATTTGGATATTGGCGCTTAAAGATGGCATATTGTTGATATTTTGAAAATACAATGCTCTAGAAAACGGAAGTATTTTTAACAGTTTTATAATCAAAATTTTAGAATAATAAATTTAGTTTCATAAAATCAATGTTCTTATTGTTGCAAAATAGTATAGTGTTTCAAGTTTTTTTACTATTACCAGTTATTATGGATTGCTTTACAAAGGTCCACGTATGTGTACCTTCGTCCAAATGGCTGATTCAGGCGTAGATACTATCTTTGGAATTTTGCATTGAGAGACCAATGAAGATCTTTTTTTCTCTCAATATTTATTGTTGCAAAATAAAAATATTTAATACTATGTTATTTACTGCTGTTCTATTAAAATAATTTTAATGGCCTAGGTGGGGGATAGTAAAATTATTGGCTGCTAGTGTACCTCAATACTCAAGTCACATAATTTGCACTGATAGATATTTCACAGGTATTAGATGTGCAGAATATCTGTTAGAAATAATATTTTTATAACAGGTACTTTAATGTCAAACAGAGCTGGAGATGCAACAGGCATATTGAAAAAAGGTAGCTACTTGAAAAGAGGTGAATGGCATGAAATAGTTAGAGATGATGACAAAATTTGTATCATAAAATGGAAGGACAATAAAGCCGTTACATTTATGTCCAGTTGTGTAGGAAGCGAACCCAACAACACTTGCCAGAGGTGGTCAAAGAAGAAAAAAAGAGAATTGATGTTCCACAACCAGCCATAGTAAAAGATTATAACATATCTATGGGCGGCACATATCTGTGTGATCGGTATATTGCTTACTATTGCTGTTCTATCAGAACAAAGAAATGACATGTCAAACTTTTCAATCATTTTATAGACTTGATAATTTCCAACTTTTGGGTATACTATGCCCGGGACAACAAAGCCAAATATTTGAAAAAATATATGTCCCTTCTACAATACCGTCTACATATAGCTCATGCCCTTTTGAGGTATGAAAGGAGTCCAAAAACAGTTGGAAGGCCTCGAAAGGTGTTAGCCGAACCAAATGAAAATACCCCATGTACACCTAAAATAAAACGAAGAAAAGTTGTAGAACAACCAGTAAAAGAAGTCAGGCTGGACAATGTGGGACATTTTCCCAGATATATGGAAGATAAGAATGCATCGAAATGCCGTCATCCAAATTGCAAATGAAGAAGTCGAGTTATTTGTACGAAATGCAATGTTTATTTGTGCATACTGAAGAACAATTGTTTTGAAAAATATCATAATATTTAGATAATTTCTTACACGTGTAGTCAACATTTTGTACTTTTTATATCCATGAGTTTTAAGATTAACCCATTAATTAATTGCTAATATTAATAAATTTCTGTCTTTTTTCATAATTTTTTTTATATTCAATCAATTTTGTATTGTATTTCTGTATAACCATCATAAAACAACTCATAAAACCTTATCTTTCCTAAAATACATTATAGCTATTGTAAGCTTTGGTAACTATGGTTTATCCAGTTTAAGACCTGAGGTACACATATGTGTACCTTAATTAATTAATTAATTATTGTGCACAGAAATGAATTTTTTTTAATGGTGAGCATTTTAACCTATAACTAACTCAAACAAGTCCAAAAAAAATTTTTTTTAAAGATATTTTTGGTTCAGGTCTGAAGAGGATAAGTTAAGACGTTTACTAAAATTAAAAATATTTTATGACTTAAAAGATAAAATTTACAAGTTTTAATCCTAAATATTATATCTTATCCATAAATATAGATTATTAATACATTATTTTAAACCTTATATGCTTTCAAAGATTATCCAAATTGTGATATATTGTTAAATTTCACAGGTTTTAAGATGTTTATTTTACATATGATGTTTATAAATCCTACCCAAATTGGAACAGTTTCTACACATCAGTCAAATATTAACTTAATTTACATAAGAGCATAAGACTTCCTTTTAATATCATAAATGATGCTAAATTAAAATTCTTGGTATACTTTAGTATAAAATAGTTTTTTTTACATACAATTAAAAAAAATAATTATAAATCGTTACTCACAAAGTATACTCTCCTGAATAATCCTGTTTATATTATATATTCATTTTAAGTATATTTAACTGTTCTATATCTAATTTTATAGATGTCGGTTGCAATTTAAATCCATCACAATCTTCATCAAAATGCATCTGTTGTATATGACAACATTCGCCGCTGTCTATAATGCAAAGCTCCTCATTTGCGATAAACGATGTACAATTTAATCCAATAATAAAGTCCGATATTTTATACGCAAAATCCCACCATGTGGGTAAGCATATTAGCATCTCATCTTCCTTCAATATATGAGGTTTGCTAGTATATTTTTTAATCTTTATAAAAACTTCTTTCTTAAGATCTTGAATAACATAAATATAAGTGTTATTTAACAACTCCCAACAGGCTTGAACTTCTCTTGTTTTTATATACTTTTGTCTATCTTTAAGCCATTTTTCTCGTAATATGCATGGATGTGAAATACGTGCTTTATATTCCTGCCTTAATCTTTCTATGTTACTATTATCTTCTTCTCCAGAGGAGATAATCTGAAAAAATATACAAATTAATAAGAATATAATTATAAAAATAAACTTTTTTAAATAAGCAGACTATACTACTTCATTTTATTAAATTAATTTGCGTTAAAAAATAATCATAATACGTTTAGATTAAATCCATTCATAATAAGTCAACATTCCTAACACTTTAAAACTATTATATTCAATTTGAAAACATTGCATAGCGAAGTACGAGTTAACATATTATGATAAAGTTTAAAATATATATATATATATATATATATATATATATATATATAAAATGGATTATTGCATTAAAAAATATATGTTTAAAAATATACTAAATCAACATCATTCGTGTTTAAAACATATAATTAAAAATAAAATACTTACAACGAAGTTGTCAGACTCATCAGAAAAATTAGAAGTATCTCCAATAGATGTATCCATCATTTCCTCATTTTCTTCTAAGCAGATAATCTAAATAAATAAAAATATATAGCGCATTATAATAAGTTAATATTTATAACAAGATCAAATTTAAAATATTTTATCCAGAACACTGTAATAAAGTTAACATATATATATATATATATATATATATATATATATATATATATATATATATATATATATATATATATTAAAGTTTAAAATATACAATATAATAAGTTTACATTAATAGTCATCTATATTAAAAAAAAAATACAAGTTTAAATTTTAAAAAAATACTAAATTATTATTATAAACATTATTATCATTATTCTTTTTAAAACATCCAAATAGAAATAAAAATTTAAAATATTTACAAGAATATCATCATGAGAACTAGCACCTTTCTCTGCAAAATTAGACATCTTAGTAATGTATATACTATACTAAAACTACCGTTAAATGCTAACTAGAAAAAATAAAGATAATCTAATCTTCCAAATCTTCTACCAAGTATTTATAATCAGTTTAAAGTAGAAGTAGGGTTATTTAAATTTAAACTCCGGAATGAGTGCGATGCATTAAAAATATTCACAAACAATTCCTTATCAAGCAGATACCAAGAACGAAATAATTCATTTTCTTATTTTTCAAAAGCTGGCAACACTATCGCATAAATTTTATAGAATTGATACCAAACCCGTCTTCTATCAGCTACTAATTTAAAAGCGGATATACAAATTACCCGTTAAGAAAATATCTTTTATCACTATAGACTATCTACACATGCATATCTAATCATTCATTACCAGCTTCACTGATACACAACCATTCCACCTTCTTACATTAAAGATAGTAGTGTTTACACATAAATATTAAATGTAAGAAGGTGGAATGGTTGTGTATCAGTGAAGCTGGTAATGAATGATTAGATATGCATGTGTAGATAGTCTATAGTGATAAAAGATATTTTCTTAACGGGTAATTTGTATATCCGCTTTTAAATTAGTAGCTGATAGAAGACGGGTTTGGTATCAATTCTATAAAATTTATGCGATAGTGTTGCCAGCTTTTGAAAAATAAGAAAATGAATTATTTCGTTCTTGGTATCTGCTTGATAAGGAATTGTTTGTGAATATTTTTAATGCATCGCACTCATTCCGGAGTTTAAATTTAAATAACCCTACTTCTACTTTAAACTGATTATAAATACTTGGTAGAAGATTTGGAAGATTAGATTATCTTTATTTTTTCTAGTTAGCATTTAACGGTAGTTTTAGTATAGTATATACATTACTAAGATGTCTAATTTTGCAGAGAAAGGTGCTAGTTCTCATGATGATATTCTTGTAAATATTTTAAATTTTTATTTCTATTTGGATGTTTTAAAAAGAATAATGATAATAATGTTTATAATAATAATTTAGTATTTTTTTAAAATTTAAACTTGTATTTTTTTTTTAATATAGATGACTATTAATGTAAACTTATTATATTGTATATTTTAAACTTTAATATATATATATATATATATATATATATATATATATATATATATATATATATATATATATATATATATATATATACATATGTTAACTTTATTACAGTGTTCTGGATAAAATATTTTAAATTTGATCTTGTTATAAATATTAACTTATTATAATGCGCTATATATTTTTATTTATTTAGATTATCTGCTTAGAAGAAAATGAGGAAATGATGGATACATCTATTGGAGATACTTCTAATTTTTCTGATGAGTCTGACAACTTCGTTGTAAGTATTTTATTTTTAATTATATGTTTTAAACACGAATGATGTTGATTTAGTATATTTTTAAACATATATTTTTTAATGCAATAATCCATTTTATATATATATATATATATATATATATATATATATATTTTAAACTTTATCATAATATGTTAACTCGTACTTCGCTATGCAATGTTTTCAAATTGAATATAATAGTTTTAAAGTGTTAGGAATGTTGACTTATTATGAATGGATTTAATCTAAACGTATTATGATTATTTTTTAACGCAAATTAATTTAATAAAATGAAGTAGTATAGTCTGCTTATTTAAAAAAGTTTATTTTTATAATTATATTCTTATTAATTTGTATATTTTTTCAGATTATCTCCTCTGGAGAAGAAGATAATAGTAACATAGAAAGATTAAGGCAGGAATATAAAGCACGTATTTCACATCCATGCATATTACGAGAAAAATGGCTTAAAGATAGACAAAAGTATATAAAAACAAGAGAAGTTCAAGCCTGTTGGGAGTTGTTAAATAACACTTATATTTATGTTATTCAAGATCTTAAGAAAGAAGTTTTTATAAAGATTAAAAAATATACTAGCAAACCTCATATATTGAAGGAAGATGAGATGCTAATATGCTTACCCACATGGTGGGATTTTGCGTATAAAATATCGGACTTTATTATTGGATTAAATTGTACATCGTTTATCGCAAATGAGGAGCTTTGCATTATAGACAGCGGCGAATGTTGTCATATACAACAGATGCATTTTGATGAAGATTGTGATGGATTTAAATTGCAACCGACATCTATAAAATTAGATATAGAACAGTTAAATATACTTAAAATGAATATATATAATATAAACAGGATTATTCAGGAGAGTATACTTTGTGAGTAACGATTTATAATTATTTTTTTTAATTGTATGTAAAAAAAACTATTTTATACTAAAGTATACCAAGAATTTTAATTTAGCATCATTTATGATATTAAAAGGAAGTCTTATGCTCTTATGTAAATTAAGTTAATATTTGACTGATGTGTAGAAACTGTTCCAATTTGGGTAGGATTTATAAACATCATATGTAAAATAAACATCTTAAAACCTGTGAAATTTAACAATATATCACAATTTGGATAATCTTTGAAAGCATATAAGGTTTAAAATAATGTATTAATAATCTATATTTATGGATAAGATATAATATTTAGGATTAAAACTTGTAAATTTTATCTTTTAAGTCATAAAATATTTTTAATTTTAGTAAACGTCTTAACTTATAATACAGTTTTAAAGTTGATAAAAGCGCTAAACGTTACAGATTGCAGCATATATATATATATATATATATTTTAATTTTCAGGTTCTAGATGGTAATTGTATAATTTAAAGTATTCAAGTTAAGTTTATATTATTTACAGTCTTATAAACAGTATTTAAACAAGTAGTATGTTAACTACGACTGTTTGATATATAAAAATATTGTCTGCACATATTCTTCTATTGTAGTAGAATAACCATTTATATGACTGTGTTTCCTTATGGGTTTTAGCTGTATGCTATAATTACTATACGCTTCATTAATAGAAGTGTCAATATCAGCATATGAACTTGGAACTTTATCTATTATAACACTAATAAAACAGCACTTTGTAAAAGTGTACCTCGTAATTGAAAATTATGATTACAACTAATTTTACAGCGGATATGGTAGAGCCTTCTTATCAATTGTTTAACTTTGATGAAACATCTTATCTGATGTTACACTTCCTGTTTTTCAACAGTTTGGACTAAAGATACTGATTAAGTCTTGTTTACTAAAACAAACAAAGATAACGGAATGTAACTCATTGTAGAATTGTTGCCAACTCTTGACAAATTAAATAAAAGGAGCGTGAACGATTCCTTAAATGATAGTAAAATAATTATTTATCTTATCATAGATTCATTCCAGGTTAAATGTATGCACTTTAACTTCGACTTTTAGTGAACTTTTATCGCTGATAACATACAGTAACATGCATATTTTACTCTTGGTTCTCACATTAAAAGATTAATTTTTTTCTCGTGAAATAGCAATTAACGGGAATGAAGTTCCTTACGAACGCAGCATTTCGCAGCCTACGTGTAACAATGAAGAATCCAGGCCTCTAACAGATTCTAAATCAGCTCCCTCCGCGTCACATTAAGGACGTAAGACTACTTCACATCATGACTTCGTAAGTTTATACATGTTTTGAAAATTTATTTTCTAGTAAAACATATTATTTAAAATGCTGTGTGAATATTAAAACCTCTTATTTAAAGAAGAAATTTTAGAATCAAACAATTTTCAATGTAAATGTTATAGATGTATACAATTTTATTATACTGCGTTAAGTTAAAATATATATTTGAATGAATTTAGATAAAATTGTTTAAGTTTTATGTTAATATTAAAATAATTTTTAAAGAATAAAACAATTTTTAGTGAATGTGAATTTAGATAAAACCATTTCAGAATTAATTGTGTTTTGTGTTAATATTAAAAGCTTTTATATATGATTGAAGAAGAAATATACTTTTTAAAGTGTTGATAAATTTCTTGCTAAAACTTTTAACGGTAGGAAGTCATTTTACGTGTCTATATTTCAATAAATATTGCAATTTCCTAACGTTAAGTAAAAATAAGTATATATTTCAGGTAAAAATTTTAACTATTTATGGTTTTGTTATCTGTTAAGATTATAACTGTGACGTTAAACTACCTTTATCGACATATAAAATTGCATATCTTGGTAGAACTATTGTATTTACCCATTCAATAGCAAAGAATTCACTATTCAATTTAGTTGATCAAAAAGTGTATATTATTTAATTAAATCATGTTTTGAAAAAATTATATGTACAGTTTTGTATAAATTATAGATTTTGAAGGTAAGATCTAATGCTAATTATTTTCTATACCAAATGTCTCATAGCATTTGCAGAATATTTAAAACCTCAATGTTATATATCATTGAGATTGTGACGGTGTTAGAAACAATCTTATAATTTAAGTTCGACGTAAATTTAACATCTTCCATTGTATATATAATAGTATGTTTCAAAGTTTCGAATCTTATATTTTTTAATTATTATTTTTAATAATTATTGTTTGTGGTTAAAACATCTAAGTTAATATATGTTTGATGTTCATTTAATATTAAAACTTTATTAAATGCATACTAATAATAGTCTAAAAACTATTTAAATGCTTAAGATATTAAGTCTATCATAAATTAATTTAAAGTTTCCGTAATATGTTTTATTACTTTTTATAGAATATTTTTCAAAGACCTATTTTATTATATAAGTTTTATAACGTATACGTTTTTTCATGTTAAAATTAGAATTAATAGCAATTTTAATTCTAACTATTACTTTGTATGTAGAAAACTATCTTATATGAAAGTATAGCAAGAATTTTAATTTAGCAATATGTATAATTTTGTTATCAAAAAGGAAATCTTATGTTCTTATGTAAATTAAGTTAATATTTGGTTGTTTACGCAGTTTATGTTGTTATGCAGAAACTATTCAATTTAGGTAGGATTTATAAACATCTTAGGTTAAATAGATATCTTAAAACCTGTGAAATTTAACAATATATCACAATTTGGATAATCTTTGAAAGCATATAAGTTTTAAAATAATGTATTAATAATCTATATTTATGGATAAGATATAATATTTAGGATTAAAACTTGCAAATTTTATCTTTCAAGTCTTTATCTCTATAAAATGTTTTTAATTTTAGTAAGCGTCTTAACTTATAACATAGATTTAAAGTTTTAAAATGCTTATGGTTTGAAATAAATTCGAAACTGTACATAAACTATATAAAGATACTTAAATTGATACATATATTTTTAAGTTTCAGGTTCTAGATGGAAATTGTATTATTTAAAGTCTTCATGTTTGCATATACCCCTTACTGCTGTAGGATTCAAACCTTGATTCAATTACTTCTAAAATGAACTCATGTAAATATCTTCTAAAAATAATAAAGTCTGTATTATTTATGATAATGTAAGAATCTTCTCTATTAACATCGCGAGACAAATTTGATACCTTCTCTTGCAGATTTAATAGTATGGATTGTTATGGTATGTATATTTAATTTAAACAATTATCAAGATTGAATCATATTTTAGTTTTTATTTCTAATATTAAAAGGAAAAAATAACCCTACTGGGGAATTCTCACATTGCTTAAATAATTTTATGGTTTTCAAGTTTTGTTTATCTGGTAAAAGAACTTAAGGTTTAAAAATACATTCAAAACTGTACATAAACTGTATAAAGATAATCAAATTGACGCATACATTTTTAATTTTCAGGTTCTAGATGGTAATTGTATATTTTAAAGTCTTCAAGTTATGTTTAAATGGGCTTAAAGATAACAAAGTCATTTTATGTTTAAACGCTATTAAAAGTCTTTATCTATATAAAATGTTTTTTAATTTTAGTATGACATTTTAGTATATGCATTAGAAGAAAGCTTACGCTATAGTCAAAGTAAGATATAGGTTTTAGATTTCTCAATGCGTTAAGTATGCCTTTACTTTATGGTTTTAAAGTTTTTTATCTGTTAAAAGCATTTAAGGTTTAAAAAAATACATTTAAAACAGTACATAAACTGTATAAAGATAATCAAATTGACGCATATATTTTTAAGTTTCACTTTCTAGATGGTAATTGTATAATTTAAAGTGTTCAAGTTATGTTTAAATGGTTTTAAAGATATATCTAAATTATATTATACTTAAAATTGATATTAGCATGAAAATTAAAGATATTTTAAACTTAACGCTTGTTGTAAAATAATTTCATGTGTAAAAATATCTAGTAAAAGAAAAAAAATATTCGTTTTAGCCTATCTATGTAAAAATTTCTTATTATTTTGTATTATTTTGCGAATGTATCTGTGTAAAATTATATATCACGTTAAAAAACATAGCAAAACAATTTTAAAGTCGTGAAAATAAGCCCTTTTTTTTAACTACAAAGTTGATAGTATATTTTAAGTTAGAATTCGACTAAAAATATTTAAAGTTTTGAAAAATATACTCAAAACCATGTATTAAATTTTCTAAGTTTCATTTTTAATCAATAGATGACGTTATATTTATTTTTGATAATTAATTCTAGTAAATTCATAAAAATATTCTCTCTGTTATAGAATATAATTCAATGAACTTTTTGATAATAATGTAGACTATTGCAGTATGCACATGTCGACAATTAAAAAATTTTTTTAGTGTAAATTTAATATCTTCTCTTGCAGATTTAATAGTATGGATTGGTATGTTATGTGTATTTAATTTAAATAATTATCTAGATTGAATCATATTTCAGTTTTTATTTCTAATATTAAAAGGAAAAAATAACTCTACTGGGGAATTCCCGCTTTGTTTAAATAATTTTATGTCTAAAAATATCCCTTGTTAGCTTTCATGGAATGTTTTTCAAGGTAAGATCAAATAATAATTTTTTCTATACTAAATGTTACAATGGTTTCAAAGCTCTATCTAAATTATATTATACTGCAAAGTAATATTCTTAAGAAAAATTATAGATATTTTAAACTTAACGCTTGTTGTAAAATAATTTCATGTGTAAAAATATCAAGTAAAAGAAAAAAAATATTCGTTTTAGCCTATCTATGTAAAAATTTCTTATTATTTTGTATTATTTTGCGAATGTATCTATGTAAAATTATATATCACGTTAAAAAACATAGCAAAACAATTTTAAAGTCCTGAAAATAAGCCCTTTTTTGAACTACTAAGTTGATAATATATATTTTAAGTTAGAATTCGACTAAAAATATTTAAAGTTTTGAAAAATATACTCAAAACCTTGTATTAAATTTTCTAAGTTTCATTTTTTAAACAATAGATGTCGTTATATTTATTTTTGATAATTAATTCTAGTAAATTCATAAAAATATTCTCTCTGTTATAGAATATAATTCACTAAACTTCCGACGATTCATAGCGTAACGGTATTACGTTGCTAAAAGTAGTCAGGTAATATTTCCTTAACGGGTTCAATTCCTATGGAAAATACTTTTAAAAAAATTTCTAAGTCCCAAAAATGTAGTTCCCTATTTTACCAGCAGATGGCAGCACTGAAAAAAATATGCCCTGACCTCCAATCCTTGTACGAAATTTAGTTCCCTGTTTAACCGATAGGTGGCGCTCCGCGGAGCACATACTCTCTTCAAGATTCTGCTGAACTACAAGGTTCCACTCTTTCCCGCTAGGGGGCGATAGCAGCGCTGCCCTCTCCTGATTGGTCCAAATCGACCGCCAGGTGGCCAGCTGCACTCTGATTGGTCCACGTCACTCAGTTAGCTCCGCCCACTTTAAGCCCCTCCCCTTAATCCTGTTGCAAAACTGTCATTTTTATACTACTATTAAAAAATTTCTAAGTCCCCAAAAATGTAGTTCTAGCTTTCAGCATCAGATGGCAGCACTGAAAATATAGATCATAACCTTGTACGAAATTTAGTTCCCTATTTGACCTATAGGTGGCGCTCCGCGGAGCACATACTCTCTTCAAGATTCTGCTGAACTACAAGGTTCCAGGTTTTCCCGCTAGGGGGCGATAGCAGCGCTGCCCTCTCCTGATTGGTCCAAATCGACCGCCAGGTGGCCAGCTGCACTCTGATTGGTCCACGTCACTCAGTTAGCTCCGCCCACTTTAAGCCCCTCCCCTTAATCCTGGCGCGGAACTGTCATTTTTATACTACTTCGGGAAGTTAGTTAAAAATCGATTGCAAGTTTTGTACTAGGGATGCGACATCAACAAAACATCGATATTCAATATTAAAACATCGATGCTAATAAAACATCGCCCCAAAACCATCGATGTTTTTAAACATCGATGTTTATGAACTTTCATTTTTTTAAACTGGTTTAGTAACTAACCTCTAAGATTAATGTTACTTCGGTTAGTCATGGAGGGGTGGTGGTGGTAATTTTACTCTCAGGTTGGGCTGACACAAGTGACAAAAACTTGGTTGCTAGAGTCAGCGCATATCGCAGAATTTCCATTACACATTTTATTACTTTTACCAGAAAATTGAGGAAGAAATTATTGCAATTTATTAACAAATCTTTTATTTTCACATTAAAGAATACAAAAGAAAATTACATATATTGACACCAATTTGAAGTACTGATGCAAAACCAACGTATGGGGCAAAACTGAACAAGCTTATTTTTTCTTTACTGTAAATAATAATTATTGGGGCATATAATTATTATTCATAGGTTGTTCATTGCCATTTGTTTCTAATCGTTCCCCCTTTTGTATTCGTCTTTTTCAGAATTCAGACTTACATTTACTGAGTGGGAAAATTATGCTACGGGGTTAATTTTTTTTTATGGTACATTTTCATTTTTAAAAAAACATCGAGACAACGTAAAACACCGAGCACAAAACATCGATGTTAAGAAGAAATCGGCTTCAATAAATCGATGTTTTGAAAACATCGACATCGATGTCGCATCCCTAATTTGTACCGGACAAACACACAGACAAACAAACAAACAAGAAAGCGAGTTAATAAAAGCATGGTGGAAAAAAAAAGTCAATCACGTGATATGCGCCTGGCACGCCATCTCTCGGAGCGAATGTCAGTGAGAGCGAATATACTCCCACCTTATCAGGGCATTACTCCTGAATATCCTGATACTCGGGAAGTACTGCAGTCAGTGTCAAAGGGTAGGTCACACCGGATTGTGTCTGGCGGTTGCTTGTCATCGAAGACCAGTCCATCGGGGCAAACTCCTCCCCTCAAAGTGCCATTTTCGCATTTGTAGTACTTAACGCAGTTTCGCTCGTGGGCATAGTAACAAATTGTCTTGGGAACACTGACGCCGAGATGCACGATGTCAGCGTTTCCAAAATCCTCGCTTCAGATCCTGGATGAGGTTCCATCTATTTTTGAGAGGCGGTGTAGAAGGAAGGTCATCAGGCCCTGCCGCAAGTACATCACCTGTGATGAAATGCGAAGGTGTTAAAATATTTATGCTGTCAGAATCAGCGGCGTTAATGTAAGCTAGGGGTCGTGAGTTTAAGAGAGCTGTGTAAGTAAGGTGGTTTAACTCTTCGAATGTTAGAAGAGTGTCGCCTACTACCACTCTTCTTAGATGAAATTCCGTAGATCGAATAGCAAATTCCCAGATCCCGCCAAAATGGGAAGCACCAGGGGGAATGAAATGTCATTCAATTGATGATTGCGACAGATGCTTAAATATTGATTCGTTGATAGGCAAATAGTTCCAGAATTGCTGTAATTCATGTAATTTTCGGTGTGCTCCAACAAAATTTGTTCCGTTGTCACTATAAATGTGACGTGGAGCATCACGGCGATCAAGAAAACCTTCTAAGGGCAGTGTGGCGTCACTGTAAGGGCCTGTTCACATAGGAGTCCGTTGCGTTGCGTTAAGGAAAAGATGACGTTGAGACGAAAATAAACCAATCATATGCCTTCAAACGATTTGCAATGAAATTTTTAACGCCTGTGATTGGTTTATTTTCGTCTCAACGTCGTCTTTTCCTTAACGCTAAGAAACGGACTCCTATGTGAACAGGCCCTTAGTAGGTAAGGCGATTCTCTCTGAGGCGTTGCTAAAAATTACTACTATGGGATCCATAACAAAGAAAGACAGAGTTCTAATTAAAAGCGAAGGCCAATTTTTTTAAAACAAAAACTCAACAATTTATTAACAAAAAAATTAACATTTAAACAGTGCAACATATTCAATTAAAATCCCGTAAAGATTCACAACGTACGGAGCCTAAAACACACATCCGCACAAACCGCGTTCTCTAGCGTCTCTGTTGAATGTCTGGATTTTCAGACGGGGTGGCAGGGCCGGCAGATTATCAGCTGACAGATATTCTTAGTCCGAAACTTTATCGCCCGCCGAATGTCACTCGCATGAAGTTATCGCTAAGAGAAAGACAGCTTTATCACGGGGAGTGAAACCATTTTCGGTTCTCCAAACAGTTCCCGCACCACTTGTGAGGGGAAACCGCTCGATAAACACATAGTTGTGTTTCGTGAAATCTGTGAGGTCATGGAAAAAAATAACCCCATACTGGTAGTACGCTACAGCAGCTTTAAAGTCATCTGTTGATAAATCACTAACCGCTTCAATATGTACGGACTTTGTTGTAAAAATAAAGCTATAAAGTCCTTTGTCGTTTTGGAGCCACGACCGTAATTTAATTTTAAGGATATGGGACCAGCATAATCAATGCCACAATCGTAAAAAGGACGTTCTAAGGTTTTACGATGTTTAGGTAGGTCAACCATTTACTAAGGAGTGGCTCCCCAAAGTGTTCGTACGCTTACGATTTTCAATGAAATAGGGGTCTATCCATTAATTAAAATGAATATTTCAGAATGGGTATTTAATAATAAGATCTATAATCTATTCTTAACATTACTACATGAACTATTTTGAAAACATAGTAAAACTTTATTTTTAAGAAACCAATAATCAAAAAGTAAACAAAACTTTATTTCACAAAAGTCATCGTACACTGAAATATTTTCGGAAAAATTCATAATTAAAATTATCGTCTGTCACTTTATTTTTATTTTTGAATTGTGGTGGCATTTAAAATATCGTTTGGCTTTAATTTTTATATGCCTACTCCGTAATAATCTATTTATTATTTAAAAATGGTTCGTAGTCGTCAAGAACCAACAAACAGCATTCGACAATTGATTATTTTTCATCATAGTAGTAGTAAATCAGTTCGGAAAATGGATAAATTACTTAATTTATCCCATTCTAACTTTTTTGTAAGTGATTTTAAAGATGATTTTCCTACAAACAAAGAACCTTCGCAACCGAGAACTCTTCTTCATCCGAGTCGCTACAGTGTGATACAGACCTTAATCGAGGTCAAGAGACTACCGATCGGTATGCGTCATCTGCCTATTCCGAGCGTGCTTCAGAGATATGTGTTCTTGGAACAGGAGCAGTGGCGTAGCGAGAGGGGGGTCAGGGGGTCTATCATGCCCCGGGCGCCACACGCAGAGGGGCGCTAAATGGTCCTTTTCACTAATTCTATATATTATATTACTATACGTTTTTCGGGGGAGAGGGCGCCAAAAAGGTATCGTGCCCCGGGCGCCAGTTATGCTCGCTACGTCACTGAACAGGAGAGCCCACTTTGATGTTCTGTGGAACTACAGTGGACAGATATCTTTCATTCTTCGACGGATAATTATTGAAGTAATTACTAATGTATTTTTATACAGAAGGCCCATCGAAATAGACGAAGGTGAGACTTTTTTCTAAGGGCATTAAAGAAGATTTTCCAGCAGCGAATGAACCTGCGCGAGCAAGAACTCTTCTGTATGTAAGCCATAGTGAGACAGCCCTTAATCGAAGCGAAGAGGCTACTGATTGATGTGCAAAATCTGCCTATTCCGACCTTAAAGGAATCTTCAAATAACTGAAAATTACAGAGTTCTTATGCTTAATATTGCACCTGAGATCGCAGTCTCATATCGCTAGAGTTTGTACACAATGTCCTCACATAAGAAAGTTTTTATTATAATCTGTAGTATCCGAAGCAAGTGAGACAGTTCTCGATATAAGGCTTCTGTGATGTCTAGATCCATATTCATACATAATGCAATACAAAGGAATCTGCAAAACAATGAAAATTACACAGGACTTATGCTTAATATTGCACCTCAGTTCAGTCTCCTGTGACTATAGTTTTTGCACAATGTCCTCACAAAACAAATTTCTTATTATAATCTGCAGTATACAAAGCAAGTGAGACAGTCCTCGATATCGGGCTTCTATGACGTATAGCTCCACATTCAGGTACAGTGCATCACAAAGGAATTTTCAAATAAGTGAATATTTCAGAGGGCCTATACTTAATATTGCACCTGAGTTCGCAGTCTCATATGACTAGACTTTTTACACAATGTCCCCACATTTCAAGGTTCTTATAAACTGTAGTATCCGAATCAAGTGAGAAAGTCCTCCTTATGTCTAGCTATGATGCCTAGCTTCACATTCAGACATAGTGCAAAACAAAGGAATCTTGAAATAAGTGAAAATTACAAAGGATATGCTTAATATTGTACCTGAGTTTGCAGTCTCAAATGACTAGTTTTTACACAATGTCCACTCATAACAAAGTTCTTACTGTAATCTGCAGTAAACGAAGCAAGGGAAAAAGTCCTCGATATCAGGCATCTATGATGTCTACCTCCACATTCAGTCATAATGCAATACTAAAATATCTTCATAAAGGTGATAATTACAGAGGACTTATGCTTAATATTGCACCTCAGTTCGCAGTCTTCTATGACAAGAGTTTTGATACAATGTCCTCGCATAACAAAGTTGTTATAATGCAGTATACTAAGCTAGATGGAAAGTCCTCGATATCAGGCTTCTATGATGTCTAGCTCCACATTCAGACATAGTGCAATACAAAGGAATCTTCAAATAAGAGAAATTTACAGAGGACATGCTTGCAATACAAAGGAATCTTCAGAAAGGAGAAAATTACAGAGGTCTTATGCTTAATATTCCACATCAGTTCGCAGTCTCCTATGACTACAGTTTTTACACAATGTCCTCACGAAACAAAGTTCATATTATAATCTGCACTATACGAAGCAAATGAGAAAGTCCTCGATATCAGGCTTCTATGACGTATAGCTCCACATTCAGATACAGTGCAATACAAAGGAATCTTCAAATAAATGAATATTACAGGGGGCTTATACTTAATACTGCACCTGAGTTCGCATTCTCATATGACTAGAGTTTTTACACAATGTCCTTGCATAACAAAGTTATCATAATATGCAATATGCGAAGCAAGTGAGAAAGTCCTCGATATAAGGCTTCTATGATATCTAGCTCCATATTCAGATATAGTGCAATACAAAGGAATCTTCAAATAAGTCAAATTTACAAAGGGCTTATACTTAATATTGCACCTCAGTAGCAGTCTCAAATGAAAAGTTTTTACATAATGCACCCACATAACGAAGTTCTTATTATAATCTGCAGTATACGAAGCAAGATGGAAAGTCCTCAATATCAGGCCTCTATGATGTCTAGCTCCACATTCAGACATAGTGCAATACAAAGGAATCTTCATATAAGTGAAAATTACAGAGAACATGCTTAATATTGTACCTGAGTTCGCATTCTCATATGACTAGAGTTTTTGAACAATGTCCTCACATAACAAAATTCTTATTGTATTCTGCAGTATACGAAGCAAGGGAGAAAGTCCTCGATATCAGGCTTCTATGATGTCTGGGTCCACATTCAGTCATAATGCAATACAAAGGAATCTTCATAAAGGTGAGAATTACAGAGGTCTTATGCTTAATATTGCACCTCAGTTCGCAGTCTCCTATGACTACAGTTTTTACACAATGTCCTCACATAACAAAGTTATTATAATATGCAGTATACGAAGCAAATGAAAGTCCTCGATATCAGGCTTCTATGACGTATACCTCCACATTCAGGTACAGTGCAATTCAAAGGAATCTTCAAATAAGTGAATATTACAGAGGGCTTACACTTAATACTGCACCTGAGTTAGCATTCTCATATGACTAGAGTTTTTACACAATGTCCTCACATAACAAAAATATCATAATATGCAATATGCGAAGCAAGTGAGAAAGTCGTCGATATAAGGCTTCTATGATGTCTAGCTCCACATTCAGATATAGTGTAATACAAAGGAATCTTCAAATAAGCGAAATTTACAGAGGGCTTAAACTTAAAATTGCACCTCAGTTAGCGGTCTCAAATGAATAGTTTTTACATAATGCCCTCAGATAACGAAGTTCTTATTATGATCTGCAGTATACGAAGTAAGAGGGAAAGTCATCGATATCAGGCTTATATGATGTCTAGCTCCACATTCAGACATAGTGCAATACAAAGGAATCTTCAAATTAGTGAAAATTACAGAGGATATGCTTAATATTCTACATGAGTTCACAGTCGTATGACTAGAGTTTTAACACTAGGTCCTCACATAACAAAGTTATCATAATATACAGTATACAAAGCAAGTGAGAAAGTCCTCGATATCAGGCTTCTATGATGTCTGGGTCCACAATCAGTCATAATGCAATGCAAAGGAATCTTCCTAAAGGTGAAAATTACAGAGGACTTATGCTTAATATTGCACATCATTTCGCAGTCTCCTATGACTACAGTTTTTACACAATGTCCTCACAAAACAAAGTTCTTATTATAATCTGCAGTATACGAAGGAAGTGAGAAAGTCCACGATATCAGGCTTCTATGATGTATAGCGCCACATTCAGATACAGTACAATACAAAGGATCTTCAAATAAGTGAATATTACAGAGGACTTATACTCAATATTGCGCCTGGGTTCGCAGTCTCAGGTGACTAGAGTTTTTACATAGAGACCTTAATTCTAATCTGCAATATCCGAATCATGTGAAAAAGTCCTCGACGTCAGTCCTCCATGAGGTCACACTCCGTACTCCTGAAAGTATAGGAATCAAACAATACATTATGAGTAATGGAAATGAAATTTTGTTGCATAATTAATAGCACATATGTAACTATATATATATATAAAATAGAGTAAAACTTGTCTAGCCGGCCATCCCTATTTGAAGGCCACCCTTCTAACGACCCTATTTTGTTCAGAACTAATTAATGTCTCCATAGAGCAAATATTATCGAAGAAACTTATTTTTGGCAACCACCCCTCTAAACGGACTCTCTCTCTCTCTATATATATATATATATACATTTCAATTATATTGCTGAGAACAAAAAATAGTAACTGCGAATTTGAATAGGCATTTTACCTCTAAGTTTAAAAACATTCCTTCAAACCCAACCAAACCCTTCACCAAAATACTCGTATATTTTCCTCTTAAGTCGCTTTTGCGATTCAGTCAAAAGTTCGATTTAATTTACTTACTAAATCATTTATGTCAATTCGCAATTTTGCAATCTTTTGCTCAAACATACGACTGCTTGTCCCGGACTGCACCGTGTAAGTAACTAAACGCACAAATCAAATGATTGATTTGTACATATATATATATATATATATATATATATATATATATATATATATATATATATATATATATATATATATATATATATATATATATATATATATATATATATATATATATATATATATATATATATATATATATATATATATATATAGTTAATGCATATATATACTACCTATCAATAAGTATTTGGACACTCATGCAAATGACGATATCTGCGGTTCTGATATACTTCACGCCCTCCGCTGTTAAATATCGTGTAGGAGCCAGCATTGGCATTAGTCGCGTGCAAGACGCAACGAAGTGCAGAGTTACAAGATTCCGAGAAAGGTGTAATCGTCGGGTATCATAAGAAATGGCCGATCCTTAAGGGACATAGCGAACTGAATTACCCAAAATCGACAGTGGCCTATGTGATTCAGAAGTGGAAGGTGAGTGGTGATTGTCGGAATGTGCCCCGAGTCGGCAGACCCACAAAACTGGGGGATAGAGACCAACGGATGTTGTCCAGATAAATTCGGAAGAACCGCACCCAACCGATGACCCATATACTCTAAGTTTCTTGCAGTGTTGTATCTTGCAGTGTTGTTTCGTTGAATACTCTCCGTAAGGAAGCGCTTCTGCTTGGTTTTCATGGTCGTGCTGCCGCCCATAAGCCATTGATCACAAAGTCCAACCGCACTACTCGGTGAATGTGGTGCAGAGCACGTCGGAAGTGAACCGTAGATCAGTGGAAACAGGTTGTCTGGAGCGACGAATCAAGGTTCGGCGGAGGTGGAATTATGGTCTGGGGTTGTTCCTTCTGGTATGGACTGGGACCCTTGGTCCCAATTCATGGTAAGCTCAACGCCGACGCCTACTGCACTATTTTGGATGAGAGTGTATTTCCTACGTTGCGACAGTTTTACGGGTTGGACCCATGTTACTTCCAGGATGACAACGCCAGCTGTCATGTTGCGACTTCCACCATGGATTGGTAGGGTGGCAACCGAATGGACTGGCCTGCCCTGAGCCTAGACCTGAACCCTATCGACAACGTATGGGACGAGTTGGATCGCCAAATTAAGGATGCAACAACCGTCCAAAATCGGTGAAGGAACTATTATGTCTTCTCCAAGAGAGTGGTATTCTCTTCTCCAAGAGTAGAAGAGAATACCACTGACCGTCATACAAGGACTTGTGGAAAGCATGCCCCGGAGGATTGAGGCTGTAATTGCCTTTCGTAGAGGCTCTACCAACTATTGAATAGGAACTAATTTTATTTTTCTTTTCTATCACAGATGGCCAAATACGATTGGTAGATAGTGTATGTATATATATATATATATATATATATATATATATATATATATATATATATATACATTATGAAGAAATGCTGTCTAAAACCTATTTCATACTATTCTTTTCATGTTATTTGTTCCTGGCTGCACGTAGTTTTAGATCTATTACTGGTTTTCTCTATCATCTTTATCTTATATATATATATATATATATATATATATATATATATATATAACAAATATTGCGAAAAAACTGAAATCACTGGCCGAACTTTAAGGGTCATTGAAAATTCTAGTGAACTGGAAACCTGTGGTTAAAAATATGTATTGTCGTATTAAACAAAGTGTTCTACAGACAAAATGGTTTGAAAATTCATCATTGCACTAACCGTAAGTGACTGACCAAATGAAAAGAAATGTATATGAAAATTCAAATACCTAACGAATTTTAAGTTAAACAATGTCTTGAACAATTACAGGTTTTCAGTTAAATCGTTTGTTTAATTTTGGAAATTGTTAATGTTAAATCGATAGCTGGAATAAAAAAACTGATTGGATTAAAATTTTGACCGAAATGTATGGGTCTCTAAATTTATAATAGCTGTGACTAAACCAATATTGATAAAGTACAGACGTGTAAAACAATTGTTTAACATTTAGCTTACGGGGTCCCATTTTTTCAGATTCCCTCTCTAGAACGGAAAATTTCATACCCTCTTTGTAAGAACGGCCATTAAATATTAAGGGATTTTTATGTAACAGCACGGGCGGTGGCTGCGTGGGAGGAAGGAAAAAGGTTGATTGCCGGCCGTGCGTCACAGAAAGTCTAGTTCAGAGTTAGTCAACATATTTCCTGCGAATAGTAGTCGTGTTGGCCGGTAAGGCTCGCGGGAGGCTTGGGGCACTCGAAGGCCCTCTTAAAAGTCTTATACGGCTCCTCCAACCCCGGACACACAGGAACACGCGTCAAATCTCGACAAAACTTTATTTCTCTCAACTGCTACATCTTATTGGGGCAACGACAATTCACACAAATCATACAAGTACACTGAGACGAGCCTACTTATAACTTAATAGAAGTCTCGCCACGTGACCTAAAACTCTTGCAGTAATTGGCTTGTGTCCCGTGAATGTGGGCTCTGACAGAGTGGGGAACAACAGGGGTTGTATAAGAGGTGACAAATTTAAGTCAATTTCTTTGTTCCTCAAACCGAACTGCGCACTTAATATTCAACGCGTTACGCCCAAGCGTTTTAGAATGAAATTTGGAATTTTAAAAGGGTTTTTGGGTTATATATTGGTTATCGAAATCGGGGCAAAATGGAACAAATTCGGCAATAGTAATAAACTTTGGCATGACTCCAATTCAGTTATTTACCGGCCCTAGCCACATTGCGGTTCACCTAGAAAATAATAGGCAAAAATTAACTGTGATAAGCACCTACGCGAGACCCAACTATGATTTTGATAAATACCTAACTGAATCAGAAACGGTAATTAGACAGGCATCGGGTGAACTGCTATTCGGGGCTATGCACAGACCATGGTGGGCATCTTTTTAGCTGAACCCAACAGCATCCATTTTCGGATCTTTCTATTCTAAATTAGTGTTATTTTAAATTCTCTTCGTGTCATCTTAAATGGCCTTTCAGCCAACGCATTTGTGCGGTACACGCTTCTGCCCTGCTGTCTCTGTGGCCCTGGGGTGGGGGCGCCAGGGGCTCCCTTTTGGTGCCGTGGCGAATCATCAAAGTTAGTTTTCTGAGCCCCAGGATGCACAGTTTACAGCAGGATATCACGACAAAGTTCAGGTACACCTCAAAACTACAAGTCTTCCAAACACGCAACATGGCTAAACTTCTGTACAACAGGAAATGTCACTGGTGTTCAAATTTTAATCCAGAATAGGACGTCTGTGAAGTCTTGACGCTACTGGGGGATAGAATATGAGACACAAGCTTCTAAGTTGTCCAAGAAGAAATCAAGACTTCTCGAATCTATTCGTAAATTATT
Organism: Dolomedes plantarius; assembly: GCA_907164885.2. Taxonomy (NCBI): domain Eukaryota; kingdom Metazoa; phylum Arthropoda; class Arachnida; order Araneae; family Dolomedidae; genus Dolomedes; species Dolomedes plantarius. The sequence continues at coordinate 20,755,877 of OU015490.1, forward strand.
ATATCGACGTCCGGAAGTCGACACACAATCTATGACCATAGGACTGCAAGACTGGAAGAGAGCACCTTTCGACAAGCTCGAAGTAACGAAATGAGGAAGATAAGAACTAAAATTGAAATTTCAAGGAGACATGTACCCTTTTATACCGCTACGACTGTACCTTAGAGTCCTTTCCACTCTTTGATTGGTCCACTTGCACATGTAGTGTCAGGAGCAAAATACCTGATAACCCCGTAATTGTGTCCTCTCTGGTCATCCTCCATAAGGAAATCGTTTTCTGAATTCATACGTCATCGGAGTGAGGTGGCCATCTTGGAGACCTTTGGAGAACAAACTTAAGAAACCCTATGGAGATTAACATGGCCACTATTTTGCGGAGACTTTCGAATATTCATACTTGGCGGAATTCCTACTATTTAAACCTTTAAATATTGAAGATCTATGATTTTTGAAAAGATTACGCCTGGAAATGCTGTTTTTAACGAGAAAAACAATAAATATTATTTAGTTTCGAATGTTGCTATGCCAAAAGCTGCCAAGAAGGCGATATCCGTATTCAAATAGAATATTATGATAACCCTTGTGTGGTAACCTTGTATATCAAAACTGTATGAAAAAGATGCCAAATCATTTTGGGATTGTTAGAAAAGTTCGTTTTCTTGTGAGAGTGACGAGTTGTGTGTCTACGTAAGATATTAGTACTTTTTTGTGCGAAAATTTGAACTTAATCAAAGGAGAGGATTAATATGCTCTTAAGCCTTCTCAATTATAGACGTTCTATTACGACTTGTCTGTATTATGTTTGTGTTCATGCATCAATGAAAAATTAAATTCATATTGTGTTCAATTTTGCTGCTGATTCTTTTTTCTCAAATCTTGGTTTGCATTTTTAAAAACTCAACATGCTCTGCTAGAGTTCAGTAAGTATTTAGAGATATTTATAAATTTGACTTTTTTGATTTGAAGCATTTTAAATTCTCCCAGTCACGATAACTTTCGAAGACCTTTCCTGCAGGTTTTCGAAATCAATAAATAATCATCATTTAAGTACGAAATGTGAAGTTATAGGTCATAATTAAAAAATATTAAAATGCTTTATTGGAGAAAACGAAATTGTTTGTTACTAACTGCTTATGCAACTTGTCTCTCATACCTAGCTAGCTGGTGTTACACTTTTGAAATAGATTAAATAATATCTGTTTTTAAGTGTTCAGTCTTGCCGGCTGAGGAACTAAAAATATATATACACTGGTTGCAAAAAATTAAGGAAAAGTCACAAAAATAGCGATTACTCAAAAAGTTACGCGTAGAATTTAATGAAACTTATACACATTATACAACACATAGGTAGGTATAAAATAGCATATAAAGAAATCACCAGACAATTATGGTGTTATAGAAACTAGCATATGTATACAATGAACAAATCGGATGTGCCAGTTTGGTATAGGAAAAGTACCTTTAATATGGCATATGATTCCCCCGAGAAGCAATACAGCACATACAGCAATGTGTGATGCTGTCAATTATGCGGTCTATGAGTTTGGTAGGAAGTGACAGCCATTTCTCTTGAAAAGCAGTTGAAAGCGTGGGTAGGGTCCTAGGAGGAGGATTGAGAGCAGCTATACATTGTCCTAAAGCGTCCCAAACATGCTCGATAGGATTCAGGTCCTGTGATCGAGCTGGCCACTCCATGCGCTGAATTGTTTCCTGCTCAAGATAAGCATCCACGATGCGCGCCCTCTGCGGTCTCGCGTTATCATCCTGTAGCACGAAAGCATCACCTATTGCCCCGGCATAAGGGCGCACATAAACATCAAGGATGTCATCTCTATAGGTGTAAGCATTCACATTTCCACGGGGAAAGACATGGAGGTCTGTGCGTCCACCAATAGAGATACCACCCCAAGCACAGACACTGCCTTATCCGTATGCATCTCTTTCACGGATGTGTGATGGATGAAAACGAGTTCCAGGTTCTCTCCAAATCAAAATACGCCTACTATCGCTTTAGAGGCTAAACCTGAACTCAACCATAAAGAGAACTGCCCTCTATTGATCACGCATCCCGTGGACATGTTGACGTGCCCTCAGCAAACGTTCCCAACCTATGGCGTGACGTGAGCGGGACACAAATGGCTGGTAGCCTCGCAAAAAGACCACTTTCGTGAAGCCTTCTACGCACGGTTGACGTTGATATCAACCTTCCGGAGCTTTCAGCGAGGGAGGATCTGTTCAGACGGAGTTGCGGTTCTATTCCTTCGTGCGCTTAATGACAAATATCGGCATTCATCGTAGCGTATGGCCGTCCTTGCCTGAACCTCCTGAATGCCGAATCCGTGGTTAGAAATAGTTGGCACAAGTCTATGAACCACAGACGGACTCCCATTTAGCCATCTGTCCCCTTCTGTCTGACTTTGTCCTACCTCTAGTCTCCCAATAGCTCGCCATCGCAATTCTTCGGTCTAATGATGCCTGGAGGTCATTGTTACAATTTGGCTATGCCAGATGTCTAATCTCAGCCTCGCAGCGACAATTGTCGCCTTACCCTGAGACATGCACTTTTATGCTCCTCGCAAATGACGTATTCCGACTGCAGCGCCACTATTTTGCGTAATGTAGTATTGTTCAGCACCTTTTACTTAACAACATATCCCAATTTTAAACAGATTGGCCTAGTTTTGAACGTGTTATCCCTCTTTTTGTGATTTTTCGTTAATTTTTGATGACTAGTGTATATTTATATATATTTTCATTCTTGGGCCCGTAAAGAAAAGGTAAGTCACTAGCAGAAAGAAACTACCCAAATTATTGAATTAACAATATCGTTTACTCAAAAGCCGGAAAGCCGGTTTTTCAAACATGCATTAGTATTGACAAATATTTGCGGCCTCTGATTACATACCAACTGTTCCAGAAATGATAGATTTTAGGTCCTATCATTAACTTAATTTTAAGAATCGCTAAAAGGGAAATTACTGACTAAAATAGATAAATGACTAGATTAAAGTCTGGTTTGAAATATATTGGTGACTGAAGTAACCATCTCAGGGATTTAATCAATAGATTGATATGGGAAGACAGCTGAAATATTAAAATAAATTACGTAACTGCTGAAGTTACGGGCTGGGTGTAAGTGCCGATGGCCAACAATAAAATCATTGACTTAATCAATGATAGTTGATACCCATCAAAACATGACTCCTAGATAGTAAATAAAAGTATTGATACACAAATTATACTCAACACATCATTGCCAATTGTTGAAAATCATAATGCGCTGAAACAAACTAATGTGTTTAAGCGGCCTCGTTCTTAGTGAGTATCTAAAGTCAGATATTAAAATGTCCCTGAGCATGCGCAGAAAGCAATTTTTTTAATCGTAAATTATCGCTCATTAAATAGCGCGAAATAAACAATTTCCATGAGGTTTAATCTTATATTCCACAAACATAATTATGATAAAAATAAAAATGGCAGAGAGAGATCTAGAGAGACTCCTCGGAATAAACGTGTTTATCATTAAAACATGTCACTGAGCATGCGCAGAAACAGCGAGTTTCTAAAGACAGATTTAAACATGCCACTGAGCATGCGCAGAAATCAATTTTTAATTGCAAATTATTGATAATTAGTAGAAATTGCAGTTACAAAAACCAAATTTGACATATCTACAGATTACAATCTATCGTTTCAGACCAAAATGAAGTAAATTGACGCAGTAGTTTTCTCTGACGGACTGCCCAAAAAGTCGGCTTAGCAACTTAAATATATAGATTGTTTACATAAAAGTGTAATAATGGGACCTAAAAATCCGCCTTCGAACATGGATAAGTGAATTATAAATATCTGCAACATCAATTATATTCAATTTACATAAAACTCGCCTAATTTGCATGGTTTGAAAGTCGTCAGTGATGGATTCCTCTTCGCTGCCTTCGCGATCACTGCAGTTTTCACTAGAGGAGATATCCCCGTCGTACGATTCGTCTAAATCATAGTTCTCGTCTTCCGACGAGAATTCTTCGCAATCGGATAGATTCTCGCCAACTTGGGGTATATCATAATTTAACTGCAGAACTTGACTTTCTGAAGCCTCGGAAGCTACGTATTCTGAAAATCGAAAAAGAAATGCTATAATATAATCATTTTGAAAAAAAAAATTGCCAGCTTTAAAGGGACAGTGGACTTTCAAAATTGTGAAATTTGTCCAAAAATTCGATTTTTTAATTTTATTGAATTGTGAAACTACGGACGAGTAGGAATGTGTTTCAAAAATAATTTTTAATTTCTGCGATTACTTTCCAAGTTATAGGCATTTGTATTTAATTTAGATATTATGTGGTTACTAATAGCAATAACTTTAAATGTGTTTTTCTCAAAATAAACATTTTCGTGTCATACGAATATTCAAACTGCTCCGGGCGCATTTCTAATTATCGTATCGCTCTGAAATTTAAGTTTTATTTACTTAACTGTATATCAAATAAATCTTATTGAAAATAATTATTCTTCGTAGCTCAGAATTTCTAAATTTTGAACTCGAAAAGAGGATTTATAGGTACTTTGCGTCATAAAAAGGATGTTTTCACTATTATTATTTTTTTCTGTTTATATTTTTAATGAATGCTTATAATAAGAAATAAGTTTCATTGTTATTTCTATAAGGTATCCTGTAAATAAAAATTACCGTATTATATGCAAAAGAAATGAGCATGGAACATTTTTTATTTGGCCAATTTTTGATAAAATTAATAATTCATAAATTATTAATATTTCATCATTAAATTTTAACCAGTTTAACATAGCTATGGTACTAATCACATATTCAAATTTCAAGCAAATCCATTCAAAACCAAAAAAGTTATGTTTGAAGGTCCACTGTCCCCTTAACAAAGAGAAAGCAGGAGTCATACGTAAAAAAAAAAAAAAGTTTTAAATGTGTTAGAGATAAGGTAGTAACTTCAAAATTCTTTACATCAAATTTAATATTTTATAGATATAGAGGGTGATCATAAACTATGTCGATAAAATAAGAAGGGAGATTACAGACCTGCCAACTTTCCGGATTTACCCCGGCAATGCCTGATTTTCAATCCATCTTCCTTGTTTCCGGAATGGACGCTATTATTACCGGATTTTTAGTCACATAACAAAAATATCTACTCAGTTCGGGTCATCTATGTGAAGGGAAACCTTAGAAAATTTGCTGATATGCAAATCGAACACACAAGGACGCTGTTATTCAGAACAATTTGACAATGAATTTTTAAAAAGAGCAAAATCAGCTACAGTAAATGCTACAAAAATTCCCAAGATTTTCTGCAATTAATTAAAACAAACATTATAAAGAAATACAAGTACTCAAAATATAGACTGCTGGGGTCCCTGCTAGTGTAAATATGATGTACATTTAAATGTATGATTACAAATTTCTAATATGTAACTTTTAATATTATAATTTCGAGATGTGCTGAACAGTAAGGAAATATTTTGAACTATATAACATTATTAAAGAGACCCTATAAACTATAAGTAAGTATATCTTATAATTCTTTTATGATTTTTTACTATACTGTTTTGTGTTGTATCGATTATTTTATGCACGGTAGAATATTGCAGGATTTTGCTCTTACTGAGGTTGGCAGGTCTGGAGATAGTACTCATAAAGACAGACGAACAATAATTTCAATGGAACCTAGGCCTGCATTCTTCTCAGTCTGTCAGAAAAGCGTAAAGTTTTGTGTCCAAGTTGAACTTTCGTCACTGGAAAACAAAATGAGAATATACCAATATGTATGAGAATCCTATTCAGATCGGAAAAGAACCTGCTACTACTCCTCGTAAACACCAGAAGAGATTTTCAGTGAACATCTGGACAGGTACCTTTGGCGATTGCCAGAACGTCTCACCGGCGCAACGTACCTTGTCTTCATGGAGCAAGTGATTCATGGTACCTTGCAAGCTTTTTCGCTCACCACACACAGAGAGGCATGTGGTTTATGCATGATGGAGCCCCACCACGCTTTAGCACCGCGGCCCACCACTTCCTTAATGCCACATATCCTGGACGGTGGATTGGACGTGAGGAACCTGTGGCTTGGAATCCACGCTCACCGGACCTCAATCTATTACACTCCTTCACGGGACACATGAAATCATGGGTGTACACGAGGCACCTATGGACTCGGTGGATGATCGCGTCGCGAAAATCATTGTTGCAGCAGACAAGATTAACACAACTTTCTTCAGTGTGGAAGGACAGTCTTTCATTCGTGGGTGTCAACTGTGTTAGCGACACCTTTGGAAGCCATTTTGAGCATCTTTCTCTGATCTAAATGGGATTGGGAAACTTATAATTTGGTTTATACTCCTTTTTATGCAGTGGCGAAAGTTCAACTTGGACACTGAACTTTACGCTTTTTTGATAGACTGGGGGGAATGCGGCCCTAGGTTCCATTGAAAATATTGTTCGTCTCGATGAGTACTATCACCCCTCTCATTTTGTCGACATGGTTCACGATCACCCTGCTTATTGCGAATCTAAACGTTACGTGTGGAATCAAAACCGCTTTCAAAGATAGGAGTGGAACACAAATACTAAATAAGAAAAATAAAGGTGTTTTACCTTTCACTATACAACATATTTTAATGTAGCCAATAATATAACGTTTTCTGTTGGGTTGCAATTTTATTATATACTAGCGGCCCGTCCCGACTTTGTCCGGGTTGAACAAAATATTATACCAATAAATTTCCAGTTGATAGCCAATAAATTGTAAGTATTTTTTTACCTTAATAATAACCTAAATAATACCTTAAATTAATTTTATGTTAGTTAATAATTAAAATAAATTTTTAAAAGAAAAAGGCGTGTCGGAGAACGTCTAGGTTCGAACCGCTAGCATCAGAACAGAAGCCCACCGCGATAGCACCACGATAAGGATCGTTGAAATCTTCGGCACAAAAAGCGGTAGAAGACAGTAGCGGAAACAATGGAGATTGTTAGGATTAAGCCCCTAACTTTATTTCTACAGATCAGATATACATAATATATAGCCTATGTCCATCTGGAATAATGTACCTTTCAAACAGTGAAAGAATTTTTCAAATAGGTACAGTGGTTCTGAAGATTACCCTCCACGTACAAAATCGCTCTCTCTTTATATATAAGTATAGATAAATAACTAGCTAAGTACCCGTGCTTAACGGCGGAATACATGAGCACCATCCATAATGTGTGTGTTTCACTAATTTTAAATTAACTTGAGCAGTCAAGTGCTGTTACACTGTCTGGCCAAAAGTATCCGGACGCCCAGTGGTACAGACTCGGAGAGTCCTGAGGCATATATTAATATGATGTTGGTCCTCCTTTTGTGCATCGATGACAGCCTGTACACGTCTGGGGAGACTTTCCACCAGTTTTTGATAGGTGTCCATAGGAATTGACGTCCAGGCGTCCATCACAGCTGAAGTGAGTGCTGGCAGTGAGGAGGGTCGATTTGGCTGGCTACGTAATTTGCGTTCTAATTCGTCCCAAAGGTGTTCAATGGGATTTAAATCGGGGCTCTGAGAAGGTCAGTCCAGTTTTTGAACACCCATTTCGTCAAACCATGCCTGCGCAAGTCGCGATGTGTGAATGGAGAAGTTATCCTGCTGGGAGAGAAATGGGCCTTCCACGAAATATTGCCATCGAGTTGGGAGAGCAACATCGTCCAGAATGTCCACATACATCTCAGAGTTCAACCACAGGAACAGTGTTTCCGACCACAGGAACTAAGGAACCCAGGCCAAACCATGAAAAACACCCCCGCACCATGATGCCGCCACCCCCCAAACTTAACAGTCGGCACAATGCAGTCACGTAAGGAGCGCTCGCCGGCCATCCGCCAAACACAGACGCGTCCATCGGACTGCCAGATTGTAAAGCGAGATTCATCACTCCAAAGAACATTTTCCCACATGTCCACAGTCCAATGACGGTGAGCTTTGCACCATTGCAATCGACGCTTCGCATTCTGGGGAGTGATGTTCGGCTCGTGAGCGGCCGAACGACCATGGAATCCCAGGTTTTTTAACTCTCGACGAACAGTCCTGCTGCTAGCACTAATGCCTGATGAACTTCGGAACTCCTGAGTGATTTCAATCAACGAGAATTTGCGATTTTGTTTCGCTACCCTTTTCAGAGTTCTACGGCTGCGTTCACTCATTTTTTTTTCGGCCTGCCACTTCGTTTTTCTGCAGTTTCACTGCCTCGACGTTTCCACTTCACAATTACATCACTCACAGTGGATTTTGGCTTCTGTAGAATGCCCGAAATTTCACGAACTGATTTCCCCCAAAGGTGGCATCCCACTATAATGCCACGATCAAAGTCACTAAGCTCCTTTGATTTACTCATTGTCTCAAAAACGCATAATTATGACCTGACAAACCACAACCAACACTTATATAGCTTTTGGTTACGCATCAAATTACGTCACCTGCCAGATCCACTTCTTTAGGGGAATGTCCGGATACTTTTGGTCAGATAGTGTATTTGGCTTATATATATATATATATATATATATATATATATATATATATATATATATATATATATATATATATATATATATATATATATATATTAGCAATCAGAAAAAAGTGACTTATTATTCGATGGCCCCAAAAAAATGTCATTGAGGGGACATAGTCACCATTATTTGGAAAAGTAATTATGAATGTAAAAACTTAGGAGGGTATGAAATGCTTCGACACAAAAATTTGAAAACGTGGACTTATATGAGTCATTCACAAACAAAATCGTTTAACTCAGAAACAGCTACACAGAAATATTTCAGCAATATAATATTTTAGTAAGAAATATTTCAGCTTAAAAACGTTAAATGAACTCGTTTCTGTATAAAAATCGTCACTAAATGACCAATCATCGTCTTTAAAACATACCCGAGTCAAAAGGCCATTTTTTTTTAAACTTTTAAATTGCCGAAATTATTAGGGAAATTGTTCTTACGTGGGTTTTCCTCGGAAATACCACATGCTTCCAAAACATCTTCAGCGTTATTGCAAATGTTTTTTATTCTGTTTAGTTGTGAGTGAAAGATATTATAATAAATTTTATAGTTCAGGTTGCCATGGAAATTGGTAAACGTGATAACCTCAAAGTTAAAATCTAATCTTTTATCATATATCCCAATTTTTAATTCGCTATTTTGAATTTTAAATATTATATCCAGATAAGTCACATAAAATAATTAAACACTACTTGTTCAACCAAAAAGATTCTGGCTTAAGGTGTTTAATTAAATATCATTTACCTTCAATTAAATTTGCTTTGAGGTTTACAAAACTAATATTTTTTTATCTAATTTAATACAAGCTTAACTTGACAAATTTAGATGTTAAGACGGGAAGGAAAGCAGGTGTAGAGTACTGTACAATAAATTTTCTGGATAAAGACTTTGGGCATTTAAAATTACCTACTATTGTACATAATAATTCTAAATATCTACCAATCAAGGATTGTGGTGATATTGCCGTCGCTTACAAATATCAAAAAAACGTTAAAGGACCTAATCTGCAACTACAACTTTTATAGTCATAACTTAGGCAAAATTTCTTATACTGATTGTTATTGTCATCTTGAGGATCTCATGTTAATCCAGCTTTGGGACATATTGTAACTGGGAATCTACATATTGTTAAAGATGTTAGGTTGAGGGAACTTCTAAGTATGGGCTCAAATTTTAGGGTCAGAAATAAGGTAAACTTAGAGCAAATTATAAGTTCTATCATTAAAGATTTAGATTATTTCATAGTAAAATTATCAAGGAAGTATAATTGGCTTATCAAAGGTTTCATGGAGTGGAAGGCACATGTTATACAGGATGTAAAGAAAACTACGAAGAGTATGGTATAAAAAACAAGCGGGGGTTTCTTTTTAAACAAAGCTTTGTACAGAAAAATTAAAGAGTTAAAAAATAAGTTAATTATAACGGTTGTAGATAAGGCTGCCAATAACTTTGGTTTTGTGTGTAAAGATTATTTCAAGCAATTAATATCTAGGGAGTACAACTCAAACAATACCTATCAAAAATTTAACTTTACCAAGAAAGAAATAGATAATAGGATTTTAGCCTTTAGCAAAAAATTTTAGTTTAAGATTAATAGCCTAAAATACCCTTACCTTTTCCCCACCATTAAATTCCATAAAGTACCTACTAAATTTAGGTTTGTTACGTGTAGTACTAATTGTTATAACACTTTGTTCAGTAAAAAGTTTTTTAGCTATTTAAAAATCCTTCCAAATAAAATCAGAGTTACCGAAAATAGCTTTATTATAAATAATAACCAGGATCTTTAAAGAGTAAGAATATAGATAGCTTAGACACGTTTGATTTTCAAAACCTTTTTACTAGTATTCCCCATGATAACTTAATGAATATCTGCTCAGAAATTTATGATGCTTATCTGTATAGTACTTTAATATTAAATGTGACTGGATTGATCTACGTATGTAAATTTAATATTTTTGAAAACTACCTCTTTGAGGGCATGGGTTTCTTTAAACAGATAAAAGGTATTCCAAGCTTTTCTAGCGCCTTTGCAAACATTTTTACCATGTTTTTCTTAACTCGCTTTCTTGTTTGTTTGTTTGTGTGTGTGTGTGTCTGTTTGTCCAGTACAAATCTTGCAATCGATTTTTAACTAACTTCCCAACAAGTTAGGCATTTGAAACTTTAAGAATAGCTCAGAACACGATGACAATGCATTCTTTTAATACTTTTAGCCGAAAAAATCCGCAATGTGGCGCTTTGATCGAATTCAATGCTTGCACTTTTGCGTAACGGCGTTTGACGATTTTGAAAACAGAATACATGTGAATTTAGTTTGTTTACAAAAATATTGTGTGAAAAATTTTCAAAATATTATAAAAATTAAAGTTTATAAAGTCTGTGGGTAGTTGAAATGACTAAAAAGTGATTAAAATTAAATAAAAGAAAGTGAAAAAGAAAGATTAAGTGAAGGTTTCTGCAATTAAGAGAGAATTGTCAAGTTAATATGATTCAACAGAAAATTTAAAAACGTGGTATATAAAAAATTCTTTTTACCTTGTAATTATCTTACATTCTTACGAAACTAAATTTCGTAACTCAAATAATGTTACCGGATTTAGGTATGTTGATGACCTTATAATTTTTAACTGAAACGATTTGGAATTTCTAAATCAAATATACCCAAAGGAATTAACTTTAAACAGGACTAATGAAAATAATCATTATGCGACTTATCTGGATATAAAAATTAAAATTCAAAATAGAGAAATAAAAATAGGGATATATGATAAAAGGTTAGATTTTAACTTTGAGGTTATCACGTTCACCGATTTCCATAGCGGCCGGAACTATAAAATTTATTATAATATCTTTCACTCACAACTAAACAGAATAAAAAACATTTGTAATAACGCTTAAAATTTTTTGGAGGCATGTGGTATTTTCGAGGAAAACCTACGTAAGAACAATTTCCCTAATAATTTCAGCAATTTAAAAGTTTTTAAAAAATGACATTTAGACTCGGGTAATATTTTAAGGACGTTTAGGATAGGGTTTTCTGTTTTCATACTTTCTTTAAACTTCATTGGGGTGTGGCGCTGTGGTTTTGCTACAGTGATGTAACTCCTAGGATAAAATTTGGCTGCTGTTTCACCATAACCGTCACTCACTGAATTAGGGTATGTGAGCATCTTTGCATTTGTCTTCGTGTACTTCTGTCTCTTCATTTATGTTCTTTAGGATTGTATGTGTACTTGCATATATGGTGCGTTGAGCCCTAAATGCAAGTTGTCCGTGTTTTTTCATTTCTTTTTTGACTATCTGTTTCTATGGGGATCTCGAGGCCTTGGGAAGTTTTTTGGTTATACCTGCATGCTATTCAGAAAGTTCCCCTTGAGGTAACTGCTTTGGTTAGGTTCCCTGATAACGAGACCAGTCGGTTACCTCGATTTCTGGTTTAGTTCCGGCACTACTACAGAATCTTGCCTTAAGGTGCGTAGAACCCTGGGTGCTTGATTTCTGTTTATTTTTTGTCTACATTCTTCCTACAATTATCTAGCAATATTGGAATAATTATTTTTAGTTATTTATATATATATATATATATATACACACTCATGGACAAAAAAATTAGCGCACCAAGAAGGAGTCGTCAAAATGAAACGAAAT